>CM053752.1:49431816-49470897 GCA_028658305.1 Pachyuromys duprasi
ACGTTGAGCATTTCTTTAAGTGTTTTTCTGCCATTCTATAATCCTCTACAGACAGTTCTCTTTTTAGCTCCGTACCCCATTTTTTAATTGGATTATTTGGTTTCTTGCTTTTTAAGTTCTTGAGTTCTTTATATATACTGTATATTAGCCCTCTGTCAGAAGTGGGATTGGTAATGATCCTTTCCTAATCTGTTGGCTGTCATTTCGTTGGCTGTACTTTTTTAAAAATTTTGTTTCTCAACACCGGGATTTTTTTCTACTATTGCTTTTCTATATTTTATTTATCAAAACCCATATAGTTTATGTAGATAATAAGATATATGTCTGTAATTAACCTTTTTATTTTCTTGAAGTAAAATTATGCAGAAATTGAACTGGATTTGTTAATTGTTTTTCTCTAAGTACTTTTATTGTAAGGACACATTTTTTATTACGTTGTTTTCAAACTGGCAAATGCATTGGAAAACAGTTGTTGAAAATATTAGTTGTAGCATTTTGGCTTCAAACAGGATGTCTCACTCTGCTCTAGATCTCATGTCGAGTGTGTGATCGTGCACACATGTGTGTGTGCGCATTTGTGTGTCTGTTGCTGTGTATGTGTAGGCGACTGTTACTTTACACTTAACTTTCATTGTCATGGCAGTGGATAGTGGACAGAAAATGTTTGTGTGCTTGTACACAAATTTCAACTCTTAAATCTACTGGCGTGGATTGTATGAAGGTCCCTGCCCTGTCCAATAAAAGTATGTGCCTAGCATGCAATTATCCTCTTCCTTTCTGGTCTTTTCTTTTCCTTTCATTCAGCTCTAATGGGTTTTGTCAATGAAATACATAATGACTAAAACGTCTGGTTTGCCTGAGATTGGTGGCATTTCTAGGAAGCAGATTCTTCATGTAAAACAATGTCAGTATCAGGAAACAAGATGAATTTCATAGTCTTGTGCATTTTTACTCTAAGCTTGCAGCAAACATGCATTATAAAGCATGAAAAAATGCACATGTTCATCTTAAAATTGAAAGTGATAGACAGCCCCCTCTAATATACGTGTGCATATATGAAAGCTTTGAAATATAGCAATGAAAACAGTTTGAGAAAATTCAAAGCCAAAGTTAAGGTAGGTGTGAAGAATGCAGTTGTCATTATTTAAAAAAAAATGTCATTGCAACACAGAACAGAGTTGATCTGCACTGGTATAGCGCAGCTATGTGTTAAAAAAGAGCCACAATAGTTCAAAACTTAGGTAAATCCATAATCATTATAAAAGAAAAAGCACGAACTGATCATACTTCTGAAGGAATTGTTTGCTTAAAATCGGTAGCTTAAGATAGCATTTTTCTAGGTTTTAAAGTCAAGGCATAGAGACCACTGTATCTATTGCAAATGTAAGCCAGGCTATATCTAAAACTGGTATAAAAACTTAGCTACATTTTTTTCAGGTGGTTCTGGAAGCATATAAAATGCAAACATTGCAGTCATAGAGACTACACCAAGGTTCTAGACAGTCTCTAAGGGAAGAGAATGGGTGGCAGTGTCATATTACTGTGAGAGTATGTTGTATTATGCTCCAAGGGAAAATTCATGTTACAAACAAGGAAGGATATTGGAGATGCCAGCATCATAAAACACCAGCCAAGGAAAGCTGCAGACAAGGAGGAGTGGAGCAGATACAAAAAAGGCCACCTCTGTTGCTGAACTTGTGGGGGTGATTCTTCTAGAGGGGACGGTTCTTCGCAGTGACTGAAGCCCAGATGAACTCATTATGAACCTCAGTGACACCATTTAGTAATTAAAAGATTTTAAAGAGACACTTGTTCTTTTCCTTATGGCTATTAAACTTTTGAAATAATAGACCACAAGACATTGGACTTTTCATAAATCAACCTATAAAAAAGAAAATGCCATTATTTGCCTTGGACTTGAGAAAATATTTTCCTAGATTCTAGTTATTAGCAGGAAACTATGAGTCAAACCCAGTCAGACTGGGAACTTTTCTTGTGAAAAGTGGTTTCATATAGTTCTGACAAATATAGTGCCACCTTTTGTGAGAGACTGGATCTAGGTAATGATGATTTATGGGATCATGTATTGACTTGCAGTGTTTTGTTCTGCTCACTCTAACCCTATGTTTTAAACTATACCTCATGCTAGGACTCTAAAGATGTGTTTGGAGGGCTCATTATCTTCTTTCCCATTTTCCCTCTATTTATTATGTCTTTAATCATGCTGTTGAGGACAGGTAACTGAACCTTACATGTTGAGGGAGCTGTCAAGGCTTTGGCTCTTAATCCAGATCAGTACCAAGAGTCATGTATGGAGCTAGAGTGTTAGGTGTTGAACAATGTATTATAATACTGCTTTTGCTTAATCGTGGCTTATTTTGCTCTCATTTATCCGATTTAGAGTGGGAATGTTAATTTCATAATTTAGTATTTGCAAATATAGAAATTGTCTGCTCATTATTTTTAAATTTTATATGAACACAGTTAAAAAATGCCTCCAATTTCATAAAAGACTTGCATTTTGGACGATGTCGTAACTCCTAAAACATTGGAATTCTCTCATGAAAGAATTAAAAACATTTTGGAAAAGACATGGTCAAAACAAGTTTTGGCTCAAGTCCTGAACACAAATAAAAATGGAAACAAGAAGGCAAGGTGAGCACTAACACTCATTCTTTAATATTTCTTTTTTATTATCCTTTATTACAATTCATAAAATTTGTATCGCAGCTGAGGAACCCTCTCTGTCTCCTCCCAATCCCACCATTCCTCTTTATTCTTCCCCTACTCCCCTCTCCCAGTCCACAGATAAGGGGGGATCCTCTTACCTTCTATGTGACTCTAGCCTCTCAGATCTCATCAGGATTGGTTTCATTTTCTTCCTCTGTGGCCTGGCAAGAGGATCACCACCTAGGGGAAGGTGATCAGAGAGCCTGCCTAAGTACAGGCCAGAGAAAGCCCCTGCTTCCCTTACTAGGTATACCACTTGGAGACTGAGTCTATGGACTACATCTGAGCTGGGGATTTAGGTCCTCTCCATATATTGTTCTTGGTTGAGGAATGGATACAGAAATTGTGGTACATTGACACAATGTAATACAACTCAAATATTAAAAACAAGAAAATCATTAAATTTGCAAGCAAATGTCAGGAACTTGAAAAGAACACCTTGAGTGAGGCAACCCAGAAACAGAAAGACACATATACTTTATACTCACTCATAAGTGGTTATTAGGCATAAAATATAGGATAAACGTACTAAAATCTATACCCTTAAAGAAGCTAAACAACAAGGAAGACCTTTGGGAAGATACTCAGTCCTCATTCAGAAAGGGAAATGCTATAGATATCAGAAGTAGGGGAAGACAGGGAGCAGGACAGGAGCCTACCACAGATGGCCTCTAAAAACTCTACTGATTGAGGCATAGAAGTAGAGGCTGAGATTCATAGCCAGACACTGGGCAGAATGCATGGAATTTTATGAAAGAAGGGGGAGATAGAAAGACCTGGAAGAGACAAGAGCTCCAAAAGGAAACCAAATAGGCAAAAAAAAAAAAAACAACAACAAAAAACAAAAAACTGGAAAGCTGAAATCACACATTAATCCCAACACCCTAATAGTGGGAGACTTCAATACTACACTCTCACCAATGGACAGATCATCCTGTCAGAGGCAAAACAGGGAAACAAGGGAACTTAGAGAGGCCCTAAATCAAATGGACCTAATAGATGTCTACAAAACTTTTCACACTAGATTAAAAGAGTATGCCTTCTTTTCAGCATCTCATGGAACCTTCTCCAAAATAGACCATATAGTTGGTCACAAAGCAAGCCTCAGCAGATTCAAGAAGATTGAAATAATCCCTTGTATCCTATCTGACCATCATGGTCTAAAGCTGGACCTCAACAACAGCAGAAACAGCAAAAAGCCTGCACATACATGGAAACTGAACAACTTGTTACTCAAGGACTGCTCGATTAGGGAAAAAATAAAGAAAATAAAGACTTCCTAGAATTCACTGAAAATGAAAGGACAACATACCCAAACTTATGGGACACAATGAAGGCAGTGCTAAGAGGAAAGTTCATAGCAGTAAGTGCCTTCAAGGAGAAATTTGAAACAACTCATACAAGCAACTTAATGGCCCAACTGTAAGTCCTAGAAAAAAAAGCAGAGACACCGAAGAGGAGCAGATAGCTGGAAATAATCAAACTCAGGGCTGAAATCAATCAATTAGAAACAAATGAAACTATTCAAAGAATCAATGAAACCAAGAGATGGTTCTTTGAGAAAATCAACAAAATAGACAAGCCCTTAGCCAAACTAACAAAAAGGCAGAGAGAAACAGTCCAAATCAGCAAAATCAGAAATGAAAAGGGGGACATAACAACAAACACTGAGGAAATACAAAAAATCATTAGGTCTTACTACCGAAGCCTATATGCCCCAAAATTTGAAAATCTAAATGAAAAGGACAATTTTCTTGATAGATTCCATCTACTAAAATTAAGTTAAGATCAGTAGAAATATTGAATAGACCTATATCCCCCAAAGAAATAGAAGCAATCATCAAGAGCCTCCTTTCAAAAAAAAGCCCTGGGCCAGATGGTTTTAGTGCAGAATTCTACCAGACCTTCAAAGAAGTGCTAACTACAATTCTCTCTAAAGTGTTCCACAAAATAGAAACAGAAGGAAAATTACCAAACTCATTGTATGAAGCGTTGATACCTAAACCACACAAAGACCCAACAACAACAAAAAAAGCGAACTTCAGACCTATCTCGCTTATGAATGCAAAAATACTCAATAAAAGACTTGCAAACTGAATCCAAGAACACCCAAAAGATATCATCCACCATGACCAAGTAGTCTTCATCCCAGGCATGCAAGGGTGGTTTAATATACCTAAATCCATTAATGTGATCCACCATATAAACAAACTGAAGGAGAAAAATCACATGATCATCTCCCAGATGCCGAAAAACCATTCGACAAAATCCAACATCCATTCATGTTTAAAGTCTTGGAGAGATCAGGGATACAACGCACATACTTAAACATAGTAAAGGCAATATACAGCAAGCCTATAGCCAACATAAACTCAATGGAGAGAAACTTAAATCAATCCCACTGAAATCAGGGACTAGGCAAGGCTGCCAACTGTCTGTATATCTCTTCAACATAGTACTTGAAGTCCTAGCTAGAGCAATAAGACAACTAAAGGATATCAAAAGGATACAAATTGAAAAGGAAGAAGTCAAAGTATCACTATTTGCAGACAATATGATAATATACATGAGTGACTCCAAACGTTCAACCAGAGAACTCCTTCAACTGACAAACATCTTCAGCAAAAGGATGGATACAAAATCAACTAAAAAAAAAAAAAATCAGAAGCCTTCCTGTATACCAAAGACAAACAGGCCAAGAAAGAAATTAGGGAAACAACACTCTTCACAATAGCCACTAATAACATAAAGTACCTTGGGGTGACTCTAATCAAGCAAGTGAAAGACCTGTTTGAAAAAATCTTCAAATCTCTGAAGAAAGAAATTGAAGAAGATATCAGAAGATGGAAAGACCTCCTGTTCTCGTGGATTGGTAGGATTAACATAGTGAAAATGGCCATTCTGCCAAAAGCAATCTACAGATTCAATGCAAATCCCATCAAAATACCAACACAATTCTTTACAGACCTTTGAAGAAATATTCTCAACTTCATATGGAGGAACAAAAAACCCAGAATTTCCAAAACGATCCTGTACGACAAAGGATCATCTGGAGGTATTTCCATCCCTGACCTCAAGCTGTACTACAGAGCAATAGTAATAAAAACTGCATGATATTGGCATAGAAACAGAGAAGTGTATCAAAGGAACTGAATAGAATACCCAGAAATAAACCCACACACCTCTCAATACTTTAATTTGTCAAAGAAGCCAAAACCATTCAATGGCAAAAAGACTGCATCTTCAATAACTGTTGCTGGTCCAACTGGTTGTATATGCAGAAAAATGAAAATAGATCTATATTCATCACCCTGCACAAAACTAAAGTCCAAGTGGATCAAAAGGCCTCAACATAACACCAGACACATTAAATCAGTGAGAAGAAAAAGTGGAGAAGACCCTAGAACTCATTGGCATGGGAGACTACTTCCTGAATAGAACACCAACAGCACAGGCTCTAAGATCAACAATCAATAAATGGGACCTCATGAAACTGAAAAGCTTCTGTAAAGCAAAAGACACTGTCATCAAACAAAACCACAGCCTACAAACTGGGAACGGATCTTTACCAATCTTACATCTGAGAGAGGGCTAATATCCAGTATATATAAAGAACTCAAGAAGTTAAAAAACAACAAATCAAGTAGTCCAATTAAGGAATGGGGTATGGAGTTAAACAGTAAACTCTCTGTAGAGGATTGTAGAATGGCAGAAAAACACTTAAAGAAATGCTCAATGTCCTTAGCCATCAGGGAGATGCAAATTAAAACAACCCTGAGATTTTACCTTACAACCACCAGAAAGGCTAAGATCAAAAACTCAAGTGACAACACATCCTGGAGAGGTCTTGGAAAAAGGGGAACCCTCCTCCATTGCTGGTGGGAATTAGAACTTGTAAAACCACTCTGTAAATCAGTTTGGTGCTTTCTTAAACAATTAGTAATAGTGATTCCTCAAGATCCAGCTATACTGCTCTTAAGCATATATCCAAAACATGTTCAAATACACAACAAGGACATTTGTTCAACCATGTTTGTAACAGCTTTATTCGTAATATCCAGAACCTGGAAACAACCCAGTTGTCCCTCATTCGAGGAACGGATACAGAAATTAAGGTACTTTTACACAATGGATTAGTACTCAGCAATTAAAAAAGAGGAAATCATGAAATTGACATGCAAATGGTGGAATCTGGAAAGGATCATCCTGAGTGAGGTATCCCAAAAGCAGAAAGACACACATGGTATATACTCACTTATATGAACTATAAGATAGGATAAACATACTGAAATTTGTACAGCTAAAGAAGATAAGCAAGAAAGAGGACCCTGGTAAGATCATCAATCCTCACTTAGATAGAGAAATAGGATGGACATTGAATGTAGGAGAAAACAAGCAACAAGACAGGAGCCTACCACAGAGGCCCTCTGAAAGACTCCAACTAGCAATGTATCTAAGGAGATATTAAGACTCACAAGGAAACCTTTGGCACAGTGCAGGGAAACATATGAAAGAAGGGGGAGTTAGTCAGCCTTGGCAAGGACAAGAGCTCCATAAAGGCCAAATAGACCAGGGCACAGGAGTCTTTTATGACACTGTATCTCCAACCAAGAACCATGTATGGATATAATCTAGAACCTCTGCTCGTATATATCCCATGGTAGCTCAGTAACAGGGTACCCTAGTAAGAGGAGCAGGGACTATTTCTGTTATGAACTCAATGGTTGGCTCTTTCACCTGCCCCCTCCCCCACGACAGAGTATCAGCCTTGCTAGACCCCAGAAGAGGACATTGCAGCCAGCCCTGAGGAGCACTGATGAGCTAGGGTTAGATGGAAGGGGAGGAGGTCCTCCCTTATCAGTGGACTTGGAAAGGGGCAGGGAGGAGATGCGGGAGGGATGTGGAGAGTGGGTGGGAATGAGTGAGGGGGCTATGGCTGGAATACCTGTGATTAATTTAAAAATAAATAATTTTAAAAAAGAAAATAGGGTGTTACCTATTAGCCTCTAATCTTTACCAAATGAAAAAGTGTTAAAAGGTTCAGATTTTACACAAGTTTGAAGAGTTTATTACTGTTTGAGAAGCAAAATAAAATAAAATACCTACATTTTCCTAAAAAAAAAAAAAGACAAAAAAATCAATGAGGAAAAGACTCTGTTGGATTACCTATAGAAGCTCTCTGGAACATTTCTTTCTGTGAAGTCTAGTGTCGAAGCACAAAGATCAGTACAGTGATGTCAATCGGTAAAAGCAATGTTTCTTTCTCTCTGGGCCTTTCTATGTGTTCTCTCCTCAAAATGCACCTATGGATGTTCTCAGCTGGCTTTTGAATGAGAGAGCAAAACATTAAGTGTCCTCTCACAAGCCAACCTGGGCAAAACATCACATTCCCAGCTTGCAGCAAAACACCACATGACCAAAATGAGTCCAGAAACTTCCATTTCATTGATCCACTTAGACTTGAGTTTTGTGCACATGATAGATGAGGATCTATTTACATTCCTCTACATACCAACATCACTTAAACATTAACCTTAGGTAGAATATTAATAGGGAAAGGGGCTGGAGAACTCTTTTATCTACTTCCTGCTGATATTTAGGGGATTACCAGACTCAGGATACTAGCTATTCATTTTAGATTACTAATAGCTTATGTTTCCCAATTGTTTGGGCACAGATAGGATGCTGTCTTCTTAGGCAAAATATGTGATTCAGTAGGTGAAAATTCACTGTGATACTTGGAAAAATCAATTTTTTAAATGGAAAAGGAAATCTAAATAATGATTTGTGCATAAGTACATAATAAAACTTCACTGAACATTGAATTATTGAGTAATCACAATGATTGACTGGTGTGATGAGGTACAAGTACATATATCTAACACCTCTTGACAATCTTAATTTAACTAAATGCAATGAAATTTAAATAGATTTTACAATTAAACAGAGTATGAACAATATACAATCATTATCACCTCTGATTCATTTATTTAGTGTTCTTGTTTAATTGCATAAATATTTTGCAGATGTTAAGTTGATTGTACCTGAACCCCATGTCATTTAAAGGATGTCTCACCTTTGATTCTCCTACCAAGGACCATGCATGGATATAACCTAGAACCCCTGCTCAGATGTAGCCCACGGTAGCTCAGTATCCAAGTGGGTTCTCTAGTAAGGGGAACAGGGACTGTCTCTGACATGAACTCAGTGGCTAGCTCTTTGACCTCCCCACCGCCCGTGGGAGGAACAACCTTACTAGGCCACAGAAGAGGACATTGCAGACAGTCCTGGTGAGACATGATAAGCTAAGGTCAGATGGAAGGGGAAGAGGACCTCCCTTAACAGTGGACTTAGAAAGGAGCAGGGAGGAGATGAGAGAGGGAGGGTGGGATTGGGAGGGAATGAGGAAGAGAGCTACAGCTGAGATACAAAGTAAATAAACTGCAATTAATATAAAAAATAAAAAGAATAAAAAAGAAAATGCCCATTTGTGATTTGAGGCAATGTTAATATGGGATGACTATCAGTGTTTTAGAAACTCTGCAAATCATACATGAATTTGGCTTGTATGTTTTACTTAAGGAAATTAGAACAACTTAACAGTCAATTTTACAATACCAAATATATAAACATGTTTTGAATATAAAGAGTTATTTAATTATTTTAACACTTAATACTTAAATTGCTAAGACATAGTGACCCATAAATTTACTGCTTAACTTTAATTTCAACCAAATTCATTACTTGCAGTGTTTATTGTTTCTTTTTTCCTAACATTGTGTTTCACTTAGCAATTTCATAATGTTCAATTTGCACATGTAATACTCATAGGGGAAAATTTCTCCCTATTTGACAGAATTAATATAATTCCATCTTGCTATAAATCACTTAAGTCTCTTGACCCAGAATCACTGGTAACACACTGTCTACTAGTATACAATGTCTAACTAGCCAGCAACTCCTGTATTTTTCTCTATACTTTGTCATAAGTGTTCCCTCTATTACTTCATCATGTCTATCATAATTGTCAATATTCAGAACTAATTAGCTCATTATTAATGTTGATGATGAAAGTTAAATTACTTTTATAAACACAGGAATATAAAGTATTACCTATGTAAATGTAGTGGAGGTGCGATAATATGGTGCCAAAAGGCACTGGGCACATGATTAAATATCATGAAGTTTTTCAACATGGGTTGTTTCGGTCTTGCTTCTATCTATTGAATAGTATTCTACTTCAATTCCTTTGAACCATGCCAGAAGGAATTGAATCCCCTACACTACCAAGAAAAGGAAATAACCATGCCATTTCTGGTGTGAGCTACTTAGCGTTATGCATTGATAATGCATACACAAAGTTAAAATTTCCTAATGCTCTGTGAGGAGGTACAGTATAATTATATTCAAAGTCCTTATATATGCAGCATAAATAGTATATAAGTAAAAAATGAGGTGCTAAATGTATTCTTTACTGTTTCATTTACATCACTCTGCAAATACAAAGGCCAAAAAATTATAGCTGAGTGCTGCATGTTCAGAGAGTTTAAGTTTCAGGGGAAACTGTTCCCTACTAAGATAAAAAGAAGATGAAGAAAGAATATCAAGTAGAAGGAGAGTTTGAGGGTAGGCAGATATAGAGGTGAATCTCTTGTCAGTGAAAATCAGCACACTTGCTATCTGTATTTTTCTTTACTCATTCTGCAGTTTCCTGACATGAGTATTTTGAAAACTATGATAGTGTCTAGGGGAGGTTTAATCTTAAAATTATCTTTCCTTTCTCTAAATACCAAGAATTTCAGTGTTAAAAAAGAGAACTCTCCAATGTAGAGACAGAATTTTAAAAATTTAAACAATTTGAATGGCAGTGGTATGGTTCAATATATTTTATTATTTTAACTGTGTTTTTATATTGTGATCTTAATTAAATAAAATACATAAAATGCTAGCCAGAAAATCAAAGTCAAGACTCATACCTCTATGAGCAAAAGCATTTCTTTTCTGAAAAATATAAAGGAAAGGTTTATATTTGAGTCCTGTTCCAGTTGTGAAAATTGTCCAGAGTTATATATTACTAAAGAAAACTAAAGTGTAAAACAATGCGATTTTAAAAATGAAAGCTTTATAAGAAGAAGAGAAATAGGATTAATATTGCAAAATCATCAGGTAATAGGAGAGTGAATACCATGTCTAACAGGAGACAGACATGTGATAGCTGTACTTCATACTTTCTACTCTATTAATCTCCTGCTCTCCAGCTCTGCAAATCTCTACACTTAAAGCTGTTTCTGAAATTTACTTTATAAAGACTAGATTTCATGGCATCGTGTCCATAAATTTAACTCTAAATTAAAATTATATGAGAGAGTGTGCCTAGAATGCAATTCATTTAGTGCAAACCTATATGTGGTAGGAACAATGATTTTGTAAAATAAAATTCAAACTTAAACCACAAAATTCATAATATATATCTTTATAATCACTGACTCTGACAACTCATATCAAGGAAATATCAATACAATGTTCAGCACATTGTCCTTATTTTCAATTATGGGTATGATGTTATATAAACAATTTTCTGTTAAAAAGCAGCAACTTTCCAAAATTATGCATGTTTATTTAAACACAAATGTCAAGGACATACATTTAGTTAGCAAGTTAATTTTGAAAACTTCTTACACTGTAGTGTGCAAGTTTTCCTTTAGCCCATAAATGATACTTATATTGTCTTTTCTCTTCTTCAGTAAAAGGCTAGCTACTCTTCTCAACTCTCAATAAATACCTTTCCATATCACCAATAGGTAATATATCAACAATTACTTCCATTCATGTCTTACTTAAGGGTATTATCTTTTTAAGATTTTTTTTTTGTTGTTGTTGTCTCTAGTATGAGGCAGACCCAGGAGGAAACAGATGGTATACTAAAAAATGGGGTAATTTAATAGAGAAGCTAATTATAAAGCCGCAGGTAAAATGAAGAAAACTATCAAAGAAAGATACAGTGTCATACAGCTATAAACCTGAATAAGTATGGGACGCAGGGTTCCCAGAGATAAAAAGAAATGTGCTCGAGGGCTGTGGTATTTTTCAGTCATTGAAAAAATCTACCAGGGCAATGGAAGCCGGGACACCTTCCTTTTACTCCTGTACCTCCTGCCAGTTAAGAGGACTTTAACCTCAGGGTAGGAGAGCTAGCTCACCTAGCTCACTGAGATAATCCTCCAAGACTCAGTTTGCAAGGTGGAGAGAGGTAGAGTAAATAAGACAGAGTCTCATATTTGGATATTAAATTTAAAAACACTCATTTTATTCTTGTGGGTTTATGATAATCTATAGGACCCTTGTGTTCCATTTGAAGTTATTTCTGATGAATTGCCTGAAAATCTTAATTATTGTGCCTCACCAACTCTGTATCTCATACATTTTTACATCATGACTAAGAAGTCTTACTGGCTCCTTTGATTAGATTTATGTCATTCAGACCTCTTTATATTTGTTGAATAAGCTAATTGCATGAGATTCATATCTTCCCTTTTTATAAAATAGAGAGTAGTATCTAATATCAAACAATGGGTTTCAAAGAGTAGTAATCTAAGAAAGTATTTTAAATATTTTCTAAAGTTGCTGATTTAGGATCTTCCTGTGGCAGAATGCAAAATAAACTTTGCCTGCAGGTAGCAGAATGCAGGGCAACATAGAGGAAATACCATGAATGTCTAGTACAAGAGAGCTGTACTGAATTTGAGACAGCCATGAAGCAGTAGTGCTGGATACACCAGAGTGCAATGAATGTTCTTATAAAGATGTTTCAAAATCTGCCATACCTATGGCAATACCCATCCTCCAGGCCAAGCGGGCCCCAGTCCCACTTCTTAGTCTCAACCTGATGAGTTCTCCCAATAGAGAGAAAAGGAGGATAAAAATCGTACATGTTCTTCAATCCCTACAGATTGTGAACTATTCTGCACATGTTGACACTTGCCCCACCCAAACATACACTGCCTCATTTATTTTTTTTAATTTTATACATGAATAGATGCAGGTTTCTAAGGAAATTTCATGCAAAATGTCATCTGAACAGCTTGGTACTACTGTGGTTGGAGAAACAATTTGTGCTGTATTTTAAAGCCTTCCTAAGAGATATACATTTCAATTTTTTATATAGGTTGGGTGTATTGGATGAATAATCCTGTGTAGGTGTGTGTGTGTGTGTATGTGTGTATGTATGTGTGTATATGTGTATGTGTGTGTGTATGTGTGTGTAGAGCAATAAATCAGACAACTTGTAAACAATGTGTGACATAAGGTTTTTACTCTTCTCACACACACTACATCCTGGAATGCAGCCAACATAAAATTTTATACATGTTTGAGCCAAGCAAAACACAACTAACAGAGCTCAAACAAGGAATTTTGATTGATTGAAAACTTCATCCACAGATCTAAAGAAGCTAAATGACAAGGAGAATATTAGGGACACTGTTAAATTCTCTTTCAGAGGGACAAATAGAATAGACACCAGAAGCTGTTTAAGAGAAGGAACAGGGCTAGAGTCTATCATATTTGTCTTCTGAAAGTCTCCACCCAGAAGGAGATCCAAGTAGATGCTAGGATTCTCAGCCAGTATACATCAAGGACATTTGCTCAACTATGTCCATAGCAGTTTTATTTGTAATAGCCAGAACCTGGAAACAACCCAGATGTCCCTCAAATGAGGAAAAGATACAGAAATTGTGGTACATTTACACAATGGAATATACTCAGCAATTAAAAACAAGGAAAACATGAAATTTGCAGACAAATGGTGGGCACTGGAAAAGATCATCCTTAGTGAGGCATCCCAGAAACAGAAAGACACACATGGTATATACTCACTTAAAACTGAATATTAGACATATAATATGATCTAAATGTACTAAAATCTGTACAACTAAAGAAGCTAAGCAAGAAGGAGAACCCTGGGTAAGATGATCAATCCTCATTCAGAAAGGCCAATGTACAGAAATCTGAAAAGGGAGAAAAGATGGAACAGGACAGGAGACTACCACAGAGGGCCTCTGAAAGACTCTACCCAGCAGGGTATTGAAGCAGATGCTGAGACTCTTAGTCAAACTTTGGGCAGCATGCATGCAGGGAATCTTTTGAAAGTAGGGGGAGATGAAAGGCCTTGAGGGGACAGAAGCTCCACAATGAGAGCAACAGAACCAAAAAATGTGGGCCCAGGGGTCTTTTTCTGAGACTGATATTCCAACCAAGGACCATGCCTGGAGATAATCTAGAACCACTGCACAGATGTAGCACATGGCAGCACAGAATCCAAGTGTGTTCCCTATTAATGGGAACAGGGACTGTCTCTGACATGACCTTAGTGGCTAGCTCTTTGATCATCTTCCCCTGATTGGGGAGCAGCCTTAACAAGACACAGAGGAAAACAATACAGGTAGTAATGATGAGAACTGATAGGCTAGTGTCAGATGGAAGAAGAGGAGGACATCCCCTATCAGTGGACTTGGGGAGGGGCATGGGAGGAGATTAGAGAGGGAGGGTGGGATTGGGAAGACACGTGGGTGGGGGTTACACTTGGGATACAGAGTAAATAAACTGTAATTAAATAATAATAATAATAACAACAATAATAATAAAGACTTACAGGTAAACTTTAGGCATAGCTCTGGCAGTCTTATGGGAGTGTTGGGAACTAGAAGGACCCAGGCATGACAAGAGCTCCACAAGGAGACCAACAAAGCCAACAAATATGGGCCCAGAGGGGCCTGCAGAGACTGATGCAGCAACCAAGGACCATGCATGGAAAAGACCTAGTCATTCTGCTCAGATGTAGCCAATAGGCAGCTGATTCTCCCTGTAGGTCCTAAAGTTATGGTAGAAGGGGCTGTCTCTAACATGGACACTTATACCCACTCTTCGATCACTTTCCCCTAGCTGGGCAGCTTGGTCAGGCCACAGAGGAAGAGGATGCAGGCAGTCCTGATGAGACCTGATAGGCTCTGGTCAGAGTGTAGGGGAGGAGGTTCTCTCCTTCGGAGGACAAGGGGATCAGGATAAGGGGGGAAGAAGGAAGGAGGAGAATAGTGAAGGGTTTGTAATTGAAATGTAAAGTGAATAAATTATAAAAAATATTTTTAAAATGTTCTCATTATTTAAATATAACTTTTATAATTTTCTTCTAACTTTCAACATGTAGTAATTTTTCTCTGTTGTCTCTCCTTTGCTTCACTCCTGATTCACAGACGGTCATGAGGGAAAATATTACTGCTGTGTTAGTGAACTGATTATCCCTGGACAGTGTTTTTCTTTTTGTAAATGATTGCTGCTATTATTTCTGATCCAATATAAAAGGGCCCAGCGCTGCATTTAGTTTCTGTACTGTAGGTATTTTTATAAGAGCAAGTAGTAGTGAAAGTATATGCCTTTAAAATTTATTTTATTTATTACCATTTATCACTTTGTATCCCAGCTATAGACCCCTCCCTATTTCCCTCCCTATCCCACTCTCCCTCCCTCTTCTCCCATGCCTGCTCCCAGCCCACTGATAGGGGAGGTCTTTATCCCCTTCCCTCTCACCCTAGCCTATCAGGTCTCATCAGGACTGGCTGCATTGTCTTCCTCTGTTGCCTGATAAGGCTGCTCCTCATCAGGAGGAGATGATCAAAGAGCCAGCCACTGAGGTCATGTCAGAGACAACACCACTGTTCCCTTTAGTAGGGAAACCTATTTGGAGATTAAGTTACCAGGGGCTACACCTGTGCAGTGGTTCTAGGTTATCTCCATACACGGTCCACGGTTGGAGTATCAGTCCCTGAAAAGACCCCTGGGCCCAGATATTCTGGTTCTGTTGCTCTCCTTGTGGAGCTCCTGTCCCCTCGAGGCTTTTCATCTCCCCCTTTTTTCATAAGATTCTCTGCACTGTACCCAAAATTTGGCTAAGAGCTCAGTATCTGCTTTGATACTGTGCTGGGTAGAGTCTTTCGGAGGCCATCTTTTGTAGGCTCCTGTCCTGTTCCCTGTTTTCTCCCTCTTCTGAAGTCTTTTCCATTTGCCTTTCTGAATGAGGATTGATCATCTTACCTAGGATTCTTCTTGCTTAGCTTCTTTAGGTGTACAGATTTTTAGTATGTTTATCCTATATTATACCTAAGTAGGTATCTTTTTAATGATCTGGCCTCTAAGAAATATGAATTATATGCATCTAGGATCAAATACTGAATAGTATTAATGCAGGTGAGAAATATTATTTTTTTGGAAAGAGAATACTCTTTCTGTGTTTTTATGCCATATACAATTTACACACACATACTTAAGAATAATGAGGTTGTTCATAATTTCCTAATGACTATAGTAATTTGCTATCACTTCATAAAACTTCCTTTATAAAAGCAATTATTTCAACAAGATCATTCAGACATTGTCCTCTGGTTCCCACAGGCAAGACATTCTAACTTATGTTTTTGAATTTTGAAAGTCAATGGATTCAGATATTTGGAAACGTTTTATAGATTATTGTTAATATGTACACATTTTACAAATGTACTCTTTGATAACTTCACAAATGAACAGAAGAACGTATGATCATATACAGCCCTCATATACCTAATTTAACGACCCTTGGAGCCCTACAATGTATCCAAGTTCCCATCTTCTCTTCTTCCTAGTCTCCCGATTCCTCCCCCTTCTTTTTAATTTCCCACTAAGTTGATTTATTTAAGTCTGTATATACACTGATATGAGGCCATCAAATAGAGCACTGAAACATAGCAAGGGTTCAAACTCCCAAAAAAGTATAATTCTCCCTGTCTAGAAGCTGCTAACTGCCAACATATATTCAGTCAGGAGAGGGTTTTATAGGTTTATGCCCACATTGGTGGCAGAATATTGGATGGCTCAGTTCTGTGCTGATCTTTAACTGTAACTGTAGCCCCTATTAGTTCAAGAGTACAAGAGCCATGTCATTTCTAAGACAGCCAACACTGTGAGGCTTTTGAAATGGTTTTCATGAATGTTTACAGTTTATGAAAATTGTCACCTTACATCTTCAGGAAAACTTGGAGTTGGCTTGGCCTATCGGCCTTGAAAATATGTGTCATAGGTCTTTCAGTTTAGTTTATGCCTCCTGAATACAACAGCCTTCCTGTAACCTGAGAGACTGATGCACTCTCTAAGACAGTGAAGCTTCAGGCTGCTTTGTGTTTTGCTCTGTGTTCCATCCATAGTTCCCAACAGGACAATTTGTCTTAGACATTAATCTTATGTATCCTGTATAGCTTGCAAACATCTTTGTATCCTGAAACTACAACTATTTTGATACTGGCAATTGTTATTATGTTTTATTTTTGATAAAGGTATAGAAAGTCGGATTGCTCTCAATAGAATCGCCACTGCTTAAGTTTAACATTGGACCTTTTAACTGGTCTGGTTTCATTCCTTGGGGCTGCATCAGGTGCCCTTGACCCAGCGAGTAAGCTCACTTTTATCTGTGTGTTTTTCCATCTGTCTTAACCTGTCATAGAACTATCTCTCAAACCAGTAAGAGAAAACAGTACAAGATTTTTTTCTTTAAGTACAATGCAGTAATATAAGTTGTAAAACTCTACCTTATATGCACTTGATTTATTAAACAAGAAAAATATATCTCACCACTTAGCCATATGAAATATAATTTAATAAATATTACAAAGTACACAGCTTTATTGAAATATATAATTCAGAATTTGAAGTCACAAACCTAGAACAGTCTTATAATAAGACTGACAAAATACAATTGCAGTTTCTGAAACAGATGCCATTACTCGAGAGAAAAATTACATAGTGGATTTTTTTCAGATAATCTTAAAATCTCTCAACTATGATTGGAAGATTCTGAAGGTGTGATTTTCCGGGATGGATTTTCACATTTTACTCCTTTTTTCCAAAATTTCAATCTATCTTTTTTTTGTGTTAGCTTGGATTCTTAAATTAGAGAACGAAATTATGAGTAACCCTGCTGTGCATGTAGTACAATCATGTTATGCAAACTGACAACGTGCCGAAGGTTAATGTTAACCTCATTATAGAACCATGCAGACAAGACCTTTGTATTCCAAATACAGTCATCTTGACAGAATTTTATGTCTCTTTAATTGAACTCTGAATTCCTAGAAATCAGGTAAGAAAACTGGAGCCATTAGGTAATTGAACAAAGCAAACTGAACTTGCAGTTGAAGTTATGTAAAGTGCCTGAAAATGACTTCACTTCTGTTTCTCTCTGGCTGTGAGGAACGGACAGCACTGCATCAGTTCAGACTGTCTATGGCTGTGGATAGATAGAGTGAGAGGCCCTCGGGCCTCAAAATATATGGAAAACACTAAATTCAAGGATTTTATTTTTTTCCCCTATGGAAAACCAAATCCTGGACTTTGTATGCAATCTTTGTATTCATTTCATGAAGTGTTTCTTGATTCTGTGTATGTTATTTTTTAAAAAGAGGAAATTCTTTAAAATTGAAAGTTCAGATTGGAGAATGTTGTCATAAGTTATAGTGTATTACACCCTCTAAGACCTGGCACAGGACTAACTCTTATTGCCATGCCATAAAATGTAATATTACATTGAATGTAGTATTTTATTTGATAAAAACTGTGAGCAAGCATAATTTAGTCACAAGAAGAACCTAGCTATTTCAGAAGACATAGCACTATGCTGTGTATTCTCGCTCCATCCAGGACATCTCTTCAGCTTCTAGTACTAGAACTTACCCTCATATAAAAGAACAAATATAGCTGCTTTTAAAACATTAGCACGATCACATATTTTATACAATAAAGTTTCAATTATCTATTATTTATAATATATAATACACAGTTTAAAGCTTCTGGGAGGTAATAAATATAGGGCACAAAATGGCTTAAAATTTTAAGACATGCAAGTACCAAAAATATAAAATGAATTTTGGGGGTAGCTATTATATGAAAAATGTAAGTTACTGAAGACTTTTCCAGAATTACCAGTATTTCAGAAGATAGGGAAGTACGGTAACACTGTGAGTGTGCATGAATGTTTTTATGTACGTGGGATGTGTCCACGTAAGATGTTAGTAGATGGAAGAATGGGAATTAAGACTACATATGTTCAATTAATGCTTGTCTATGGTTGGACACAGTAGTGCATAAATATAGTGATAACTATGATGTTAAATTAGAATGAATTTTGGACTGTGAAATCATAGAACTGTTAATTAATATTTAAACTATTTTTAAGAATATGAATAGTCATATATCTTATCAGTTACTTTTGGATCTAACTATAGTTTAATGGACTTTAGAAAGTCTAGGATCTGATGTCCACAGCTCATTCACACTTCATGTATTGTAGACTCTGACTTCTCTGCAGTTTGCTTGTCTTTTTCTTCAAGATCTATGTTATGCAACAAAATATTCCACTGCACAACTATGCATAAGATAGTAAATGCTTGGTGGATTTGTGGGAATGAATATGAAGCTGCTAGAGAATTCTAGCCATTTGCATTCATCCCAGAGTTTTGTTTTATTTTTGTATATACAAACCTGAAAGCTAGGTCATAAATCCTAGATTACCTCTAACCTGAAATAAGCATTGTCTAAGTATTATTTCACAATGGGTCAGTATTTGGAGACAGATGGATCCTTTAAAGAAACGGAACACTTAAAATTAAATTTTGAGGTTGCAGCCTCTTTCAGATTGCTGAAATGTACATGAGTGTTGAATTATCTAGCTGTTATTACAGTTTCTTCCTTTTATGTTCACACTGTTTTTCACATGATAAAATTGAAGTGTTTGCACCAGTCTTCTCTCTGATGCACCTAGTCAGGGTACATATAACAGTTATCAAGACCCAAAAGAGCTCATGGAGAAGAACAAGGAAAGATACCAATAAACAAAGCACACTTTTTAAATACTATCAGAGCAGATGCTGAGACTTATAGCCAAACTTTGGGCAGAGTGCAGGGAATCTTATGAAAGAAGTGAGAAACAGAAAGATCTGGAGAGGACAGGAGCCCCACAAGGAAAGCAAAGGAACTAAAAATCTGAGCACAGGGGTCTTTCCTGACACTGATACTCCAACCAAGTACCATGCATGGAGACAACCTAGAACCCCTGCACAGATGTAGCCCACGGCAGTTCAGTGTCCAAGTGTATTCCACAGTAATGGGAACAGGGACTCCCTCTGACATGAACTGACTGGCCTGCTCTTTGATCACTTCCCCCCACTTTCTATTCATCAAAATAAAGATGCTTAGTGCATTGTTATATCTAAAACTCATGCAGTTTGTCAATATACAAGAGATAGAAATGACTAAGTTGTATCAGAAGAATACACAAAACACTGAAGCAGAAGTTAAGAAATGTTACTCAGGATGATCTTTTTTAGATCCCATCATTTGCCCGCAAGTTTCATGATTTCCTTGTCTTTAATTGCTGAATAGTATGCCATTGTGTAAATGTACCACAATTTCTGTATCCATTTCTCAGTTGAGGTGCATCCTGAGTGAGGTATCCCAGAAATAGAAGGGCACACATGAAATATACTCACTTATAAGTGGATATTAGATGTATACTATAGGCTAAACATACTAAAGTCTGTACATCTAAAGAAGCTAAGTAAGATGGAGGATCTTGGGTAAGATGATCAATCCTCACTCAGAAAGGCAAACTATTGGACATCTGAAGAGGGAGAAAATAGGGAACAGGACAAGAGCCTACCACAGAGGGCCCAATAAGGTATGCCAATAGAGTATTAAAGCTGATCCTGAGACTCATAGCCAAACTTTGGGCAGAGTGCAAGGAATATTATTAAAGAAGGGGGGATAGAAAGACCTGGAGGGGACACAACCTCCACAAGGAGAACAACAGAACTAAGAAATCTGGGTCCAGAGGTCTTTTCTGAGACTTATATTCCTGCCAAGGTTCATACATGGTAATAAACTAGAACCCCAGCACAGATGTAGTCCATGGCAGCTCAGAATCCAAGTGTTGTCCCTATTAATGAGAACAGGGACTTTCTGACATGAACTCAGTGGCTGGCTCTTTGATCACCTCCCCTGATGGGAGAGCAGCCTTGCCAGGCCACAGAGGAAGACAATGTAGCCAGTCCTGATGAGACCTGATAGGCTAAGGTCAGATGGAGGGTAGCTCTCAGTGGAGTTAGAGAGGGGTATGGGAGGAAATGAGGGAGGGAGGGGAGGGAGGGGCTACAGCTTGGATAAAAGTGAATAAACTGTAATTAATATAAAAATTAAAAAATTAGTTAAAAAATAAATAATGTTACTCATTTATTTTGTCATTTCCTTTCTACTTTATTCTGTTCATTACCTGTGTTGAATAATTTCTTACAAAATTTTACCTTTAGGTTAAATTTGGTTAAATATAGTGTATTAATACTGATTAATATTCTATAGGTAGCCCTCATGAAGGTGTGCTCCTAACAAGCTATTTTCAGCTAGGAAATGTTGTATGTGTGGCTTTCTTTGCATTAATTACCTTTCTCCATAGAACTTCCTGCTTGTATTTTCTTCTTTCAGACCTTGCTCTTATGTGACATTGTTGCCTAGGCCTTCCTTAAGGGATTTACATACCTGCCCATCCTAGCACAAACTCCCTTGTTTTGTTTTTTTCCTCCTTGTAATTGCCATACTATATATAATTAAGAAACCATTTTCTTTACCATTGATAATGAAAATTATCAGTCACTAAAGAGCAATGGCTTTTTAAAAATGTTTGCTTACACATCCTTATAAGATCTAAAAAAATATTTTGTTAGATGAATGGATGTAATAAATAGACCAATAGATACATCTACAAATTATTATACACTATAAGAATTTCTGTACAAGTTCATAATGTTGTTAGAATTATTAATATGCACATTTATATGAGGAAAATAGGAGAAGAATAATACTTATCATTATTATTATTTACAATGTCACTGACTATATGATGTCCTGACATTATCATATAAGAACTCCTGTATATATTTAAGTAACACTCAGCTGTATCAACAGGAAGCACACCATAAAAATCTGTGACAATTTAAATCTGAAGGACATTTCTAAAGATGTAGGGTGTGTGTGTATGCTCAAATAGATTAATTTTATATCAATGAGTTTTGAGATAAAAACACGGGAAAAACATGTTAATTATAACTACAAGTTAAATGTATTCTTAAAACAAAAATATATTTAAAGAATATTAAAATATTGCATTAAATTGTGACATTTAAGAAATCATTAACCTTAAAATTATTAATAGTTTTAATAATGTTAAATAATATTTATTATGGAAGCATAACTTTCATTTGACAGCTATCTTAAAATGTCTACATGTTCTACAGTATAGCAAATGGTGCTCTTTTAAGAAATGTATACAACTTTCAGCAAAAATATATATTTACATATATAATTATATATAAATACATATATATGTATATATATACATATATATATATATGTATGTATGTATGTATCTGTGTATAGTTTAGCTGGAATAGTGACATGGTAAGACAAGTCCAAAAGTAAAGAACCAGTAATTCTAAAAATTGCTTAAATGTTACACATTTTCAGAGTGACAAATATCTCAAATTTTAAAAAGACCTTTAGTTTCAGGAGTTTCCATTTATTGATTGTTGAGCTTAGAGCCTGTGCTCTTGCTCTGTCCTGGAAGCTGTTTCCTGTGCTAATGAGTTTAAGGTTCTTACCCACTTTTTCTTCTGACAGATTTAGTGTGTATGGTTTTATGTTGAGGTCTATGATCCACTTGGACTTTACTTTTGTGCAGAGTGAAGAGTATAGATCGATTTGTATTTTTTCAACATGTAGACATCCAGTTAGACCAGCTTCATTTGTTGAAGATGCTGTCTTTTTCCCATTATAAAAAAAAATCTTTGAAAAAAAGCTTTTTCTTTGTAAAAATCTTGTGTCACTAGGTGTATGGGTGTATTTCTGGGTCTTCAATTTGATTCCATTGATCTTCCAGTCGGTTTCTATGCCAGTAACATGCTGTTTTTATTATTGTGCACGATGGTTTTAGTCATTCTGTTGTTTTTTTTTCCATATGAAGTTGAGAATTGTCTCTCAAGGTCTATAAAGTATAGTGTTGGTACTTTGATGGGAATTGCTTTGCATTTTTATAGTGCATTTGGTAGGAGAGCCATTATCACTACGTTAATCCTACCCATAGATGAGAATGGGAGATCATGCCATCTTCTTATACCTTCTTCAATTTCTTTTTTCAGAAAATAGAAAGTTTGTGTGTTTGTTTGTTTGTTTCCTGCTTGCTTGGATAGAGTTACACCAAGGTATTTAATGTTATTTGTGGCTATTGTGAATGGTGTTTCCTTAATTTCTTTCTCAGCCGTTGCTGTTTTGAGTTAATTTTGTATCCAGCCATTTTGCTGACGGTGTCTATCAACTGTTGGAGTTCTCTGGTAGAATTTTTAGGGTCACTCATATATACAATCATATAGTCTCTGAATAGTGATACTTTGACTTCTTCCTTTCTGATTGGTATTGCCTTTATCTTCTTTAGTTGTCTTATTGCTCTACTTAGGACTTTCAGTACTATGTTGAGGAGATATGGAGAGAGTGGGTAGCCTAGCCTTGTCCTTGATTTCAGTGGGATTGAATTAAGTTTCTCTCTGTTTAGTTTGATGTTGGCTAAAGGCTTGCTGTATATTGTGTTTATTATGTTTAGGTATGTGCCTTCTATCCCTGATCTCTTCAAAACTTTATAAATGAACAGGTGTTGTATGTTATTAAAGGCTTTTTCAGTACCTAAGGAGAGGATCTGTAAAGCAAAGGACACTGTCAACAGAACAAAAGGAGAGTCTACAGTGTAGGAAAAGATCTTCCACAACCTTATATCTGACAAAGAGGAAATACACAGAATATATAAAGAACTCAAGAAATTAAACACCAACAAACCAAATAATCCAATTAAAAATGGGATACAGAGCTAAAAAGAGAATTCTCAACAGAGGAATATTGAATGGCAAAGAAACACGTAAATGCTCAACGTCCTCAGTCATCAGGAAAATGCAAATCCAAATGACTCTGACATTCCATCAGAATGGCTAAGATCAAAATTTCAAGTGACAACACATTCTGTAGAGGATGTGGAGAAAGGGGAAGCCTCCTTCACCGCTGGTGGGAATGTAAACTTGTACAACCATTTTGAAATCAAACTGCTGCTTTCTCAGAAAACTTAGAAAAGTGCTATCTCAAGACCCAGCTGTACCACTACTGGACACACACACATATATATATATATATATATATATATATATATATATATATATATATATATATATATATATATATATAAAATGTTCAACCATACAACAAGGACATTTGTTCAACTATGTTCATTGCAGCTTTATTAATAATTGCCAGAATCTGGAAACCATCTAAATGTCCCTCAACCAACGAATGTATACAGATTGTGGTACATTTACACAATGGAACACTACTCAGCAAAGAAAAACAAGAAATTCTTAAAATTTGTAGGCAAAATTGATGAAACTAGAAAAGATCATACTGAGTAAGGTATCCCAGAAGCAGAGAGACAAGCATGGTATATATTCACTCATAAGTGGATATTAGCCACAGTATAAATAAGCTAAATTATAAGGAGGACCCTTGGGTAAACGTCATCCTAGGACTCAGAAAGGAAAACAGAGTAGACACTGGAAAAGATAGAAGAGAGGGACAGCACTGGAGCCTACCACAGATGTCCTCTAAAAGATTCCAATCACCAGGGGATCGACACAGATGAAGGAACTGACAGCTAAAATTTAGACAGAGTTCAGGGAGTCATATCGAAGAAGGAGTAGATTAAAGAACTGCAGGTTACAGGATCCACACAAGGATACAAACAAAGCTAAGGAAAAGGAGGACCCAGTATTGACTGCAGAGACTGATGCATCAACCAAAGACCATACATAGAGAAGACCTAGACCTCTTTCTCAAATGCAGCCCATAGACAGCTCAGTGTCCATGTGGGTTCCCTAGTAAGAGGCAAAGAGAGGGTCACTGACATGAACTAGGTTGATCATCACTCTCCCTGGTGGGGTGACCTAGCCAGCCCACAGAGGAAGAGGATCCAGGCAGTCCTGATGAGACCTGATAGGCTAGGGTCAGATAGTATGGGAGGAGGCCTTCCCTTATCAGTGAACTAGGGAAGAGGGATAGGGTAGGATAATGGTGGTAGGGTGGGGCCTGGAAGAGGCAACAACTGGGATACAAACTGATTAAATTGTAAATAATAATAATAGTAATCATAATAATAACCACAAAAGATCTTTAGTGATATTATATATAATTATGCATATTAATTTTTATACATTACATAGTATATAGTTATACAAAGCAATGTATATAATATAATGTATATATATATAACATATATACCATATATTCTACAGTATTTTATATGGTAGACTATATAGATACTTTAACCATAACTGTCAACTGGAAGTTGAAAGTTTTAGTGCAATATTATTGTTAATTATTTATAATTCCGTAGATTATATGCTGCCTTGATATTGTCATATAAGAACATTTGTATGTAACACTTAGAAATAAAAATAGGAAGCTGTGTATATGTATGTGTATATACACAGCTTCCTATTTATATATATTATATATTGAAATATATTTATATATTTTTAGACATATATGTGTATATATATATACATATATATATATATTAGTTGAATTCTTTGTAGATCACTGGAAATGAAACTATCATTAATAGAAAAAAATAGCTCCTAGGAATCAGCGTAAGATCAGCACTTCAGTTCCCAGTTCTGCAGTAAACATAGATTACTCCATTTATCACTGATGTTGTGTAGGGTCTTGTTTCCCATGGATTGTGTGCACTTGTTGTAAGCTGTTTACTAAAGCAGTTGTTAAAAATAAATTTTGAGATTCTGAAGTCTCATTTCCATCAAACAACAGTGTGCTAGGAGACAGATCCATAAGCAGATGATATAGGTTCCCAGTACTATATTAAAACTTTAAATGTAACTTCATTCATGTTGCTTATATGTGAAGAAGAAAAAAGCATGGTACTTTTGAATAGGTTTATTTTATATTAGAAAGACTGGTACAAGATATAATACATTATAATATACACAGCATTGAAGTGTTAATAATAATATTATGCTGTGAATAATATTAATAGTTTTATAACCATATACATCCCAATAAATTTCCTATATTTGAAGACTTGCATTTTGTTTTATGTAAAATTTACAGTGGAGGTACATATCTAAGGAAATAAATTGAAAGACATTCTGATAATTGATAGATTTAAATATATACTTTCTGGCCAATACCACAATTATTTCACACTTTTGAAAGTAGGGCAAATAATATTTCCAAAAGAAAACAAAATATTAACTTCTTTAGGTTTTATTAAGTGTTCTTCAAAGAAACAGAACAGAGAGAACAAATATAAAACTTCTTTTTCCTTATATTAAATGTGATTTATTAGACTGGCTTATAGGCTGAGGTCTAACAATGTTCTCATAATAGAAAGGCTAAGATACAGTAAATTTTAAGATAATTGTACTGGATGTCTCAGCAGTTCAAATCTGGAGTTGAGATCTTGTGTGGTTCTTGGAGAACTGCTGATTACCAGTCTCAAAATATTAAAGAAATTTGATTTAATATTGGTTAAAGCAACAGGATAGACTAATGCTGGAAATTTAAGGACAAATGGGCCAAAAATTCAGACTTTTTTCATAATCCATTTTTGTGGGTTACCTTCAGAAGGTGTGGTTGAGATTTGCCATGAGTCTTTCTATTTCAAACAATCTACTGAAGAAAATCTATAACAAGAGTGATCAGCTCAGTATCATGGATGGTAGCTGGTGTTATACCATCTTCCGAAGGAGTTAAGCAATCAAAAATCTAGCAGCAGTATAGCACCTTTTGACATCAGGGAAGCCAGCCAATAGGGAGGACAATTACAGATCAGTCCCAGTAACTTCACTTATGTGCACACCGAAAAGCCCTCCCTAGTTACATTCAGTGTCTCAAGAACAATAATAAGAACAATACAACAACAGCATGGGTGTGGGAAGGGATTTATATG
Organism: Pachyuromys duprasi; assembly: GCA_028658305.1. Taxonomy (NCBI): domain Eukaryota; kingdom Metazoa; phylum Chordata; class Mammalia; order Rodentia; family Muridae; genus Pachyuromys; species Pachyuromys duprasi. Next base: position 49,458,671 of record CM053752.1, read on the forward strand.
AAGGAAGGCAGAAAAGACTTGAAGAGAGAATTAAATGGAGGATCAGCATATACTTACCCATGTATAACAAACTCAATAAATGTTGATCAAACAGAATCTCCATAAGTCTCGATAGCCAATGTAACGGATCAGAACAAATAATATCCTAAACAATATGAAACCTATTGAAAACATTTTATTTTGGTTGATATATAAATGGAAGGAGAAACAGCCTCAAACATTATAACATCACTTTTTATTAAATTTTGAATTCATGGAAAACACTAGATACATTGAAATGAACTTATAGTGAATACAGAAGTTATTGGGACATTATATTTCCATTTATAAACGGTTGTGAATCTATGTGCAAGTCAATTTAAGTATGTCAATCCTCAATTTGAGTTCTTTTCAAATGAGGAGTTGTTAGAAATACAAATAAAGCATAAAAGGTAACATATAAATAGACTTTTATTAAAAGACATGCTATATTATATAAAATCATAATTAATACTACAATCATGTTAAGTAATCATGATATGATTATACAAGTGCATAGATAGTCTAAAGCAATATATTATTTAACATTTAAGTAAGAATTATTATTTACCATTTATCTTGTGGTGATATCATTTAAATATTTTAATCACATTTGTAGTTTATATAACTGGTTAATGTTTTTATGTGTATGTGTCTTCAGGGAGTGTAGGTGTACATAAGTGTGGTTGACGGGAAAAGTCAGAAAAATATCTTGAATGCTCTGTAGCTAGATTTATAAGAGACTGAGAAATGTGATATGGATCCTGGGGACTGAATCCCTAACCTTTGCAAAAGCAGTAAGTGCTTTGAACTGCTGAGCCATCTCACTAACCTCAGCAGATAATTAACTGAATTTTAGCAAAAATTTTTGAAACTATATTTCTTTTGATGTACTTAAAATAGATAAAACTAAAATATATAAATTCATACTTTGTATTGTGGATAGTAAATCATTCTTTTTTCAAAATTTTAAAAACAGACATTCACTCATTCACGGACACAGGAATACCATAAAAACACTACATATGAACCATAATAAGAAACGATTTTGGTACAAACGTATGAAGGCTCTGTGTATGCTATTTCAATCTCTGTGAGTTTATATGAGCTTTGTGCATGTTAGCTTAAGTTTTCTTGATGTCTTCAATCTGTTTTGGCTTATACATTTTCTGCCTCCCCTTCCACAAGTTTCCCTGAGCTCTAAGGAGAGGGTTTTGATGAAGACATCCCAGTTGTATTCTGAGTGCTTTTAAGTTTCTTATCCTGAAAAATGCTGGCTATGAGTTTCCATATATGTTACTAGCTGCTTGAATGATGATGGCTGAACAAACCACTGAACCATGAATATCACTGGAAGTCATTTTATTGTATATATTATATATGTGTTATAATGGAGTCCATATGTGTGTATGTGCTTTTATTTTACTATAATAAATATATATAAATATATATGTAAATATATTATCATTTATACATATAAATGAAAAGATATATTGTCATATTTATGAGTGTATATATTTAGTTTTTAGATCAATATTACTTAAATATTTGCTTGATTTCAAAGAGAGTCATGTATGCTTTTTATCTTATTATGTTTCGTTATTTAAAAAAAAAGCTAGATGTCCCTCCAAGGAGGAATGGATACAGAAAGTGTGGTACATTTATACAATGGAACACTATTCAGCAATTAAAAACAAGGAAATCATGAAATTTGGGGAAATGATGGGAACCAGATAAGATCATCCTGAGTGAGGTAACCCAGAAACAGAAAGACACACATGGTATATATTCACTTATATGTGGATATTAGCCATATAATATAGTATAAAAATACTAAAATCTATAGACCTAAAGAAGCTACACAAGGAAGACCCGGGGAAAGATGCTTCATCACTGTGAAGGGCAAACAGGACAGACATTGGAGGTGGGAGAAGACAAAGAACAGGACAGGAGCCTTCCATAGAGAACCTCTGAAAAATTGTACCCACCAGCATATTGAAGAAGATACTGAGACTCATAGCCAAACTTTGGCTAGAGTGCCAGAAACCTTATGAAAGAAGGAAGAGATAGAAAAGCCTGGTGGTATTACTCCCCCTTTTATTGTATGATTCCCTGCACTCTGCCAAAGGTGTGGTTACAAGTCTCCACATCTGCTTTGATACAATGCTAGGTAGAGTCTTCCAGAGGCCCTCTGCAGTAGGCTCCTGTCCTGTTACTTGTTTTCTCCTACTTCCCATGTCCATCCCATTTGTCTTTGTAAATAAGGATTGACCATCTTACTCTGGGCCCTCTTTCTTATTTATCTTCTTTAGGTGCACATATTTTAGCATGTTTATCTTATGACTGGGAGAGGACAGGAGCTCCACAAGGATGAAATATATCAGGACATGGGGGTCCTCTATGAGACTGTTTCTCCAACCAAGAACCGTGTATGGATATAACCTAGAATCCCTGCTCAGATGTAGCCCATGGTATCTCAGTATCCAAGTGGGGTTCCCTAGTAAGGGGAACAGGAACTATTTCTAACTATTTCTAACATGAACTCAATCATTAGCTCCTTTATCTTCCCTCCCATGAGGGAGGGTAGGTCTTGCTAGGCCACAGAGGAGGACATGGCAGCCAGTCCTGAAGATACCTGATAAGCTAGGGTCAGATGGAAGGGGAGGAGGACCTCCACTAGCAGTGGACTTGGAAAGGGGCAGGGAGGAGATGAGGAAGGGAGGGTTGGACTGGGAGGGAATGAAGGAGGGGGCTACAGCTGGGATATAAAGTAAATAACCTGTGATTAATATAAAAAAACAAAAATTATTTTAAAAAAAAAGAAAGAAAAGAAAGAAAGACCCGGTGGTTTCAGGATCTCCACAAGGAGAACAACAGAGTCAAAATACCCGTGTCCAGGGGAGTCAGCAGGAATCAAAACTCCAACTAAAGACCATTTATTGAGAGGACCTAGACCCCCTGTTCAAAGCAAGCCCAATGGCTCCTCAGTTTCCCAGTGGGTTCCCTAGTAAGGGGGCAGGGAGGGCTGTCACTGACATGAACTCAATGGCTGGCTCTTTGATCCCCTCTTCCTGGGGGGTGTAACCTTGCAAGGCCACAGAGGAAGATGATGTAGCCAATCCTGATGAGACCTGATAAACTAGGGTCAGATATAATGGGAGGAGGACCTCTCCTACCAGGGGATTAGGCAAAGGGCATAGAGGGAGAAGATGGAAGATGGGGGCTACAGCAGGTATACAAAAGAATAAAATATAATAAATAAATATATAATTAAAATCAAATTAAAACACCCAAATGAATGAATGAAAGTGTAGAGTAAATCCAGGGTAAAGATTAACAACTGAACTGCTGGGAGAGGGCAAATCAATTTTTTTCAGTGGAATGATACTGGGTATACCTAACTTTACAAAATCTATGTGTGTGATTTTATTTGGTAAGGATTTGGAGGGGTTTCTTTTTTGGTTGTTGATTTTTTTTTTCTTGTTTTTGAGAGGGTTGTGTTAGATTGTCATTTTTTTTATTTTGAAAAAATATTAAAGTTGGCTTAGTGAGGAGATGGAGGGGATATGGATAAACTTGGGAGAAGGGAAGAATATGATAAAATATATTTAAATTAAAAAATTGTTTTAGCCAAGAGGTGGTGGCACACACTTTAATCTAAGCACTTGAGGGGTTGGGGCAGAGGCAAGTGGATCTCTGAGCTCAAGTCCACTCTTGTCTGAAGAGAGATTTTTTTCAGGCAGTCAGGACTACACAGAGAACCCCAATCTTGAAAAACAAGAACAAACAGAAAGTACTGAATAATAAAATACACAGTAACAATAAAAAGCATGGCCAATCAACACATACATACTTCAGTAAACTCACATTCTTCACTTCATTTTCCATATTTTTAATATGTACATGTGTTTTGATGGCATTTATGACATCCATACAGTGCTCACTGAGGTCAAAAGAGGGCACTCATCTACTAGAATTGGGATGACAGATGACTCAGACAGTGTATGAGTGTGAGTTTTGACCTGGAAAAGCATCCTGTGCTCTTATTAGTGAGCCATCCTCCCTTCTTTTTTACATCAATTATGGATTTATTCTTTAGCTCTTAGTTATAGTGCATGTAAATTTATATCTCTACTGCAAACATTTTGCCCTTGTTCACCTAATATTAATTATTCAGTAATAATATCTACAAAGGATGTATTGTATAAAAGAAATACACATCTCCTTTGCTGTGAAAAATAGTTAAGATAAGCAACGTATAAGAAGAATAGATTACGTTTGCCTCAGTGTTTGAGAAACTCAACCCCAGATAAGGCATAAAATAATATGAGGAGTTTGTGGTAGAGGAATCTCACTTACTTCAGGGCAGCTAGGAGGCTAAACAACAGGGGACTGGGGCTGTGGTCCTACTCTTCTCTTGAAAAGTACTCTCTTGTGACCAAACTTTCTTTCATTAGAATAGGAATTTAGTTTGAAGGTTATCTCTTAAGTTATAAATGCCACTTAGTAGTACTATACACTAATAGATAAACCTTTAATACACGGCCATTTGGGGATAACTCCATTATAATCTCCATTGCAACAACTTAGAGGACAATACTGTTCTCTGTGTCTAGCTTAGAGATAAAATGCTCACCTTGAATGGACAAATCCCTGGGTTTAATTTACATCACTGAATAAAATTAGAAAAGAAAATATGATACATATAAATTAGATAAATCACTATATATATCACAAATATATAAATCACTATATATAAATCACAAATATTTTCAGTTTCAAAACCTGGTATTTAAGAATTCAGAGCTTCAGGGGGAATCCAAGATGACAGAACTAGGAGGATACTCTTTCTGACCAGCAGCACAGCAGGATCTGTACAGTGACCAGCAGACAGAACTCTGGGACCTAAAACACCAGCGATTGTGTGTCCCAGGTGAGAGGAAACCCCAAGGTGTAAGATTCAATCAGCCTCAGATCACCCAGCTAAACTGCTGAACAGTTCCCAGGTTCACCAGATGCTTAGACACTAGCCCAGAGCCACACGCCACCGACGTGCTCTGATCACTGTCCTATACTGAACTGTGGGCTGCACAACACCAGAGACTGGGGTTTCCAGTCAAGAGAAAACCCCATGGTGCAGGAAGCGATCAGGACCTACCTTAAGTCACTCAGATAATCCCTGGAAAAAGACCTGGGTCTGGCAGGCACCCAGGTGCCATCACAAAGTTGGTGCTTTGCTGCCAGCACAGAGTCCTGCCTGCATTTCCGACTCACCATCCTGGACAGAACTGAGGGCCCCAGAGCACCAGAGACTGAGTTTCTCTATCGAGTGGAAGCCCACAGTGAGGGAAGAACATGTCTGACCTCAGAGCACTCAGCGGGCAACCCCCTCAAAAAAAATTAATTTTTGGGAAAAGTCCTGGGGTTGCTGCAAGCAACCAGGCACCCAGGTACCCAGTCACCCAATCGCCAGCAAGGCAGAGCCACATGCCTGTGCCTCCATGCTCTACTCACCATCCCAGGTGGACCTGCAGACCCCAAAACACCACAGACTCGGGGGAAAACATCAGTTACAACCCTCAGGACACCCAGTTCCAGAAAAGTTTCTGGGTTCCTAAAGGCTCTAAGCTCTGGTTGTCTACTGCACACATGAGTGCTGTGCTCACTTGCCACTGATTACGGCTAGGGTACTGTGGCACACTGCTCCAACCTCAGACCTACAAAAACCTGAGCGCCATTGGAGCAGCCCTCAGATACTGCTCCAAGGTGTGACCAGTTATCTCCTGCTAAATTGACAAAACCGCAGGACTTCATGGTTCTTCATGAGCGCGGCGCCCAGAAAATACAGTTTAACAGCAGCAGCAGCAACTAAGTTCAAAGAAAGAAACCCAGAGCAGGGCAGCCATCTCCAGGACTTCTCCTGATGAGAGGAGAGCCTTTCCGAACACCACAGTAACCACAGAGGTCCATATGCCTGAGGTGAACTGTGATAATTCTGGAGAAGCACCACCATTCAGTTGACCATGCTCAAAAAGCTTAGGAGATCTCCTTCAGAACCTTTCCAAGGGGATTTTCCCACCCCAGGACTCCAGCAGGCACCGGAAATTATCAGACAACAACTGAGATGGACAGAAAGGCCAAGGCCAGTGAAAAGCACAATAAACAAAAGGCAAAGCACTATGGTATCCCCAGAACCCAAGTATCCAGGGGCAAGTAGCCCTGGACACACTAATGTAAGTGAAATTCAAGAAGATGACCTTACATCTCTGCTTATAAAGATGTTAATGGAGGAAACAAATGAAAAGCATAAAGAATTAGAGATAGATAAAATCAAACAGACTATTGCCATCCATAAAGAAATACAAGAAGATCCAGCCGATCAGTTTGTGGCTTTCAGAGAGGAAATGATTAAATCACTGAAAGAAATAAAAGAAACAGAGGAATGTTCAAACAAACAGGTGAATGAATTGAAGGAAAAACAGGAAAATACAGTCAGAGAAGTAAAGGAAATCAACAAAACGGTTAAAGATCTGAAGATAGAATTAGAAAAATTAAAGAAAATACAAATGGAGGAAATCATGGAGAGGGAGAACTTAGGAAAGAAAACAGGAACTACAGAGGTAAGCATAACCAACAGATTATAAGAGATGAAAGAAAGAATCTCAGGTGTGGAAGAGTCAGTGGAAGAAATCAATGTATCTGTCAAAGAAAATAATAAATCTAAAAAATTCCTGACACAAACCATCCAAGAAATCAAAGACAACATGAAAAGACAAAACCTAAGAATAATAGGATTAGAGGAAAAAGAAGATTCCTGTCTTCAAGGCCCAGAAAATATTTTCAACAAAATTATGGATGAAAATTTCTCCAACTTAAAGGAGAAGCCTGTAAGCATAAAAGAGGAATACAAAACACCTAATAAATTAGACTAGAAAAGAAAATTCTCCCACCACATAATAATCAAAACAGTAAATAAACAGAAAAAAGAAAAAAAATATTAAAACCTTCAAAGGAAAAAGGGCAAGTAACATAAAATGGCACACCCATCATAATCACACCTGACTTCTCAATAGAGATAATGAAAGTCAGAAGGGCCTGGACAGATATCATGAAGACCCTAAGAGAACACAGATGTCAGCTCAGGCTACTATAAACCAGGAAAACTCTCAGTCCTCATAGACAGGGAAAACAACATTTTCAAAGACAAAACCAAATTTCAACAATACCTACACACCATGTAGGTGTCATCTCAGGTATGCAGGGTTGGTTCAATATACGGAAATCCATCAATGTGATCCACCATATAAACAAAAGGAAAGAAAAAATAAACCATGTGATAATCTCTTTAGATTCTGAAAAAGCATTTGACAAAATCCAACATCCATTCATATTTACAGTATTGGAGAGATCAGGGATACAAGGCACACACCTAAACACAGTAAAGGCAATATACAACAAGCCTACAGCCAGCATTAAGCTAAATAGAGATAAACTTAAAACAATCCCACTGAAACTAGGGACAAGGAAAGACTGCCAGCTCTCACCATATCTTTTCAAGATAGTTCTTGAAGTCCTCCTTAGAGCAATAAGACAATTAAAGGAGATCAAGAGGATACAAATTGGAAAGGAAGAAGTCAAATTATCACTATTTGCAGATGATATGGTTGTATACCTGAGTGAACTCCAAAATTCTACCAGGAAACTAGTGCAGCTGATGAACACCTTTGGCAAAGTGGCTGAATAAAAACCTAACAAAACTAACTAAAAATAATAAAAACTAACTAAAAATAAAAAATAAAAAATCAGTAGCCCTCCTGTACACAAAAAACAAAATGGCTGGGAAAGAAATATGGTAAATAACACATTTCACAATAGCCACAAAGGGCATAAAGTACATTGATTTGACCCTAATCAAGCAACTCAAAGACTTGTATAAAATTTTTTTCAGTCTCTGAAGAAAGAATTAGAAAAAGATGTCAGAAGATGGAAAGATTTTTCCATGCTCAAGGCTTGGCAGGATTAACATAGTAAAAATGGCCATCTTGCCAAAACAAATCTACAGATTCAATGCAATTCCCATCAAATTACCAACACAATTCTTTACAGACATTGAAAGAAAAATTTTCAACTTTCATATGGAATAACAAGTGACCCAGTATTGCTAAAACAGTCCTCTACATTAAAAGATCTTCTGGAGGTGTCTCCATCCCTGATCTCAAGCTGTACTATAGAGCAACAATAATAAAAACTGCATGCCACTGGCATAGAAATAGAATGGTGGATCAATGGAATTGGATAGAAGACTCAGAAATAAACTGACACACTATGGACACCTGATTTTTGAAAAAGATGCCAAAACTGTACAATGGAAAAAAGATAGCATCTTCAACAAATGGTGCTGGACTAACTGGATATCTACATGTAGAAAAATTCAAATAGATTCATACTTATCACCCTGCACAAAACTAAAGTCCAGGTGGATCAAATACCTCAATATAAAACCAGACACACTAAACCTGTTAAAAGAAAAAGTGGGGAAGAGCCTTGAACTCATTGGCACAGAAGTCAACTTCCTGGACAAAACACCAACAGCAGAGGCTTTAAGAGCAACAATCAATGAACAGGACCCCATGAAACTGCAAAGATTCTGTAAAGCAAAGAAAACTGTTGTCAAAACAATACGACTGCCTACAGATTGGGAAACATCCCTCACCCTATATCTGATAGAGGGCTAATATCAGTATATATAAAGAACTCAAGAAGGTAAACAGCAACAAATCAAGTATTCCAATTAAAAAATGGGTACAGAGTGAAGCACAGAATTCTCTGTAGAGGAATATCAAATGGCAGAGAAACAATTAAAGAAATGTTCAACATCCTTAGTCATCAGGGAAATTCAAATCAAAGCAACCCGGGGATTTCACCTTTCACCCATCAAAATGGTTAAGATCAAAAACTCAAGTGACGATACAGGCTAGAGGGCATGTGGAGAAAGGGCAACCCTCCTCCACTGCTGATGGGCGTGTTAAATTGTACAATCACTTTGGAAATCATTCTGGCCCTTTCTCAGACAATTAGGAATAGTGCTTCCTCATAATCCAGCTATACTACTCCTAGGCATATATCCAAAGGACGCTCAAGTGTACAACAAGGACATTTGCTCAACCATGTTTATAGCAGCTTTATTTGTAATAACCAGAAGCTGGAAACAACCCAGATGCCTGTCAGTTGAGGAATGGATGCAGAGATTGTGGTACATCTGCACAATGGAATATTACTCAGCAATAAAAAAGAAGGAAATCATGAAATTTGCAGGTAAATGGTGGGAATTGAAAAAGATCATCCTGAGTGAGTTATCTCAAAAGCAGAAAGTCACACAAGGTATATACTCACTCATAAGTGGATATTAGACATATAATATAGGATAAACATACTAAAATCTGTACACTTAAGGAAGCTAATGGAGAAGTACTCTGACTAAGATCCTCAATCCCAATTCAGAAAGGCAAAATGGATGGACAGGGAACAGGACAGGAGCTTACCACAATGGGCCTCTGAAAGGCTCTACCCTGCAGGGTATCTACGCAGATAGATGCTGAGACTCACAGCCAAACTTTGGGCAGAGCGCAGGGAATCTTTTGAAAGAAGTGGGAGGTAGTAAGACCTGGAGAGGACAAGAGCTCCATAAGTAGAGCAACAGATCCAAAATGTTTGGGCACAGGGGTCTTTTCTGATACTGATACTCCTGCCAAGGACCACTCATAGAGATGGCCTGGAACCCCTGCATAGAGGAAGCCCATTGCAGTTCAGTGTCTGAGTGAACTCCATAGTAATGGGGACAGGGACTATGTCTGACAGGACCTGACTGATTGGCTTGCTTTTTGATCACCTACCCCTGAGGGGGAAGCAGCCTTACCAGGCCATAGAGGAAGACAATGCAGCTACTCCTGATGTGACCTGATATACTAGGATCAGAAGTAAGGGGAGGAGGCCTTCCTTTATCAGCAGACTGGGGGAGGGGCACATGTGGGGTAGAGGAAAGGAGGGTGGTACTGGGAGAGGAGGAGGGAGGGAGCTACAGGGGGGACACAAAGTGAATAAACTGTAATTAAATAAAGTAAAAATAAATTAAAAAAGAATTCAGAGCCTCAACGTCCTTTGCTATCAGGGAGAAGCAAATCAAAACAACCCTGATATTTTACCTTACACCCATCAGAATGGCTAAGATCAAAACTCGAAGTGACAACACATGTTGGAGAGGTTGTAGAGAAAGGGGAACCCTCCTCCATTGCTGGTGGAATGAGAACTTGTACAACCACTTTAGAAATCAATCTGAAGCTCTCTCAGGCAATTAGGAATAGTGATTCCTCAAGATCCAGCTATACCACTCCTAGGCATATATCCAAAAGATGCTTAAGTATACAACAAGGACATTTGCTCCTTGTTTGTAGCAGTTTTATTTGTAAAGCCAGAACCTGGAAACAAGCCAGATGTCCCTCATTTGAAGAATGGATACAGAAATTGTGGTACTTTTATACAATGGAATGCTACTCAGCAATTAAAAACAAGAAAACCATGAAATTTGCAGGTGAATCCTGGGATCTAGAAAAGATCATCTTGAGTGAGGTATCCCAGAAGCAGAAAAACACACATGGTATATATTCACTTATAAGTGGATACTAGACCTATAAGATAGGTTCAACATACTAAAATCTTTATATCTTAAGAAGATAATCAAGAAAGCAGCCCCGGGTTAAGATGATCAATCTTCTCTTAGAAAGAAAAGTGGGATGGACATTGGAAGTAGGAGAAAACAAGTAACAGGACAGCAGCCTACCACAGAGGACCTCTGAAAGACTCTACCTAGCAGTGTATCAAAGCAGATGCTGAGACTCATAACCAAACCTAGGGCAGAGTGCAGGGAATCATATGAAAGAAGGGGGAGTAAATATGACCTGGAGAGGATAGGAGCTCCACAAGGACTAAATATATCTGGGCACTGGGGTCTTTTCTGAGACTGTGTCTCCAACCAAGGATTGTGCATGTATATAACTTAGAACCCCTGCTTGGATATAGCTCATGGCAACTGAGTATCCAAGTGGGTTCCCTGCTAAGTTGAACATGGAATGTTTCTGATGTGAATTCAATGGCTAACTCTTTGAACTCCACCACCCTCCCCCTGAAGGAGGAGCAGCCTGGCTAGGCCACAGAGGGGGACATTGCAGTCAGTCCTGAAGAGACCTGATAAGCTAGGATCAGATGGAAGAGGAGGAGGACCTCCCCTATAGGCTGACTTAGAAAGGAGCATCAATGAAATGAGGGAGGGAGGGTGAGATTGGGAGGGAATGAGGGAGGGGCTATAGCTTGGATACAAAGTAAATAAACTGTAACTAATATAAAAAATTAAAAAAAAATAGAATTCAGGCGGAGATCCAAGATGGCTGCCAGGAGAGAACACTGTGTCTGAGGAGTAGGAGAGCAGAAACAACGCAGCGACCAGGAGACTGAACTCTGGGACCTAAAACACCAGCATTGTGAGTGCCAGGTGAGCGGAACTCCTACGGTGAGAAAATCAAGTGGGAAAACCCTAGGGACAACCAGTTATTACCTGGAGAAATTTCCCGGTGACCAGCTGCGCACAGCTCTGATCCGGACAAGCAGCTGCGCTGGGCGCCTGCACCCGCCATTATAGACTGTCTCCCGGGCAGTCTCCAGAGGAACCAGGTGCCGTTTTCACTGAACTGCGCCCTACGAGCGCACACTGCACCCGGGTTCTGCTTCGACCCACGGGTGTGCTGCGGGTTCGGTCCGATCATGGGAACCACACCAGACTGCGTGGATTGGGGGACCATTTTGACCAGTCCGCATATTGCCGGGGCGCAAGCCGAACACCCCGCCAACAAAATCTCAGTCAGTGTGTGATACTGCCCGTGGATCTGGGAGGATCCCCAGTCCTGCACCAACCCACGGGTGTGCGGCGGGGGCGAACAGATCGTGGGAAACACCACAGGCTGAGTGGATTGGGGGTCCATTTTGACCAGTCTGCACAATGCGGGGGCGCGGGCCAAACGCTTCTGCCAGCAAAAACTCAGTCAGTGTGTGAGTCCACCAGCAGCAAAAACTCAGTCAGGGTGTGAGTCCTCCAGCGGATCTGGGAGGATCCTGAGTTCTGCATCAACCCACGGGTGTGCTGCGGGCGCGAACCAATC
>CM053752.1:49471397-49486412 GCA_028658305.1 Pachyuromys duprasi
AAAAAAAAAGAATTCAGAACTTTGTTCTGAGTATTGTGAAGGTAAATAGAGGTATTACTTTAAATTTTTAATTATTCCTATGAAGTTATATAGAAAAGAATGTTACATGAACTAGGAAAAATTAACTTTTTATTTGAAAGAAAAAGACAATGTGCATGTAAGTATTCAGATTATCAATGGAAACAATAGTTAATGTCTAGAAAAAATATATAGGCCTTGTGAATAGAAGAATAATGTCTATATAAAATCAAATCACATATCTACATGTTTTTAAAACTATAACCATATACATGCATACATATATATATAATTGTATTTAATGTTTAAAATCTCTCTATGTATTATTTCTGGGGGTGTTGGTTTATTTAGTTAATGGGACACTAACTAGGGAAACATAGGAATTTGAAATGTCTATTGAGGACTAGCCTCTATTAGTTTGTCCTGTAGTCATGTCGTGGAGGCATTTCTTGGTTAATGACTGACGCTGGATGGCATCATCCATTTTAGGTGGTATCACTTATGGACAGGTGGTTCTGGTTGTAAAATAAAGTAGACTGAGAAATCTATAGAAATAAAACCTCTAAACTTCTCCACCATGGTCTCACGCTCATTTCCTTGGTTCTTGAACTGAGTTCCTTCATGATTATCTCAATGATGGACTGTAATGTGTTAGTGTAAGCTAAGTAAACCCATTCCCATCTCATTTCTGCAGAAAATAAACTAGGTCATGGTTATTACAGAGATTATATATAGTACTCAAATTCCCTAGAAGTTTAAAGAAAATATTCAAGACAACTTATAAAAATCAGAGCAGTACTTTGAACTTTGTTCTTCTTGACAATGAAGGATATTACCTTTTAATCTATTTTTGTGTTCCTTTTAGATAAAAAGTAAATAAAGAAACCTTTTAAATAATAGTCATAATTTATATATTTCATACCCTTGCTTTTTGTGTTACTTAAATTGAGAATATAGTTTATCTTGTTGAGAGAATCATCTCTTATGTTTATGTTCTTTACAAAGAACAGGTAGAAATTGTGAAAAAATGGATTACTGTAACTATAGACTTATGCTAATCTAACATAGGATAAGTATAAGAATGTTAGAAAAGGTACTGGAGAGATGGCTCAGAGGTTAAGAGCACAGGCTGTTCAATTCCCGTCTATAATGATAGATGGTGTCCTCTTCTGGCATGTAGGCACAAGTGCAGGAAGAATATTGTATAAATAATGAATAAATAAATCTTTTAAAAAATGTTTAGGACTCTTATATTTTTGGTTGTGAGCCTAGCCTTTAATAGCTGAGCTGATATAACCTAAAACCCCTGCTAGGATGTAGCCCATGGTAACTTATTATCCAAGTGGATTCCCTAGTACTGGTGACAAGGATTATTTCTGACATGAACTCAGTGACTGGCTCATTGATCTCCCTTCCTCCCCACATGGAGGAGCAGCCTTGCTAGGCCACACATAAGGACATTGCAGACAGTCCTGAAGATACTTGATAGCCTAGGGTCAGATGGAAGGGGAGGAGGACCTCCCCTATCAGTGGACTTGGAAGAGGGCAGGGAGAAGATGAGGCAGGGAGGGTGGAATTGGGAGGGAAAGAGGGAGGGGGCTACAACTTGGATATAAGTGAATTGCCTGTGATTAAAATAAAACAAAATTTAAATATTAAAAATAATGTTTAGGACACAGGGGAGAAGAGGTAGGGAGGGTGAGACTGGGAGAAGAGGAAGGGGTCCTCAGCTGGGATACAAATTGAGTAAATTGTAATGAATTATAATAATAAAAAGAAAAATGTTTAGGACATGGTACACATTTAAAGAGTATACAGTTGTTTTCAGATAAATGCCAAGAAGGCAAGTCTTTCATTGAATAGTGAATGCACTCTTACATTGACTACTAGAAAGGAGACATTGTTGCTTTATAAAACCTCTGGGGCTGGATGTGGTCAGTGTTCCCATAGTCCTAACATTTGAAATAATGAGGGAGGGTTCCTGATTAGGAACTAGCCTGAGCTACTTAATAAGGCATTCTAAAAGAAAAATACATTGTAGAGGGATTTTAATGAAAATGTAAGTGTAGAAAAAATTATGAAAATTATTACCACTTACAGGTAAAAGATTTTTCTTTAAAGCACTTACACTACTATTATTATTTTAATATATTAGGGTAAAATGAGTGTGTGTTAATATGGGCACTTATGAGGCAACTTAGCAACAATAGAAACACCTGTTGCATAGTATGGTGTAATGGTTGCCTTGAAAAGAATGAGTGTGTTCTGAAAACCGACTTTCAACTTCCCTGGGCACCTCCTCTATGCTCTTCCATGGAGGAAAGTCAAGGTGGCTCTCAAGAAGTCTCTTGTATAACATTAATTTCACTATATAGTTTATTCATTACCTGTCCCTTCTCTGAAGTTAATGTGACAGTACTATATTACAGAAGGTATAGAATTTCAAATCATGTTTCATCTGATTAAGTATAAAATAAAGGGAACAAACCTGGGGCTGAATAAGATCACTACACATGTTCACGAGAAAGAAACATCAACAGCTCATCATCCCACGTGGAGTACATCAAAATGATTAAAACTTGCACACATTAGAAAAAAAAAAGCATCCAAGATTCAGACGTTCATGTCGGCATAAATCTACCTAAAAACACATCCAGAATTATCTTTTGATCAGAAGAACGTACTTTGAAAAAAATGATGTTTAGTCATAAATGGTAAAAGACATAAATAGATTTTTTTTTGTGACGGGCACCTAACATAATGTATGAAGACTCCTATTTAATTCCCTGGACTCACAGGGTGAAAGGAGAGAAACAACTCCTGCAATTTGTTCTCTGACCTTCACATTATTTCCTTAGTTTGTACCTATGCACTCACATAGACAAGCTCATTATTAAGGAAATAAATATAAAATTTAAAAAAAATGCTAGTATTTAAATATTTTAATCATGGTACAGAATGTATTTTATATAATGCCATTTTCTTAATTGTAATTTTAAAAATGATGTCAAAGCAATCATGCACTGTACAATATGTTCTGTTAGGTATCTCACAGAACAATATGAGCAATATGAACTATCTCTAGGAGTCTGTGTTTAAATTCAATATTTACAGAGTTTGAGATTGCCTTTTACAATCAACTTAATTTTTTCTTTTATTTTTATTAATTATGTTTTATTCACTTTGTATCTCAGCTATAGCCCCCTCCTGCACCCTAATCCAACCCTCCCTCTCTCTTCTTCTCCTATGCCCCTCCCCCAGTCCAATGACAGGGGAGGTCCACCTCCCCTTCCATCTGACCCTAGCCTATAAGGTCTAATTAGGAATGGCTTCGTTGTTTTCCTCTGTGAACTGGTAAGGCTGCTCCCCACTCACATGGAGGTGATCAAAGAGCCAGCCACTGAGTTCATGTGAGAGACAGTCCTGTTCCTATTACTGGGGAATGCTCTTGGACACTGAGCTGCCATGGGCCACATCCCTGCAGGGGTTATACATTATCCCCATGCATAGAATGTAAACTTGTACAAGCACTTTGGAAATCAATCTGGCGCTTTCTCAGACAATTAGGAATAGTGCTACCTCAAGATCCAGTTATACCACTCATAGGCATATATCCAAAAGATGCTCAAGTACACAACAAGGACATTTGCTCAACCATGTTCATAACAGCTTCATTTGTAATAGTCAGAAGCTGGAAACAACCCGACTGTCCCTCAACTTAGGAATGGATACAGAAATTGTGATACATTTACACAATTGAATACTACTCAGCAGTTAAAACAAAACAAAACAAAAAAAAAACATGAAAATTTCAGGCAAATGATGTGATCTAGCAAAGATCATCCTGAGTGAGGAATCCCAGAAGCAGAAAGACACACATGGTATATACTCACTTATAAGTGGATACTAGACCTATAAGATAGGATAAACATACTAAACACTGTACACCTAAAGAAGCTAAAGAAGAAGGAGGTCCTGGTGTAAGATGATAAATCCTTACTTAGACAAAGGGGACAGACATTAGAATCAGGAGAAAACAAGAAACAGGACAGAAGCCTACCACAGAGGGCCTCTGAAAGACTCTACTTACAGTGTATCAAAGCAAATGCTGAGCCTCATAATCAAGCCTTCAGCAGAGTGCAGGGAATCATATGAAAGAAGGGGGAGTTAGTAAGATCTGGAAAGGAGGGGAGATCCACAAGGACTAAATACATCTGGTTACAGGGATCTTTTCTGAGATAATTATCCAGCCAAGGACAATGCATGGATATAATCTAGAATCCCTGCTCAGACGTAGGCCATGACAACTCAGAATCCAAGTAGGTGCTAATTGGGTTTTCCTAGTAACAAGGAACAGGGACTGTATCTGACATGAACTCAGTGGCTAGCTCTTTGACCTCCTCACCGTCCACCCCCCCCCCTGCCCAAGGGAGGAACAGCCTTCCTAGGCCACAGAGGATGCCATTGCAGCCAATCCTGATGAGATATCATTAGCTAGGTTCAGATGGAAGGGCAGGAGGTCCTGATCTATCAGTGGACTCAGAGAGGGACAGCGAGAAGATAAGGGAGGAAGGTTGGGATTGGGAGGGAATGAGAGAGGGGGCTACAGCTGGGATACAAAGTAAATAGACTAATTAATATAAAAAAATTAAAAAAGGAGGAGGACCCTGGGTAAGATTCAATCAATTTTTTAATCATATGTATACAAGTGTACTGAATGGTATGTGAATGTGAGTATATTTGCCCACAGAGGCCAAGAACGAACAGGAGACACGGAGCTGCTAGTATACATAGTTAGGCACTACAAGAAACAGCTGCTGGGAAAAAAAATCTAATACCGTTTGCAAGAGTAGTACTCACTCTTAGCTGTTGACTCATCTCTTCAGTTTTAGTTACAAATTTGCTTATTGTACAACTCTTTTCAGAAAAAAATGATAGTGCCAAAGGCTTTTGACATATTTTATACATTTTAGATTTCCTATTCATGTAAGAGTTGATTTTTCATAAATAAATGAATAAAATAATATTTTCTTAGAATTTTATATTTATGAGACAAATTTACAGTATAATCTCCAAGCACATGTATCAAATTATTTTACTCATAGTCTCTCAGGTATAGAATTTAGTCCAAATGTGATTTCTGTGTAGTATTTCAAAATTTCAAATATGTCTATATGGAATAAGTATTTTGTAAAAAAAATAATTTTTTTCTGTTTGAATGATATCATTATGATGATCTAATATAAATAAAGTTAAAGCTGAGATCAAGAATATAAGTTTCATTTCAGCTTTATGATTGTAATTATTGTGTGTGTGAATGTGGATATCCTCATTTTAAATAATGATTTGCCACCTAAAACAAATGCCTGCACACTGTATCAATGTTTATTTTCCTAGTCAGTCCTCTAATAATATTAAAACTAGATTAACACCCTACTTTTCCAAACAAGGGATCCCAATTTCACCTAAATTGTTCATATTGTTCACATGTGCATAATTAATACCATAGAAACAAAGATAAGGTTACTGTGGTTTCAGAAACTGTATTGCTGTTTTTCAGAAAAATAAAACATTAGTTCCACTCATAATAGATGAATAGACAGGAAGGAATGGTAAGAAGAAAAATAATAATCAAATAGATAAAAAATAAGTTGTTCTTGAAAACCAAACAAAGTATAGGTTAGAGAAATATTAAGAAAATGCATTTGGTAGACTTTTGAATCATTTTTATCACAGAAAATTGAACTGATAAAGTTAATTGGAATATAGACTTACCTGATACTAAACAACTGAAGAAATAATTTAAATATATGGATAGGAAAAGTTACATTTATAATTTGGTTTGTGCATGCCATTATCATTGATTTCTTCAGATTTGAATAGAAATGACAATAAACCAGAATGAGGTCAAAAGTTTGTTCTGTGGTTCTTTATCCCAAGCCTTGCTCTAAGATATTACACTCATTTTCATCCAACCTGAAAGTTTCCACTCTTTCACCTTTTCCCAAATAAAATTAGTTACCATTTATTTACGGAGAAAAATTCATCTCAAACATTAAATTTAAGATCACATACCTAAAAACAGTTTTGGTTACTGGATTAGGATGAACATATTTGTTTGGCATTTTCAGAGTCACAATGACTTATAAAAAAAACACAGGAAGGTTATTTATGGCGCAATTTCAAATTAGTAGTTGAGACACACACAATTTCTGAGATTCTAAGAAAACTTGATCTGAAAATTGCTTTCCCCTTCCCTCTTACCTCTCAAAAGGACCTCACATCACACTCACTGATTAAAAGATACAGGCAGAGCTCCTCCTTGGTGTTCCTATGAAACAGAATGAGTAATGACCCTTTAAATTAGTGATAGGTGAATCACAAAGCTTGGGGAGGTTGAGTTCCCTGTCTTCATGTGAACTTTCTTTGATGAAGAAATAGCACTAGAAAACGTGTGAGAATTTGTTATCTCTTGAGAGGTCCAGTGCTTCTCTTTCAGCCCTTAGCTTTAAAAATGTTAGAAATGAAAAGTCTCATTCTTGTAATTTCCATAAGTATATTTTCTATTAACATGTATCTGAAAATCAGAAACAACGGAATAAAATATTTGTTGTTTTCTTCTGCATTTCCATCAAAAACATTTTCAGGTAAGTAAGAAGAAAACAGTTTTATATTCTGAATCTGCCAGGAATTAGAAAATAACACATAAGTTTTTAAACTTCTGAATCAACACTGACTTTATGAAATAATTAATGAAAGTATGGGAAGGTGGGATACTATGATAGAAGGAAAGAAGGAAGGAATAAAGATGGGGAGGGAGAAAATGTAGAGAAAAAACACTATGAGAAAAAGCAGTTTCACTGCAACTTGTATGGTTTGGCACATTCTGCTTCTTTAGTTATTTCTTGGGATGTACCTTCCCATGTAAGCATGTCTAACAATATAAACCTTGACGATTTACGGGTTCTGGTAGAAACATTTTTTATACCCTTTGTCGATTAATAAATGTGGAAGCTGTATTTCTTGTACCTGTTCCTTCTTTCTTTTTTCATTTTTTCCAGCACATCTCCTAAGCCTATGAAAACTGAATATAGTTTTGTATGTATTTAGAGATGTGGCTGATGTAGACCAGCTGGCATAAAAGGCATATATTAGGATTTAGAGTTCCGAAGAATGAGAAATACAAGTCCTAAAAAAAGTGTTGAATCTGATATGAGTCCTTCTTGTGGTTGGAAAAACTTTTTATTTGCACTGAATTTTGTTATGGTAGGAAGGCAATAGCCAAGAGACATTCCCTTGTCTCTTCAAGGGAAGCCGACTGATCTTATTCTTTAAGAATCTGCCTTCATAATTTAAGTAACACAAAGAACACCAAACTACAACAATACAAAATTGCACATAATGATGGAATTTGATAACTTGAGTTAATGAACACACATTCAGTTCATAGCAAGAAAAATAAGTAATATCCCAAGAGAACTTGAAAAACCACAAGGTAAGTGTGTTCTGACACAAACTGAACATAAATCTCTGAAAATGAGGCTAAAGAGACGAATCAACTGTTACCAGCACTGGCTTCTCCTATAGAGAAGGCAGATTTGGCTAACAGCACCCACAGGGCAGCTACAGTAGTCCTTAACTGCATTTGCAGATTTTAAGTTCTCTTCTGTATTCCATTTGCACCAGGCATGCGAGTGTTACACACAGCAAAGCACACTCAACCACATAAAATAAAAACAAATTTAAAAAACTTAAATCACAGCGAAAATGTGGACAGAGGGAAGTTATCTGAGGTTAAAGATACCAGTTTGTATTTGGAAAAAGAATAGAATACTGATTACCAAAACAACTAATTAAATCCCTGCTTATACTTATTTATTTATTGTTTGATAATCATGCCCAAATCCAGTTAAAGCTATTAAAAGTTTTATTCTCATGATTTTAAACACTTTAGGTCTTTTATGGAATCTTAGCAATCCTATAGTTACTTAGATTGAACTTCTTTTTCTTTCATCATGGTATTTTTCTCATAAAGTGAAATGCTACATGCTAAAATAACTGATGACTCTTTTGAGAACCTCCATTTCAATCAAGTCCCATATATAATGTTACTGGGTAATACTTAATTACATTCATTTCTTCAGTCTCTAACTGATTCTGATTCCCTAAGTTCAAGATTCACAGCTTAATATGTTTGCATTCCAAGCTAACTTTTTAAAAATATGAAAAAAATAAAGCTTATTAAATAACGGCCTAATATTATTCTCTCCTTTTCCTTCTTAAAGTGAGATAGTATTGAGTTATTCAACTATGCTTATTTATCAATTCACTTCAGCCATGGATTGTGCCAAGTTTTCACATTGTTATTTTCACTTAGGAGGTAAATGCATGAAAACAGATATTTTAAGAATAGAAAGAGCTTATCCTAGGCTGAAAAAAGGTAGAAGAAAAATGAATCATTAACTCAAAAAGAACTAGTAACTAATTATCAGGAAAGACAGACCCTCCGATGACTCTTGAAGAGACATCCTGCATTGATTGGGGTCAAAGAAGCGTCAGAAACCAAGGAAATGTGAGAGGATATGCATAGGAATGAGAAAAGCCTTTAAACGTAAAGTGTGGGAAGTATGGGTCTGGATATATTAATACTTTAAATTAATACTTTAAATTTCATCTATAGTTCTATAAGTTTCAGGATTATAATGTGACAAAGCTTATGTTTTTAGATTGTTGTATTTCTGCTTGTCCATGAGAATGAGAAATATGGACCTGAGAGAGAGCTTAGTAACTCACACACAAGAACCTGAGTTAATTAAGCAGAAATCACATGTAAAAAAAATCAGGCACAACTACATATCCTATATAACCCAAGAATTTACATAGCAAAGACATGTGAGTTTCTGGTATATTCAAGCTAGACTGCCAGAGCTTGCTAGCTAGCCAGCCCATTCTCTGGGCAGTTCTAAGGCAATGAGGAAGTGTCACTCAAGAAAGCAACACACTGGATAAAGCAAGAGACACTGCACTTGTGGTTGACTTCTAGCTTACATGCATACATGCATACTTACATACACACACTAACACACACACACACATACACACACACACACATACACAAACACATACCTGAAAAGAAAAAACACATACACAGCAAACCAGAATATATTTTCGGTAATATACAAATAAATTTCCCAGAGTTTATTTTGTGAAATAATAGAAGCACAGAGTCTGATTAATATATTGTCCAATACACCCTGAAGTAATGACATAAAAACTACATCTATATTTCTTATATAATGCCATACAATTTGCAGCTACCACAACTTAAATCAAGAATAAGAAGAGGGCTGGAGAGATGGCTCAGCAGATAAGAAGAAGGTCTGCTCTTCCAGAGTTCCTGAGTTAAATTCCAAGCAACCACACGGTGGATCACAACCATGTATACATTTGATGTCCTCTTCTGGCATGCAGGTGTACATGCAGATAGAACACTCATACATTTATTAAGAAATAAATTACAAAGAAAAAGAAAACAAATCTTTTTAAAAATGTAGGAGCATATAAGGATAATCATAAATTTAATCCATCAACTTATTTGTATTAAACATTTGTTGTGTGTTTTTAGGGTGAGCATGCATTGTTGTTTCAAATACTGTGACTACTACTGTGTTGTACCCATTTCCTTCTAGATTAAAACCTCCTATCTTGGGGAATCCAAGATGGCAGCGATCACCGTGCACCATATTCAGAGGAGCTAAAACTCTGAATTGGTGAGTCAAGGGGCTGTGGAAGCCAAAACATCCATACAAGGAGGCCGGGGAGAAGGGGAGCAAAACCTAATATGAGTCCAATAGGACGCAGGTCAACCGCGGATATCTCCGTAGACTTCTCCAGGGGAATCATTTCTGGGCACTTCCCCTTAACAGGCAGAAGCAGCTACAGAGGTAGCCAAGCCAGCAGCAGATGAAGTGGGGGGTGGGGAGATATCTCAGCCAGCAGGCAGGCAGCAATGGGGGTACCCTAACCAGAATTGAAGCAGAGGAGACAGCCGGCAGTGCACACAGCAACTTGCAAGGAGCACAGTGCTGCATGCTCCAAGCACAGAACCCTCTTCTTGAGATTTGAGACTAAGAACACTCAAACCCCTGGCATTCCCCCACAGCCTTGTTTGAGGGGGTAGCAACTGAGGAAGCAGATAGCTCTTCCTTACTCAAGGAGCAGAGTGCAGCCTGCTGGGCTCACAGCTTCTAGCACAGAACTCAGGGCCAGACTCACAGAGCCAAAAACAGGGTACCTGTTCCGCCCTCCTCAGACCTCAGAGTCCAGCCTGCTGAGCCTGCCATAGACTGTAGACCACTGGGTTTTCAGGAAACCTGCTCAGGCACTTTGCTCCTGCAATCTGTGCCTGCTAACTGTGCTAGCATCCATATCCCCTCCTGCTTTTGCTCCCAACACATATATCTCAAGCAGCTACACACTCGAGCACTCCCATTCAAGACACACAGCCCTGCACCTACGTCCACACTCACATGTGCACACACACACAAACACACTGACGATTCTGTGTCAGATGCTTTTTCCCCCTAAGATACAACTGAAGCAACAACACACACTTGCAAACCGCTGGACCTCCCTGATCTTCCTGAAGAACTCTACAGACACCAGAGTAAGACAGTTCCAATCCAAAGTTCAGACTCAAGGGACAAACAGTGAAGATTATATGTAAGCAATGGCCAAAGGTCAACATAAGAACTCATCCAATAAAAAACAGGATACCATTGTCCCACCAGCAACACCAAAAACCAATGGATATTTTAATTCAGTGGAAACACAGGATAATGAATTCAAAGCTATGATTATCCAGTTACTACAGGAACAAAAAGAGGAAAAGAACTGAGCTCTCAAAGAAATTCAAAAGAATATAATGGCCCACGTAGAGGAACAATTAGAAACATATAGAGAGGAAACAAATACAAAAATAGGAGCCACCTTCAATCAGATGAAGGAAATGGTGCTAAGCATGAAAACAGAATTAGAATCTACAAAGAAAACACAAGCAGAGAAAAACCTGGAACTGGAGAACTTAGAGAAAAGATCAGGAACCACAAAGTTAAGCATCACCAATAGAATTCAAGAGATGGAAGAGAGAATCTCGGGAGCTGAAGATACATTTGCTGAAATTGATTCCTCACTCAAAGAAAAAGTAAAATCAGAAAAGTCCCAAACACAAAACATTCAAGAAATCAAGGACATCATGAAATGATGAAATCTAAGAATAATAGAAATAGATGAAAAAGAAGACTCCAGGCTCCAAGGACTGGAAAATATTTTTAAGAAAATCATAGAAGAAAAATTTCCCAACTTTAAGGAAGATATGTCCATAAACATACAAGAAGCCTACAGAACACCAAGTAGATTTCTCATCAGGAACTATGAAAGCCAAAAGGGCATGGACAGAGGCCATGCAGTCTTTAAGGGAACACAGATGCCAACTAAGACTACTATATCCAGCAAGGCTTTCAATCAACATAGATGGAGAAAATATATTCCATGACAAAACAAAATTTAAGCAATATCTACACAGCAACCCAGCCCTACAGAAAATACTAGAAGGAAAATTCCAGTCCAATGAAAACAGCTACACCAAAGAAAATATAGGATACAGACAATCTCCCAGCAAAAATTAAAAGAAGAAGAAGAAAAAAGCAATGATTCATAGTAAGACCACCATCTCCACAATAAAAGGAACTAACAGTCATTGGTCACTATTATCCATCAACATCAATGGACTCAACTCTCCAATAAAAGACACAGACTAACAGAATTGTTGCAGAAACAGAATCCAACATTCTGCAGCAATATATCAAAGCAAATATTAAGACTCACAAACAAGATTTCAGCAGAGGGCAGGAAATAATAATAAAAATAGGGGAGGTTAGTAAGACTTGGAGAGAACAAGAGCTCCACAAAGACCAAACTGAACAGGGCACAGGGGTCTTATAGGAGACAGTTTCTCCAACCAAGGACCTTGTATGGATATGGCCTAGAACCCCCGCTCAGATGTGGCCCATGGTAGCTCGGTGTCCAAATGAAGACCCTAGTAAGTGGTACAGGGACTGTTTCAGTCATGAACTATATGGCTGGCTCTTTGATCCTCCCCCACACATGCCAGGGAGTAACAGCCTAGCTAGATCCCAGGGGAGGACATGGTAGCCAGCCCTGAGGAGACAAGATGAACTGGGGTCGGATGGAAGGGGAGGAGATCCTCCCCTGTAGGTGGACTTGGAGTGGGTGGGGAGGAGATGAGGGAGCGGTGGGGAGAGTGGGAGGGAATGAGAGAGGGGGCTACGCCTGGGATGCAAAGTACCTAACCTGTGATTGATATAAAAATAAATAAATAACATTTTAAAAAAGAAAAAAAATACCTATGCACCAAAGATAAACATCATCTCAGAGTAAAGGGTTGGAAAAATGAGTTTCAAGCAAATGGACTCAGAAAACAAGCTGGGGCAACAACCCTTGTATCTAATAAATAGACTTTCTACAAAATCTAATCAAAAAAGATGAGGAGGGGTACTTCCTTCTCATCAAAGGAAAATTCCAACAGTAGGACATCACACTTTTGAACATCTATGCCCCAAACACAAGACCACCTACATTTGTAAATGAAACATTATTAAAGCTGAAAGCACACATTGATCCCAACACCCTAATAGTGGGAGACTTCAACACTCCACTCTCACCAAGGGACAGATCATCTGGTCAGAAACAAAACAGGGAAATAAGGGCATTCACAGAGACCCCAAATCAAATGGACCTAATAGTTGTGTAGAGAACTTTTGACCCCAAATCAAAACAGTATAACTTCTTTTAGCACCTCAAGGAACCTTCTCCAAAATAGACTACAAAGTTGGTCACCAAACAAGCCTCAGAAGATACAAGAAGTTTGAATAGTCCCTTGTATCCTATCTGATCATCATGGGCTAAAGCTAAACCTCAACAAAACAGAAACAGCAAAAAGCCTGCACATACATGGAAACTGAACATCTTGCTACACAATGACAGCTTGGTTAGGGAAAAAAGAAAGAAAGAAATTAAAGACTTCCTAGAATTCACTGAAAATGAAAGTACAACATACCCAAACCTATGGACACAATGAAGGCAGTGCTAAGAGGAAACTTCACAGCACTGAGTGCCTTCAAGAAGAAATTGTAAACATTTCATACAAGCAACTTAATGGCCCAACTGAAAGCCCTAAAAAAAAAAAAAAAAAAAAAAAAAGATACACCAAAGAGGAGCAGACGGCTGGAAACAATTAAACTCAGGGCAGAAATCAATAGATTACAAACAAAAAAACAAACAAAAAAAACTATTCAAAGAATCAATTAAACCAAGAGCTGGTCCTTGAGAAAATCAACAAAATAGACAAGACCTTAGCCAAACTAACAAAAAGGCAGAGAACAACTATCAAAATCAGCAAAATCAGAAATGAAAAGGGGGGCATAAGTACAGACAATGAGGAAATATAATCCTTAGGTCTTATGCCAAATTTTGTGGCTTATATGCCACAAAACTTAAAAGTCTAAATGAAATAGACAATTTTCTTGACAGATTCCATCTACCAAAATAAGTCAAGATCAGGGAGAAAAATCGAATAGACCTATATCCCCTAAGGAAATAAAAGTAGTCATCAACAGTCTCCCTTCCAAAAAAAAAAACCCTGGTCCAGATGGATTCAGTGCAGAATTCTACCAGACCTTCAAAGAAGTGCTAACTCCGATTCTTTCTAAACTATTCCACAAAATAGAAACAGAAGGAACATTACCAAACTCATTCTATGAAGCCACAGTCACATTGATATCTAAACCACACACATACCCAAGGTAAAAAGAGAACTTCAGACCTATATCTCTTAGGAATATTGATGCAAAAATATTCAATAAAATACTTGCAAACCGAATCCAAGAACACATCATCTACCATGACCAAGTAGCCTTCATCCCAGGCACACAAGAGTGGTTCAATATACAGAAATCCATCAATATGGTCAATATAAACACACGGAAGGAGAAAAACCACATAATCATCTCCTTAGATGCTGAAAAATCTTTTAACAAAGTCCAATATCCATTCATGTTTAAAGTCTTGGAGAGATCAGGGATACAAGGCACATACCTAAACTTTACATACCTAGTAAAGACAATATACAGCAAGCCTATAGCCAACATGAAACTTAATGCAGAGAAACTTAAATCAATCCCACTGAAATCAGGGACTAGGCAAGGCTGCCAACTGTCTCCATATCTCTTCAACATAATACTTGAAATCCTAGCTAGAGC
The DNA here is from genome assembly GCA_028658305.1 of Pachyuromys duprasi. NCBI lineage: Eukaryota > Metazoa > Chordata > Mammalia > Rodentia > Muridae > Pachyuromys > Pachyuromys duprasi. The sequence goes on from CM053752.1 coordinate 49,485,755, forward strand.
AATAAGACAAGTAAGGGAGATCAAGTGGATACAAATCGGAAAGAAGGACGTCAAAGTGTCCCTATTTGCAGATGATATGTTAGTATACGCAGATGATATGTTACTATACATGAATGACCCCAAAAATCCAACCAGAGAATTCCTCCAACTGATAAACACCTTAAGCAAAGTGGCTGGATACAAAATCAACTCAAAAAAATCAGAAGCCCTCCTGTACACTAAAGACAAAAGGGCCAAGAAATAAATTAGTGAAACAACACCCTTCACAATAGTCACTAATAACATAAAGTACCTTGGACTCTAACCAAGAAAGTGAAAGACCTACATGAAAAAACTTCAAATCTCTGAAGAAAGAAATTAAAGAAGATATCAGAAGATGGAAAGACCCCCCGTGCTCATGGATTGGTAGGGTTAACATAGTGAAAATGACCATATTGCCAAAAGCAATATACAGATTCAATGAAATTCCCATCAAAATACCTTCACAATTCTTCATAGACCTTGAAGGAAAAATACTCAACTTCATATGGAGAAACAAAAAACCCAGAATCTCCAAAACAATCCTCTACAACAACAGATCATCTGGAGGTATCTCCATCCCCGACCTCAAGCTGTACTACAGAGCAATAGTAATAAAAACTGCATGGTATTGGCATAA
>CM053752.1:49496278-49522833 GCA_028658305.1 Pachyuromys duprasi
TAAAGAGATTTTAACAAAGAAAAGGGCTTCCGAACTGCAAAGAAACAATCCATAGAGAGTTTCATAATACATATATGATATTTGCTAGTGCCCATCTGGAGGTTGACAACCTCCCACACAGATAATTCAAAGAATCCATGTTAAGAAAATAATAACTTAAAAACTGGCATAGGATCTGAAAAGACAGTTCTCAAGAAACCATGCAGATGTATGAAGCTTCCCATAGTACAAAAAAAAAAAAAAAAAAGCCAGAGTTCCAAAATGGCAATGACCAATGTGTACCTTATCTAAGGGGCAGAAGATCACAGACTATGAAACTTGTGTGTACACAGGTAGTGAATCCAAAACACCGACTTTGGTGCTTCCTGGACTAGAGTTGGGGTTGATCAGATCCAGGCCGCCTGTGGCCATCCTGAAGGTCCAGGAGTCTTGAACTGTGAGCCCTCTTACTTTTCTGCTTACTCTAGTCAGTACAGCCCCCCACGCTAGGTACCCTTCATTCCAACAGACAGACACTGGATCTTTCCTACTCCTTTGAGGGCAGGGTCTGCATTCCTGGAATAGCATTCCAACCTCCAAACCAGTGTTCTACTGGTCACTGTGTAGATAATGTTAGTGAATAATAAAATCATACAGAATCCTGGATGGCAGAGCCCAGACAAATCTGAGTCCCAGAAGCACAGTATCTCATAGATCTGTGAGCTGCAGATCAGCTGCCTTCTGAGGCACTGGCATTTCTGTGGCTGCCATTTGACTCAACTGGAACCTCTTGCCTGAACCCTGCCCTTCAAGAAATGTACTCTGTCTTCTGAAGCACCCACTGCAGCATGGCCGAAATGCCAGCACTCATTCGTGTTTACCTGGACTTTTCTCAGCATACTGAAGTCTATTCCAGACTCCAGGGATAGGCAAATCTAGTCTTTGGTGCAACTCTTCTAGCTGAGGAGACCAGCAGGTCTTTTTCTGACCATAAAGACCCAAGAAAACCAGCACGTTCCAGGAACGAACAGTGAAGCCTATGTAAAACCAGATGCCAAAAGTCTTGCAGAAGAACACAATCAACAAAAACCAGGACATCATGGACTCAATAGAAACCCTGAAAATTATGGATATTCAAATGCAGCTGAGACACAGGAAAATGACCTTAAATCTATGCTTCTGCAGTTAATGGAGGCATATAAAGAGGAAATGAATAAATCTCTCAAAGAAATACATCAAAATGCAACCAAAGAAAAAGAGGTTATCAAGGACACAAGGAAACCACAATCAAATATGTGAAGGACATGAATAAAACTGTTTAGTACCTGAAAATGGAATTGGAATCAATAAAGGAAACACCAACAAAGAAAACCCTGGAGATAAAAAACAGAAGAAATCAAAAATCACAGAGGTAAACATCACCAACAGAATTCAAGAGACAGAAGAGAGAATCTCAGGCTTTGAAGATACAGTTAAATAAATTGATATAAATCTCAAAGAAAATATTAAAACACAGAAATTCATGGCACAAAACATCCAAGAAATCAAGGACACGATGAAGACAAACCTAAGAATAAAGGCTTATTTTTGAGAAAATCATGGAAGAAAATTCCCCAAACCTTAAGAAAGAGATGCCCTTAAACACATAAGAGACCCACAGAACACCAAATAAACTAAACAGAAAAGAAATTCCTCCCACCACATAATAATCAAAACACTACTTCTACTGAACGAAGAAAAAAAATATTAGAAGTGGCAACAGAAAAAAGACCAAAAACATATAAAGACAGAACTATCAAAATTACACCAGACTTCTCAACAGAGACAATGAAAGTCAGATGGGCATTGGCAAATACCATGCATTAAGAGACATTAAGAGACCACTGATGCCAACCCAGACTATGACATCCAGCAAAACTTTCAATCACAATGGAAAGAGAAAACAAGATATGCCATAACAAAACCAAATTAAAAAAAAATCTATGCACCAGCCCAGCCCTGCAGACGATACTAGAAGGAAAAGTTCAACCAAATGAGGTCAACAATACCCAAGAAAACACAGGGTATAAACAACTTTACAACAGCAAAAGCAACAAAAAACAAGCACAGAAATACACAATTACAGCAAACACCACAACAAAAGGAATTAACATTCATTGGTCATTAATATCAATCAACATCAATGGGATCAACTTTCAAATAAAATGAAACAGGCTAACAGAACCATGGCAGAAACTGGATCCAGAATTTTGCTGCATTCAAAAAAAAAAAAAAAACAAACATACCACAGCAACAAAGATAGACACTACCTCAGAGTAAGGGACTAGAAGAAAAGGTTTTCTAAGCAGATGGACTCGAGAAGTAAGCCGAAGTAGCCATTTTAATATCTAATAAAATAGATTTTTCAACCAAATTTAATCAAAAGAGATGGGAAGTACATTTCATTCTCATCAAAGAAAAAATCCACCATGAGAACATTAAAATCCTAAGTAAATATGCCCCAAATACAAGGGTACCAACATTCATAAAAGAAACATTATTAAAGCTTAAATCACGCATTGATCCCATCACAATAATAGTTGTAGACTTCAACACCCCACTCTCAACAATGGACACATCATTAAAACATAATATAAATAGAGAAATGAAGAAAATAACAAAGATCATGAATTACATGGAACTAATAAATGTCTAAAGAACTTTTCAGCCACACACAAAAGAGTATACCTTCTTCTCAGTACCTCATGAACCTTCTCCAAAACTAACCATATAGTTAGTCACAAGCAAACCTCAAAAGATACACAATAATAGAAGTAACCCATTGTTTTTATCAGATCGTCATGGATTAAAGCTATATCTTAACAACAACAAAAACAACAAAAAGTCTACACACTCATGGAAACTGAACAACTACCTACTCAATGAATACTGGGTTAGGGAAGAAATAAAGAAAACAAAACAACAACAACAAAAGACTTCCTAGGATTCAAAAAAAAATATGAAGGCACAAATTACCCAAACACCAGGAAAGTTCCTAGTACTAAAGTGCTTTCATAAAGAAATTGGAGAGATCTCACATCAAAAACTTAGAAGATCACTTGAAAGCTTTAGGAGAAGAAGAAGAAAAAGCAGCAGCAGCAGCAGCAGCAGAGAAGAAGAAGAAGAAGAAGAAGAAGAAGAAGAAGAAGAAGAAGAAGAAGAAGAAGAAGAAGAAGAAGAAGAAGAAGCAGAAGCAGAAGCAGAAGCAGAAGCAGAAGCAGAAGCAGAAGCAGAAGAAGAAGAAGAAGAAGAAGAAAATACACTCAAGATGAATAGACAACAGGATATAACCAAGCTCAATGTGGAAATCAATAGATTAGAAAGAAATATAGAAATATGATCAATCAGCAAATGCAAGAATTAGTTCTCTGATAAAATCAACAATACAGACAAACCCCTAGTTAAGCTAACTAAAAGACAGAGAGACAGCATCTAAATAAACAAAACCATAAATGAAAAGGGGAACATAACAGCAGACACTTAGAAAATACAAAGAGTCATTGGGTCTTATTTCAAAAGCATGTATTCCACAAAACTGGAAAATATAAAAGAAAGGAACTATTTTCTTGATAGATTGCAGCTACCAAAGTTAAATCAAGAGCAGGTAAACAGTTTAAACAGCCTTATAACTCCTAAAGAAATAGAAGCAGTCATGAAGTCTCCCCATTCCCCCCAAAAAAGAGTCCAGAGCCAAGTGGTTTTAGCATGAAATTTTACCAGACTTAAAAAAAGAGCACACCAATACTATTAAAATTATTTCACAAAATAAAAACAGAAGGAACATTACCAAACTCATTTTTTTGAAGCCACAGTCAACCTAATACCTAAACCACATAAAATCTCTATAAGAAAGGAAACTTTAGACTAATCTCTCTTATGAACATTGATTCAAAGATACTCAATAAGATATCTGAAAACCGAATTCAAGGATGAAACAAACACATCATCCACACCATCATCAAGTAAGCTGCATCCCAGAGATACAGGGATGTTTCAACATATGAAAGTCCATCAATGCAATCCACCATATAAACAAACTAGAAGAAAAAGAAAAAAAAAACATGATCATTTCACCAGATGCAGAAAAAGCCTTTAAAAAAATCGAGCACCTCTTCATTATAATGGCATTGGAAAGATAAGGAATACAAGGCCCATACCTAAGCACAATAAAGGCTATATACAGCAAGCCTATACCCATCATCAATCTAAATGGAGAGAAACTCAAAACAATCCCACTAAATCAGAAACAAGACAAGGTTGCCCACTCTTTCCAGATCTCTTCAATATAGTACTAGAATTTCTACCTAGAGCAGTAGGATCTACTAGAACTAATGGATATCAAACGATAAAAAATGGAATGGAAAAAGTCAAAATATCCCTATTTGCTGATGACATGATAGTATACATTTGCAATCCCTAAAATTTCATGAGAGAACTTCTTCAGCTGATAAATTTCTTCAGCAAAGTTGTTGGATACATTAAAAAAAATAAGTAGACCTCCTGTATATAAATAACAAATGTGCTGATAGGGAAATTAAGGAAACCACACCCTTCCAATAGCCACAGACAGTGTAAAGTATCTATGGGTAACTTTAACCAAGGAAGTAAAAAGCCTGTATGACAAGAACTTCAAGTCTTTGACAAAAAAAAAAATTGTAGAAGATACCAAAAGATGGAAAGATCTCTCATGCTCATGGATGGGTAGGATTAACATAGGAAAAATAGCCATCCAATAAAAGCAATCTACACATCCAATGCAGTCCTCATCAAAATACCAACACAATTTTTCACAGAGCTTGAAAGAACAATTCTAAACTTCATATGAAAAAACAAAGAAACGAATGAACAAAAAACAGAATAGCTGAAACAATCGTATACAATAATAAAACTTCTGGAGGTCTCTCCATACCTGAACTGAAGTTATTGTACAGAACAATAGTATCGAAAACTGCATGGTACTGGCATAGAAATAGGCTGGTTCATCAATGGAACTGAATTGAAGACTCAGAAATGAATCCACATACTTATGCAGACCTGAGTTTTGACAAGAGAGCCAAAAACTACACAAAAAGAAAAAGAAAGTATCTTCTATAAATGGTGCTGCTCTAACTGAATGTCTACACGTAGAAAAATGCAAATAGATCCAAATTTACCACACTTCACAAAACTCAAGTCCACGTGGATCAAAGACCTCAGCATGAAACCAGATACACTAAATCTACTAGAGGAGAAATTGGGTAGGAGCCTTGAATTCTTGGCACAGGAGACAACGTCCTGAATAGAACAGTTAGTAAATGGGATCCCTTGAAACTTCAAGCTCTCTAAAGCAAGGGACACTGTGAGTAGAACAAAATGGCAGTATACAGAAGGGGAAGGACAAATGGACCTACATATTATACAAGCCATATAAGAAGACAATCAAAGCCAAATGACCAGGGCCCAGGGGGTCTATGGAATCTGAAGCACCAACCATAAACAATGCATGAACTGCACCTAGGATAAGTAGGCAATGGGAATCTTAGGCTTCATATGGCCCCCTTGTTGGGGGAGTTGTTATATCTCTGAAATGGACTATGTTCCCTGCCTTTTGACCACTTTCCCCTGATGGGACTATCCTATCAGGCCACGGGGGTGGGGGGAGGAAACTCAGTCCTATGTGAATAGATGAGCTGGGCTGTTTGGGCAGGGAGGCACCCTATTCTGAGGAATAGGGAAGGGGCTTTTCAGGAGGAAGTGTGGTACTGGGTGGGGAGGTAGAGGGGACTATGACCAAGATGTAAATTGAATTACTAAATTAAAAAAAAATGGAAAAACAAGCCAAAGCCAATGGAGAAGAAAAGTAAGAAGCATCTTCTCCCATCTATGGGAACTGTCCTCACTGAACAAGCATTGACATGAATAGTCAGGGACTTACTGCTTGCTGGATAAATAAAAAAGAAAGATACTATCCAGCCTTGACAATATAAAACATGTTCTTTTTACATACAACACAGGTGAACTTTATTTCAAATGATATAGGCCAAACAACTGATGATGAGCACCATATGATACCTCTTATCTGTGAGAGCCCCCTTATCTGTGAAATGTCAAGTAGAGATAGCAAACTGACTTAGCATTTTCTTAAGACTCTAGCAGATTTTCTCTGTCTTTCTGCCTAGTGCACATAGTTAGGTTTGGCCATTATAAAATTCAACAAATGGAAAACAATTTGTATCAGTGTATAGATAATCAAAATTCCTCATTGCTTTATTATGTAACAATCATATTTTGTATTTATTGTATATATTTAGTAGTTGACACATAATTAATATTATATAAGTAAACTGGAAATAGACACATAGACCAAATAACTGATGTAACTATTATATTTTTCTATAAATAATTTGTATTATGCGTTGGGTAATAATTTTTTAAAAAATAAAAAGCAGTACTAACATCAACATAGAAAAATGTACTTTATAAAATCACATGATTGATTATTATGGAAAAATCATATGATATGGCAGTTGAAGAGGCTATGAAGTAATTTTGAAGAAGGGATTTAGAACCTTGGATCTCATATTTTCTGGTATAATAAAAAGTGGACAAAATACCCTTCAAAAGGAATAATTTAGAACATTTTAATACATTAGTGAACATACTGAGTAATGTTCTCTAATTACACAATTCAAAATAGTGTTGTTTTTTTAGAGTTTCACACTTTAAAATCTTACCTGCTTTCTGCGTAGTGTTGAAGGTGTTTTTATTGAAATACAGCTTCTTTGTAATAAATAAATTTAAGTTAATATTAAAAGGTCATTGTAATTTCTCACATTTTATAACATGTGATCAGATATAACTAATGCTGTTACTAGTATAATTATTCTGACAAACAAAGTAGAAGGAACAGAAGGGCAAAGGATAATCTCTTTTAACAACAACTTCTTATCCTGCATAAATGCTCACACAGCTTAATCAGTGACTTTTTAAATAAGAAAATAAACTGAGAAAATGAGCATGACTTTAAATAAGGTTCTAGAGTGAAAAACTCCATGTTAAATGCTAGTTAATGTGACTGTTAGGATGATGCTCTCTGAAGGACTGGAACTATTTCCCCAATTCTTAAATTACATAGAATGGCTGATATCACTCCTGAAAATATTATACCACTATATTCATCATCTATTGCTTTGTTAAAATACTTCATATTTATCTCCACACAGAGTAATTTTAAAATAAAATAGTGTATAAATGAATTTACAATAAAACAGAATAATGGTCAACAAATCTTATTAATGGAAGTAATTAACAGAGTTATTAGTTAAAATGAGTTGATACCTAAAAATTCTATTTTGTAAGCAAAAGCAATCCTAAATTATTATCTAATAAAGGTGATGGAATTAATAGTCATTAAGAATTGTTTAAGATGGTACTAAATATTGAGTATACAGTCTACTTAACTTTTTAAATACACAATAAAAAATTCTTTGATGCTGTATTGAGAACATAAAATTCTAAAATGGTTCTACAGTGATAAACACGTATAAAGATAAGCCTATAAAATATTATAATTTAAAACAATAAGAAACATCAGTAGTCTATTTGCTGGATATAATTCTTGTTTTTAATGTACCTTTTAAACTCTTAGGTAAGTTGTAGATTTTCTTTTACTTTTAAGATAAATAGACAGGGTTCTAGTCTTTGACTTCCTTGATTAGGGTCACACCAAGGAACTTTATGTCTTTTGTGGCAATTGTGAAGGGTATTGTTTCCCTAATTTCTTTCTCTGCCCTTTTGTCTTTTGTATACAGGAAGGCTACTGATTTTTTTCAGTTAATTTTGTATCCGGCCACTTTGCTGAAAGTTTATCAGCTGTAGGAGTTCCCTGGTAGAATTTTTGGGGTCACTCATGTATACTATCATATTGTCTGCAAATACTGATACTTTGACCTCTTCCTTTCCGATTTGTATTCCCTTGATCTCCTTCATTTGTCTTATTGCTCTAGAAAGGACTTCCAGAACTATATTGAAGAGATATGGAGAGAGTGGGGAGACTTGCCTTGTCCCTGATTTCAGTGGGATTGCTTTAAGTTTCTCTCCCTTTAGTTTGATGTTGGCTATAGGCTTACTGTATATTGCCTTTATTATGTTTAGGAATGTGCCTTGTATCTCTGATCTCTCCAATACTTTAAATATGAATGGATGTAGCCCATGGCAGTTCAGTATCCAAGTGGGTTCCATAATATTGGGAACAGGGACTCCCTCTGACATGAACTGACTGGCCTGTTCTTTGATCACCTCATCCTGATGGGGGAGCAGCCTTACCAGGACATAGAGGATGACAATGCAACCACTCCTGATGAGAGCTGATAGACAAAGATCAGAAGGAAGGAAAAGAAGACCTCCTTAGCAGTGGATTTGGGGAGCGGCATGTGTGGAGAAGGAGAAGGGAAGGTGTGATTGGGAGGGGAAGAAGGAGGGGTTTATGGGGGGATACAAAGTGAATAAAGTGTAATTAATAAAAAAGATTAAATAGACATAAAGCAACAACTAGAGAATAGCAGATTAATTTAAAATATTTGCTAAAATTAGCTCCTGGAAATGAATGTAAGTTGTATGATACTTAATATAACTTTCCTTACATGTTATTGCAATGCAAGGGAAAGAGGTAGCAATACATGATAGGCAGTGCTTACAGTGCTTAGTCTAGTCTTATGAGCACACAACAATAAAATCACTTAACCCATTGAGAACAGATATGTGTGTTGCGCAACTCATATCTATTGCTTTCTAGACTTGAGTTTCCCAGTATACATTTTGTTAAGGAAGTTAGGAACATCTGCTGAGATATCTAAATTTAAAAATTCCTTGGATGGACATTGGATGTAGGAGAAAACTAGTAACAGGACAGGGACCTACCACAGAGGGCCGCTGAAAGAATCTACTTAGCAGTATATCAAAGCAGGTACTGAGACTCATAACCAATCCTTCGGCAGAGTACAGGGAATCATATGAAAGTAGGGGGAGTTTGTATGTTCTGGAGAAGACAGGAGCTCCACAAGGACCAAATATATCAGGTCACAGGGGTCTTTTATGAGACTGTATTTCCAACCAAGGACCATGTATGGATATAACTTAGAACCCCTGTTCGGATGTAGCCCATAGTAGCTAAGTATCCAATTGGTGTCCTTATAAGGGGAACAGGGACTATTTATGACATGAACTCAATGGCTGGCTTTTGACCTCCCCCTTCCCCACCCGAGGGAGGAACAGCCCTGCTAGGGCACAAAGGAAGACTTTGCAGCCAGGCCTGAAGATACCTGATAAGCTAAGGTCAGATGACAGGGGAGGAGGTCCTCCTCTATCAGTGGATTTGGAAAGGGGTAGGGAGAAGATGAGTGAGAAAGGATGGAATTGGGAGGGAATTGGGAACAGGATACAGCTGGGATACTAAGTTAATAAACTGTAACTAATATTAAAAAGAAAAGAAAATTATCCAACTAAAAATAACTTGAAGTAGAAATAATCATAAATATGTCTTTTTACAATTAAATTTATATGGTGTGTCAGTCCTTTCTTTATTGCATCACATCCCAGGTCAGTTTTCTAGGACCCAGCTGTTAAGTCATAGTAGTGATACCTTTATTTCTACACCTCTGTAGTATAACTGAGAATCTGGGATGTGATTCCAAAAGGAGTTTTTTGTTGTTGTTTTTGTTGTTCAGAAATGTTTTGGTTATCCTGGGTGTTTGGCTGGGAACCAACACCTCCATTTGGACACAAGCACACTAAGAGTTGTAGTAGAAGCTAACTTGGCACACCAGGGGATAGAAGGCCTAGTGAGGAGACTGCCCATCTTAATGAAATCTAGAGGACATAGGGAAAGCTCACAGTGCGAAGGAAGGAGAGATGCTACAAAGGAGTATAAAACCTGTGGCAACATTCTCTTTATTTATTTTTTATATTTCAAATAAAAAACATGGTAGCAGGTTGTGTGCAAAAATTATTCGTGAAATTTTTGTAGTTTTTGTTTAAACTTATTTTCCATGCTAGGGATAGAAACTGGGACTTGACATATGCTAGGGAATGCGGTATGCTGAGCTCAGGGATATTAAAGATTTAGTTGAAAAATACTAAGTAATAGGAAACCATTAAAATATTATGATCATTTAGACCATTGATACCATACAGAAAATATACTTGTCTGTTTTATATGATTATGTTTCCTTATTATTTCCTTCCATATATTGTACTTCAAGCAAGAACCATTCATGGAGATAATCTAGAACCCCTGCACAGATGTAGCCCATGGCAGTTCAGTGTCCAAGTGGGTTCCATAGTAATGGAACAGGGACTGTCTCTGACAGGAACTGATTGGCCTCCTCTTTGATCACCTCCCTCTGAGAGGGGACCAGCCTTATCAGACCACAGAGGAAGACAATGCAGCCACTCCTGATGAGACCTGATAGACTAGGATCAGAAGGTAGGAAAGGAAGACCTTCCCTATCACTGGACTTGGGGAGGGACATGGGTGGGGAAGGAGGGTGGGATTGGAAGGGGAAAAGGGAGGGAGCTACAGGGAGGATACAAAGCTAACAAAGTATGATTAATAAAAAAATATATATATATATATATATAATAAAACAGTAGATTTTCTTTTACTGTTACCAGAATGAACAACCTGTCACAAGCATGTCTTGTTGGTAATTGATTACCTTAGTTATTCTTAGTATCAAAGCAAACCAAATAATAGTATACAAAAAGCAATTCTATTTTATTGATAAGACATGATAGATAACTTACTAACTTAAGAAAAGTTTTCTCATTCCATATGAATGAAAATTAAGTCTAAGCAAGTGTATAAGCTAGCAGGCTCACTAATTAAAATTCCTGTGTTTTAAGTCCCTCTGTAGAAACAACAATGAAATTAGATTGATGGACAAGTTTAGTGGTGGAGTACCAGCATTCATTTTAGCTTCCTATGTCTTTAAGAGCTAAGTCCCTCATTGCAGCTCACATCAATCTAAAAGGCTTTGTTTACTAGGAATCACAATTAGAGGGCCCCAGGCAAAGTTTTTACAAACTCAACCTGCTGTAAATTAATGGGAAAATGTATTCAGGCAATCAGACTCACTCTAGGGTGGGTAATTTCTTTTTAATATAAGAAGTGTGTAGGGTTATCTATAGAGAGAATTATTGAAAAGTTCACTGGATAAGTAGTATAATCTTGCGGTGAAAGGATGATTCTCACCATGCCCATACAGAGCAAAGGTGTTTTCATTGAACTGTATAGGAAACATCACTTTTTCAAGAGTTTATTTTTTCTCTTCTTTGCTGAAATTGTCTTTTAAATATGCAGGTTTTTCAGTAATCACACATATTGTTGACTATAGTTGGGAAGTTCAAAGCAGCAGAATAATAATAGGGAAAGTGTGCTAATTCTGCCTGCCAACGTAGATAAAAGCAGAGACCCCTAATTTTAATGCAAGTAAAAATGAAAAGTAAAAACAGTACAGAAAGGGAAAATAGGTGGCCTCTGTGTGTGTTGTCCCATTGACAATGACATACAAGGTTGAATATCAGTCCATGTGAGTCAACAGAAGTGAGGGTGGACACCGACTGTGGATAGTTGAGTTCAAAGACTGAGGAGATAACTATAAAGTAGGATCCCATCTTGGGATCCAAGATGGCAGTGCCAGGAGGACACTGCCTCTGAGGAGCATAACAGCAACGTAGGTACAGCAACCAAGAAGCTGAGCTCTGGGCCCTAAATCAACAGCGATTGTGTTTCCCAGGTGAGAGGAAACTCCACGGTGTGGGAAGTAGTCAGATCCACTCTCAGGTCACCCAGCCAGAACCCAGAAGAGACCCCGGGTTGTGCAGGCACTCTGTCCCCAGACCAGAGCCACATGCCTGTGTGTCCTGATCACCTTCTAAGGCTGAATGGTGGGCACAAAAACAGCAGAGACTGGGATTCCCATTCGTGAGAAAAACCCACAGGGAAGGAAGGAAATGGGACTGATCTAGGTCACCCAGTCTATCCATGGAAAAGGTCCCCCAGACTGGCAGGCACAGGCTGCCAGCCCTGAACAGGGCTCCAGCTGTGAGCACAGACACCTGCTGCACCACACTCTCCCTCACAGACAGAACTGTGTGCCCCAGGGCATCGGACTGGATTTCCCTGTCAGGAGAAAACCCCACAGGGAAGGAAGCAAACAGGGACTGACTTAGGTTACCCAGGATTTCCCTGGAAAAGGTCCTTCAGACCTGTAGGCAGGCATACTGCTAGCCCAGAGACCTGCGTGTACCGACTAGCCTACTACTGCTGAATGGTGCTCACTTACCACTGTCTACAACTTGAGTACTGGGGCACAGAGCCCCAACCTCAGACCTACAGATCCCGGAGATCAACCTCCAGATACTGTTCCAAGGGGCAACCAGTTATCCCTAATAAAACTGATCAAACCACAGGGCAACCAGGTTACAGCAGCAGCTCACTAAATTTACAGCAAGAAACCCAGAAGCAGGGCAGATGTCTCCAGGACTTCTCTGGGTTAGAGGAGAGCCCTCTTGACTAACAAGGACCACAGTTACCACACAGGTCTATACACCTGAGGTGAGTTGTGGCAGTTCCTGAAAAACACCGGCCATTCAGCGACCATACCCAAAGCTCAGGAGGCTTCCAACAGGAAAAATCATCTTCCAGCCAAGGGGATTCTCTCCACCACAGAATTCCAGGAACCACTAGAGACTAACACTGAACACCTAAGATAGCCCAATGGGTAAAGGCCAGGGTAAAAGCTCAACCAAAAAAGGCAGAGCAATATGGCATCTCCAGAATCCAGTCATTCAGGGGCAAGAATTATGTTAGACACCACAGCATAATTAAAATTCAAGAAGATGACTTAGCATCTATGCTTATGTAGAGGATAACAGAGGAAACAAAATGTGTAAAGAACTAGAAGAAGATAAAGTCAAACAGATTATGGCCATCCGTAAAGAAATAGAGAAAGATAAAGACAAACAGATTATGGCCATGCGTAAAGAAATACAGGAAGTTGCAGCTAAACAGTTTGTGGCCTTTACAGAGGAAATACTTAAATCATTGTAAGAAATAAAACAGAGGATTGTTCAAACAGCTGAAGGAATTGAAGGAAAAGCTGGAAAATATGGTCAGACAGGTGAAGGAAATCAACAAAATGGCTCAAGATCTGAAGGCAGAATTGGAAAAATTAAAGAAAACACAAATGGAGGAAATTGTGGAAAGAAAGAACTTAGGGAAGAAAGCAGGAACTACAGAGTTAAGCATAACCAATAGACTACAAGAGATGGAAGAAAGAATATCAGGTGTGGAAGATACAATGGAAGAAATCGATGTATCCATCAAAGAAAATGTTAAATATAAAAAATTCCAGACGCAGACCATCCCAGAAATCCAAGAAAACATGAAAAGACAAAACCTAAGAATAATAGGGATAGAGGAAAAAGAAAATTCCCTCCTCCAAGGCTCAGAAAATATTTTTAACAAAATCATGGAAGAAAATTTCCCTAACTTAAAGGAGAGGCCTGTAAAAATACAAGAGGCCTACCCAGAATACCCAATAAATTAGACAAGAAAAGAAAATCCTCCCACCACATAATAATAAAAACAGTAAGTATACAGAAAAAAGAAAAAAAAATACTAAAAGCTGCAAGGGGAAAAAGGCCAAGTAACATATAATGGCAAACCCATAAGAATCACACCTGACTTCTCAACAGAGACTATGAAAGCCAGAAGAGCCTGGACAGATATCATGCAGACACTAAGAGAAAACAGATGGCATCCCAGGCAGCTACTATACCCAGAAAAGTTCTCACTCCTCATAGGCGAAGAAAACAAGATATTAAAAGACAAAAAAAAAATCAGCAAATACCTACACACAAATCTGGCATTACAGAAGACACTCGAAGGAAAAAAATAAACAAACAAACAAAAAACAACCTAAGAAAACTAACTACTTTCAAGAAAACACAGGAAATAATTAATCTCAGTACAGCAAAACAAAAAGTAACCAAGCGCACAAATTTACTGCCACAGCCAACATCAAAATCAAAGGATCTAACAGTCACTGGTCATTAATCTCTTTTAACATCAATGGACTCAATTCTCCAAAAAAGACACAGACTAACAAAATGGATACCTAAACAAGACCCAAAAATCTGTTGTATACAAGAAACAATCCTAAGTCACAATGATAGACATTACCTGAGGGTAAAGGGCTGGAGAACAGTTTTACAAGCATATGGACCCAAGAAGCAAGCAGGAGTAGCCATTCTAATATCTGATAAAATATACTTCCAACTAAAATTAATAAAAAGAGATGGGGAGGGATGCATCATACACATCAAGGGAAAATTCCACCAGGAAGACATGACAATCCTGACAATCTATTCCCTAAATACAAGGGCACCCACATTTGCAAAAGAAACATTAATAAAACTTAAAACACACATAGATCCCCACACATTAATAGTGGGAGATTTCAACATCCCACTCTCAACAAAAGACAGGTTAACAAAACAGGAATTAAACAAACAAACAAAAAAAAAAAACAATGTCTCTAACAGAGGTCATGAATCAAATTGATCTAATAGACATCTACAGAACCTTACACCCAAACACAACAGTTTTTTTCTTCCTCTCAGCACCTCATGGAACCTTCTCCAAAATAGACCATATGGTTGGTAACAAAGCAGGCCTCAACAGATATAAGAAGACTGAAATAATCCTTTGTATCCTATCTGAACACCATGGACTAAAGCTGGACCTCAACAACAGAAAAGCAAAAAGCCTACACACTCAAGGAAACTGAACAACTTGCTTCTAAATGACAGCTGGGTCAGTGAAGAAATAAAGAAAGAAATTAAAGTCTTCCTAGAATTAAATGAAAATGAAGACACAACATACCCAAACTTATGGGACACAATGAAAGCAGTGCTAAGAGGAAAGTTCATAGCACTGAGTGTCTTCAAGAAGAAATTTGGGACATCTTACTCAAGCAACTTATGCTCACCTAAATGCCTGGAAAAAAAAAAAAAAGCAGACTCATCAAAAAGGAGTAGACAGCTGGAAATAATCACACTCAGGGCTGAAATCAATAAATTAGAAACAAATAATACTATTCAAAGAATCAATGAAACCAAGAGCTGCTTCTTTGAGAAAATCAACAAAATTGACAAGCCCTTAGCCAACCTAACAAAAAGGCAGAGAGAAACAATCCAAATCAGCAAAATCAGAAATGAAAAGGGAAACATAACAAGAGATCTTAAGAAAGTCCACACCATCATTAGGACTTACTTGAAAATGCTATATGCCCCAAAATTTGAAAATCTAAATGAAAGGGACAATTTTCTTGATAGAGTCCACTTACCAAAGCTGAATCAAGACCAGGTAAATCAATTAAATAGTCCTATATCCCCCAAAGAGATAGAAGCATTCATCAAATGTCTCCCATCCAAAAAAAAAGCCCAGGACCAGATGGTTTCAGCACAGAATTCTACCAGACCTTCAAAGAAGAGCTAACCCCAGCTCTCTTCAAACTATTCCACAAAATAAAACTGAAGGAACATTACCAAACTCATTCTGTGAAGTCGCAGTCACATTGGTACTTAAACCTCACAAAGACCCAACAAAGAAAGAGAATTTCAGGCCAATCTCCAATAAGAACATCGATGCAAAAATACTCAACAAAATACTTGCAAAACAAACACAAGAATACATCAAAGATATCATCCACTATGACCAAGTAGGCTTCATCCCAGGAATGCAGGGTTGTTTCAATATATGAAATCCATCAATGTGATCTGCCATATTAACAAACTGAAAGAAAAAAAAACACATGATAATCTCCTTAGATCCCAAAAAAGCATTTGACAAAATCCCACATCCATTCATGTTTACAGCATTGGAGAGATCGGGATACAAGGCACATACCTAAACATGGTAAAGTCAATATACAGGAAGCCTGTAGCCAACATCAAACTCAATGGAGAGAAACTTGAAGCAATTCCACTGAAATCCACTGAAATCAGGGACAAGGCAAGGTTGCCCACTCTCACCATATCTCTTCAATATAGTTCTGAATGTCCTTGTGAAAGCAATAAGACAATTGAAGGAGAACAAGGGGATATAAATCAGAAAGGAAGAAATAAAAGTATCACTATTTGCATATGATATGATAGTATACCTGAGTGAAACCAAAAATTCTACCAGGGAACTCCTGCAGCTGATAAACACCTACAGCAAAGTGGCCAGATACAAAATTAACTCAAAAAAAAATCAGTAGCCCTCCTTTGTACAAAAGACTAAAGGGCTGAGAAAGAAATTAGGGAAACAACACCATTCATAATAGCCACAAAAGACATAAATTTGCAGGTAAGTCTTGGGAACTGGAAGGGATCATCCTGAGTGAGCTATCCCAGAAGCAGAAAGACATGCACAGTATATACTCACTCATATAGACATATAATATAGGATAAACCTAATAAAATCTGTACACTTAAAGAACCTAATCATGAGCAAGGATTGGACTAAAATGCTCAATCCCTATCCATAAATCCAAAGAGAATGGACATCAGAAGAAAGAGAAAAGAGGGAACAAGTTAGGAGCCTGCCACAGAGGGCCTCTGAAAGGCTCTGCCCTGCAAACTATCAAAGCAGATGCTGAGATTCATAGCCAACCTTGGGCAGAGTGCAGGGACTCTTATGAAAGAAGTGGGAAATAGTAAGATCTGGAGAGGACAAGAGATCCACTAATAGAGCAACAAAACCAAAGATCTGAGCACAGGGTTTTTCCTGAGAATGATACTCCAACCAAGTATCATGCATGGAGATAACCTAGAACCCCTGCACTGATGTAGCCCATGGCAGTTCAGTGTTCAAGTTGGTTCCATAGTAAAGAGAACAGGGGCTCCCTCTGATATGAACTGATTGACCTGCTCTTTGATCACCTTCCCCTGAGGGGGGACACAGCCTTACCAGGCCACAGAGGAAGATAACACAACCACTCCCGATGAGTCTTAATAAACTAGAATCAGAAAGAAGGACAAGAAGACCTCCCCTATCAGTGGACTTAGGGAGCAGCATGCGTGGAGAAGGGGAGGAAAGGGGGATTTGGGAGGGGAGGGAAAGGGAACTACATGGGGGATACAAAGTGAATAAAGTGTAATAAATAAAAAAATAAATTGAAAAAATTATGCATGATTGGTTAGAAATTTGTAATATATACTTTGAAATAAGAAATAATATTTGAGATTAAGCAGCAGAACTAATACAAAATATTCTAGTCTCTATCCATTTTAAAACATGGGAAGCAACGATAGGTTATTTTTATTTGTGGAATGAGAGAAAGGTGATATGCAAACCAGAATGCTATGTTTCAATTTATATGCCTAAGTGAATGATCACACTGAACAGTTGATGGTGGAGACACAGCAGGAAGAACAGTGCTTCCTACATCAGAGGATACTACCTAAAAGGGAAAATAAGCCTTTGAATATGCAAGGAAGGCTAAGGAATTAAGAGAGGAATATTAATATGTATTATGTAGGTATTTCCAATCTGATGACATGAGTGTTTAAATGCAGAAAGCCTTTGTTTCCTGAGATAAGAGGGAGTTTAACCACAAAAGTTTATATACATATATATATATATATATATATATATAACTTGTTTATACTTAGAAGAAATTGACTGAATGGGGAGTCTATAAAGGCTCCATAAAATAAAGAGTGAAATGACTCTAGACTCTTTGAGAGGAATCATAACTGTACCGTGACTACCTGACTTTAGGACTTGGGACATGAGATCTGTAAAGTCCTAAATTTATTCTCTGTAAGCCACTAAATGCATGGTGGCAACTCTGTGATAACTGCCATAGAAAAATGATAAATAGGGTATGTACCATAGAAACCAGGTAACATGAAAGTATCAGTGCCTGCTTGATGAAGCTGTTGTTATGTTAGAATTTTTAAAATTGAAGTACCTAAACCACTAAACACAGTTCCTGGAATACAGAGTCTCAGAAGTATTCATTACATATTTTATTCAATTTATTTTAAGTGTGAGTGAAACATTGAATTAGGTGTGGAAATATGGAGAATTTATACATGTTGGTTCTCACACATACTGTATAGTTATCCATCTGAAAATAGAATTAATTTATTCTAGGAACTGAATATTTAAGTGAAATAAATACAAACATGATCAACCATATGAAATCATTTTATTTTCTAATTTTATAAATTGTAGTTTTCTTACATTCTCACGTTTACTCATACATTTTACCAACTGCTTTGAGAAACAATATTTAACATCAAAACATTGTGCTTGAATTGTTTCAAGCATGCGCTTAATATTTTCTTCACGTGTCTGTGTACTTTTGTATGCATATATGTATGTGCACATATGCATCAATAAAAGATCAGTTGTACCATACGGTAAGAGCAAGCGGCACAGCTATTCTTTTTATCACACTGTTTTCAGCGATATCCAGACAGGTGACAGATACGTTGTAAGCACCATTAGGTAATGCAAGCTATTCACATGATTAGCAGTGGAGTCTGCTAAGTGACCCATCTATTTGCGGAGCTGCCATGGCTTCACAATTAAGGAGAAACTCTGAAACCAAGGAAGTGTTTCTTAGTAATTTGTGAAGGATCAATTTAATTGTCCTTTGCTGTTCAGTGCCACTGAAACTCAATAAAGTGTTCACTTGGAGGAAACCTGATGATGAATGAAACCAACAGAAAAACAAGACGTCAGTGTGAAGTCACTGTCTTGCTTTTCTCGGGGGAGATGCTAATACAGTAAGGATAAATTTAATGCCATAACTTAGAAAGACATATGAATTTAAAACTTGAATCTTAATAATGTATTTAACTATACAGAATAAATTTTTGAGCAAATATTATATTAAGTGTATTGGTAGTTTCAAAACATGGGTGACTTAGGAAAAAAAAACCACACATCAAATAATAAGCAAAGTCACTTTAATGACGTTAGGGGCTTACAGTTCATGAAAAATGAAGAGTTCAATTATTTTAAAGTGCTGAAGAATTGTGTAGGAAATAAAATCACAGGTATAACTGACTCTATTAAGGATGTAAGGAAATTATGGGGCTGCAGGTGGAGACAAGGAAAGGAGCAGGTCATTCATTAAAGACTTCCCTGCATAGGAATGAGTATAAAGATCTAATTCTGCTACTCCTTAAAATATTGTCTCAGTTCTTAAAGATGGGACCACAGTCCTTGTTAGTATTTTTTAGCTTTTACATTTTTCTTTAATTTGAATAGCTGTTTATTGAAATAAATTAAATGTGTGAAGGACAAAATAAAGTATGTAAATATATTAGGATATTAATATCAAATATTTATGCTCTTTATACTTTTCTAAGGTAATTTGTTTTGAAAGAATTTAAGTTCTTTTAAATCTATGATTACAACATAATGTTTTGATACATAAATATGATTCAAGATCTAAATCAAATATGCATATTTTAGAATCCTTTATATATTCAGAGTAATTTTAAAATTCTAATTTTAGCTATTTTCTATATGCAGCATATTGTTAAAAATCAATTCAGGAGCCCTCTCAATAAATAACATGATTATAGCAAAACTAAAGAGTCTAACTATAATGCCTGTGTGTTTAATAACTGCTGTGTAAAATATTCCTAACTGTGAAAATTTTAAAATTCTCCTTCATGTCACTTTTTAGTAAACTTCATTCCTCTTACTGAGCCAACCCAGTCTTGTGGGAGAAAGTTCTGAATATTTATTGCAAAATGGCTAACACTAAAACATATATGCTGGTAATATTCTACAACTCAAACAGGTTGTACTTGTGTACATAGGAATATATTCATACAAATAATGTATATATTAACAATTAATACAAAAGAGGTCATGAATTGGAAAGAGTGCAAGTAGAGATGTATGTTAGCAACGTCAGGAAGAAGTAAAGCAAAGTTGAAAATGCTATAATTTTATTATAATCTGAAATAAGAAGAAGAGGAGGGTCTTTGAGGTGGTCCATTAAAGAAAGCATATATATATATATATATATATATATATATATATATATATATATATCAATTAAGATTTATGTGTCTTAATTGAAGCCCATTCAATAAATTCTCAGTTTACAGAATCATCCTGTTGCCTCTAAACAACGTTTTTTTTCCCACTTGGGTTTCTCCTTCCATTTTGGAGTTGTTCATGTTGTGAATTTTTGTTAATGATACTCTTACTTTGAATCTCGGTAAGTAAATATCTTGTGTTGTTCTGAATCTCACTGGTGAATCCTTAAAAAAATCGGTACAGTATTTTATTTTTCTTATATTTAAGAGGCTCCAAAAATGAAAAGTTATTTTTCTTAAACTATGATCTAATAATTAAATGTTATTCAAATAGAAGCCAAATACACAAATAAATCTTAATGTTGATGTGCTAGCAAACAGTTATGGGACTTTCAGATAAACTGTAATTATTTATAATGAAGTCAGAATAATACAAACTTAAACTGATCCAACACTCAGCAGACTGCTCACCACTGCATAAATTTTACAAACATTAATTCAGTTTCTCTCATCTGGAAGACAGAAAAAAAAAAAAATTTGAACTGTAAAAAAAAAAAAAAAAGAAAAGAAAATTGGTTCTCTGCACATTGTGCAAACATTCATTTCTTTTCCATTCCTCTTCTACTATATTACACAAGCTCATTTTACAATACAATTGTTACCATTCAATTTGAATAGAAAGTGAATACAATTTGTTGTGGTGGAAAGAATAGGAATTGAGACAAAATTATTTGGTTTAATATGAGTTACTTTTTATATTTAAATGTTTTAATTTAAATTTTTACTTATTCATTTTACACCCCAGTCTTAGTCTGGTCCCTTCTCTCCTCCTTGTCCCATCCTGCCACCCTGTTTTCCCTAGTCCACATCGCCTCTTTCTTAGACAAGGGGAGCCACACCTACTCATGTACCACAGCATGTCAAGTACTGTCAGGACTGAACACATCCCCTTCCCCTGTGGCCTGCGGATTTTTTTTTTTTTTTAGGATTTAGTGTGTTTGTGTGCATTCCTGCATTCTTTGTGTGTGTGAATGTGGGTGTTGTGTGTGTGTGTGTGTGTGTGTGTGTGTATGTATGTACACAGAAACAAGTGTCTGTGGAAGCCAAAAGAGAGTGTCAAAGGTCCAGTGATTGTGAAGTTCCTGACATGGGTGCTAGGAATCAAATTTTGTTCCTCTGAAAACAAATCAAGGGCTCTTCACCACTGAGTCAATTCTTTAGACCCAGATGTTAAATTTTAATATGAGGTATGTTAGACTACATTGACTGTGAATTTTGGTAACTTATCTACTAAGTAAGAATAAAATCACTGTCCTTCCATTCATGGGATGTTTTGGAGTTGTGTTATAGAATATGACAAGAACTTTTCAGAAATTTGAAAAGTAAAAGTTAATTATATTTAATTAGTTTAGAACAAAATAGTTCATTATAACTGAACATAAACTATATTTTGACTTTTACTTACATTCCATGATAAATTTAGAAGTGGCTATTACGACTTTTCTTTTACAGAAGAACAGAGTTTTTTAGGGAATTTATCCGATGTTTTGTTGTTAAAGGTGGCATAGGCTTGCTCTTGCCTTTGACCTCAAATCTGCACAATATTTTTTTTCATGAAAGCTTATGCACCCTAAGCTAAAGTCAGTAACATGGCTTCCAATTAACCCAATGAATACCTTTCTTTACTCTTCACAGTATGAACTGCTTAAAAATTATGTTTGGTGTATCATCCAAGATGGCGGCCCCGGGAGGACACTGTGTCTGAGGAGTAGGACAGCAGTGTTGGCACAGCAACCAGGAGACTGAAATCTGGGACCTAAAACACCAGCGTTTGTGATTGCCAGGTGAGCAGAATTCCTCTGGTGAGGAAATCAAGTGGGAAAGTCCTAGGGATACCCAGTCAATCCCTGGAAAACTCCAGGTGACCGGCTACACACAGCCCTGATCTGAATGTTCAGCCTCCCTTGGTGATGCCGGCCGCCATCCTGAACCTGGACACACAGTCTCCTGGCCAGGCTGAGGCACCCCAGATACCATTCCAGACTGGGGTACATCTGCTGCACACATCTGCTAGCCCTGACCTGACCGTGCAGCCTCTCTCAGCCCCACCAGCTGCCATCCCGGACCAGGACACATAGTTTTGGTGGGCGCACATCTGCTAGCCTTGGCACCCATGGAACCACCAGCCACCATCCCAGACCAGGACATATAGTATCCGGTCCAGACTGAGATGTCTCCAGATAACATACCAGTCTGGGGTGCACAGCCCCTAGCTCAGAAAGAGGAGCCAAGTCCCCAGACCAGAGGGAAGCCCTTAGCAGCAAGCCTAGGTTGGAACGTGCAGACTCCAGCCCAGAGCCATGTCCCCAGCTGCCATCTCACACTGAGACACTCAGCCTCCGGCACAGTGTAAGGTGTCAACTCTCCAGACCAGACTAGCAACCAGCCTGCAGCGCTCACAGCTTCTAGCACAGAGCACAAAGCCAGGCACACAGAGCCCACAACAGAGTGCAAGTACCACCTGCAGCACCACCTACTGACCTCAGAGTTCAGCCTGCTGAACCCTCCACAGATTGAAGAACACTGGGAATTCAGGAAACCCACGCAGGCGATTGGTGCCCGCAGTCTGCACTTGCTAAACGTGCTAGCACGCTCATCCCTTCCTGCACTGGCTTCCAAAACAAATAGCCCAAGCATATACACTCACTAGCTCTCCCCTTAAAGACACATTACAAATGCAAGCACATGCTCACACACACACACTTACTCCCGCTCACCAACATCTATACTGCACCAGCAGCCTTTCCTCCCACAGGGACAACTGAGGCAAGTACACACACTCTCAAAACACTGGAACTCCCTGATTTTCTTGAAGAATACTCCAGACACTAGAGACTGACAGTTCTAGTCTGAAGTTCAGCTTCAAGGAACAAATAGCTCCTTGATTATGTATAAACAAATGGCCAAAGGTCGACATAAGAACTCACCCAACAAAAATCAGGACACCATGGCACCACAAGAAACACCCAAAAGCAATGGAGATTTTAATTTAGTGGAGACACAGAAAAATAATATTAAATGAATGCTTATACAGTTACTAGAGGAACAAGAAGAGGAAATGAACAAGGCTCTCAAAGAAATACAGAAGAATATAATGGCCCATAAAGAGGAACAATTAAAGACTTATAGAGAGGAAACAAACAAACAAACAAAAAAAGGAGCCACATTCAATCAGATGAAGGAAATGGTACAAATCAAAAAAACAGAATTAAAATCTATAAAGAAAACACAAACATAGAGAAACCTGAAACTGGAAAACATAGAGAAAAGGTCATAAACCACAAAGATAAGCATCACCAATAGAATACAAAAGATGGAAGAGAGAATCTTGGGAGCTGAAGATACACTTGCTGAAATTGACTCCTCACTCAAAGAAAAAATAAAATCAGAAAAGTCCCAAACACAAAACATCCAAGAAATCAAGGACACCATGAAAAGACAAAACTTAAGAATAATAGGAATAGATGAAAAGGAAGACTCCAGGCTCCAAGGACTGGAATATATTTTTAAGAAAATCATAGAAGAAAATTTTCCCAAATTAAAGAAGGAAATGTCCATAAACATACAAGAAGCCTACAGAACACCAAATAGACTAGACCAGAAAAGAAATACCTCTCATCACATCATAGTCAAAACACTAAACCTACAAAACAAAGAAAAAATATTAAAGGCAGCAAGGGAAAAGGGTCAAGTAACATATGAAGGTAGACCGATCAGAATCACACCAGACTTCTCACCAGAAACTATGAAAGCCAGAAGGGCCTGGTCAGAAGTCTTGCAGTCTTTAAGGGAACACAGATGCCAACCCAGACTACTATACGCAGAAAAGCTTTCAATCAACAAAGATAGAGAAAAGAAAATATTCCATGACAAAACAAACTATAAGCAAAATCTACACAGCAATGCAGCCCTACAGAAGATACTAGAAGGAAAACTTTAATCCAATGAAAACAACTACACCAAAGAAAATATAGATACAGATAACTTCCCAACAAAAAGAAAAAAAAATAAAAGCAATGAATCATAGTAAGACCACCAACTCCACAATAAAAGGAAGTAACAGTCATTGGTCACTATTATCTATCAACATCAATGGACTCAACTCTCCAATAAAGAGACACAGACTAACAGAATGGTTGCAGAAATGATTCCAACATTCTGCTGCATCCAAGAAACACACCTATGCAAAAAAGATAAACACTACCTCAGAGTCAAGGGCTGGAAAAATGTTTTTCAAGCAAATGGTCCCAGAAAACAAGCTGGGGTAGCAATCCTAATATCTAATAAAATAGACTTTCAACCAAAATTAATCAAGAGAGATGAAGAGGAGCACTTCCTTCTCATCAAAGGAAAATTCCAACAGGAGGACATCACAATTTTGAACATGTTTGCCCCAAACACAAGACCACCTACATTTGTAAAAGAAACATTATTAAAGCTGAAATCACACATTGATCCCAACACCTTAATAGTAGGAGACTTCAACACTCCCTTCTCACCACAGGACAGATCATCTGGTCAGAAAAAAAAACAGGGAAATAAGGACACTTACAGAGGCCATAAATCAAATGGACCTAATAGATGTCTAAAGAACTTTTCGCCCTACATCAAAAGAGTATAACTTCTTTTCAGCACCTCAAGGAACCTTCTCCAAAATAGTCCTTATAGTTGGTCACAAAGCAAGCCTCAGCAGATAAAAGAAAATTGAAATAATGCCTTGTATCCTATCTGCTCTAAAGCTGGACCTTAACAACAATAGAAACAGCAAAAAGCCTGCACATACATGGAAACTGAACAACTTGTTACTTAAGGACAACTTGGTTAGGGAAGAAATAAAGAAATTAACGACTTCCTAGAATTCAATGAAAATGAAGGTACAACACACCCAAACTTATGGGACACAATGAACGCAGTGCTAAGAGGAAATTTCATAGCACTAAGTGCCTTCAAGAAGAAATTTGAAACATCTCATACAAGCAACTTAATAGCACAACTGAAAATCCTGGGGGAAAAAAGAAGCAGATACATGAAAGTGGAGCAGAAGGCTGGAAATAATCAAACTCAGGGCTGAAATGAATCAATTAGAATCAAATAAAACTATTCAAAGAATCAATGAAACCAAGAGATGGTTCTTTGAGAAAATCAACAAGATAGACAAGCCCCTAGCCAAACTAACAAAAAGGCATAGAGAAACTATCCACATCAGCAGAATCAGAAATGAAAAAGGGGACATAACTAAAGAAACTGAACAAATCCAATCATTAGTTCTTACTACCAAAGCCTATATCCGAAAATTGAAAATCTAAATGAAATGGAGAATTTTCTTGAGAGATTACATCTACCTAAATTAAGTCAAGGTCAGATAGGAAGATTGAATAGACCTATATCCCCCAAGGAAATAGAAGCACTCATCAATAATCTCCCTACCAAAAAACGTCCTGGGCCAGATGGGTTTAGTTCAGATTTCTACCAGATCTTCAAAGAAGTCCTAACACCAATTCTCTCTAATTATTTCACAAAACAGAAATAGAAGAAAAATTACCAAACTCATTTTATGAAGCCACAGTCACCTTGATACCTAAACCACACAAAGACCCAACAACAAAAAAAGAGAACTTCAGACCTATCTCTCTTAAGAACATTGACACAAAAATACTCAATAAAATACTTGCAAACCGAATCCAAGAGCACATAAAAGATATCATCCACCATGACCAAGTAGGCTTCATCCCAGGCATGCAAGGGTGGTTCAATATATGCAAATCCATCAATGTGAAGACCATATAATCAAAGTGAAGGAGAAAAACCACATGATCATCTCCTTAGATGCCGAAAAAGCATTTGACAAAATCCAACATCCATTCATGTTTAAAGTCTTGGAGAGATCAAGGATACAAGGCACATACCTAAACATAGTAAAGACAATACACAGCAAGCCTATAGCTAACATCAAACTCAATGGAGAGAAGCTAAAATCAATCCCTCTGAAATCAGGGACTAGGCAAGGCTGCCCATTGTCTTCCTATCTCTTCAACATAGTGCTTGAAGTCCTCGCCAGAACAATAAGACAACTAAAGGAGATCAAAGGGACACAAATTGGAAAGGCAGAGGTCAAAGTATCACTGTTTGCAGACTATATGATAATATATATGAGTGACCCCAAAATTTCAACCAGAGAACTCCTTTAACTGATAAACACCTTCAGCAAAGGGGCTGGATACAATCAACTCAATAAAATCAGAAGCCCTCCTGTACATCAAAGACAAAACCTCTGAGAAAGATATTAGGGAAACAACACCCTTCACAATAGCCACTAATAACATAAAATACCTTGGGGTGTCTCTAACCAAGCAAGTGAAAGACCTATATGAAAAAAAAAA
>CM053752.1:49523333-49562455 GCA_028658305.1 Pachyuromys duprasi
CCAGACACACTAAACCGGTTAGAAGAAAAAGTAGGGAAGACACTAGAACTCATAAGCACAGGAGATTACTTCCTGAATAGAACACCACTAGCACATACTTTAAGATCAACAATAAATAAATGGCACCTCATGAAACTGAAAAGTTTCTGTAAAGCAAAAGACACTGTCATCAAAACGAAATGACAGCCTACAGAATGGGAAAGGATCGCTATCAATCCTACATCTGACAGAGGGCTAATATCCAGTATGTATAAAGAACTCAAGAAGTTAAAAAGCGAGAAATCAAGTAATCCAATTAAAAAATGGGGTATGGAGGTAAAAAGAGAATTCTCTGTAGAGGATTATAGAATGGCAGAAAAACACTTAAAGAAATGCTGAACGTCCTTAGCCATCAGGGAGATGCAAATCAAAACGACCGTTAGATTTTACCTTACACCTGTCAGAATGTTTAAGATCCAAAACTCAAGTGACAACACATGCTGGAGAGGTTGTGGAGAAAGGGGAACCCTCCTCCATTGCTGGTGGGAATGTAAACTTGTGCAACCACTCTGGAAATCAATTTGGCGCTTTCTTAGACAATTAGGGATAGTGATTCCTCAAGACCCAGCTCTACCACTCTTAGGCATATATCCAAAAGTTGCTCAAGTCCACAGCAAGGACATTTGTTCATCCATGTTCGTAGCTGCTTCATTCATAATAGCCAGAACCTGGAAACAACCCAGATGTCCCTCAGTTGAGGAATGGATACAGAACTTATGGTATTTTTACACAATGGAATACTACTTAGCCATTAAAAACAAGGGTATCATGAAATTTGCAGGAAAATGGTGGGACCTAGAAATGATCATCCTGAGTGAGGTATCCCTAATTCAGAAAGAAACACATGGTATATACTGACTTATATAGACCTCTAAGATAGGATAAACATACTGAAATCTATATACCTAAAGAAGATAAACAAGAAAGAGGACCTGTGGTAAGATAATCAATCCTAACTTAGGTAGACAAATGGGTGGATATTGACTGTAGGAGAAAACAAGCAACAATACAGGAGCCTACCACAGAGGGCCTCTGAAAGACTCTACATAGCAATGTATCAAAGCAGATAATAAGACATACAACCAAGCCTTTGTCAGAGTGCAGGGAATTATATGAAAAAAGGGGGAGTTAGTAAGACTTGACCTCCATAAAGACCAAACAGATCAGGGCACAGGGGTCTTCTATGAGACTGTTTCTCCAACCAAGGACCATGTATGGATATAAACTGGAACCCCTGCTTGGATATGGCCCAAGGTAGCTCAGTATCCAACTGGGTACCCTAGGAAGTGGAACAGCGACTATTTTTGTCATGAACTCTATGGCTGGCTTGTCGACTGTCTGCTCCCTCCCCGGAGGGAGGACATGAAAATAGATCCTAGCTAGATCTCAGAAGAGGACATTGCAATCATTCCTAAAGAGACTTGATAAGCTAGTGTCAGATGGAAAGGGAGGAGGTCCTCCCTTATCAGTGGACTTGGAGGGGGCAGGGAGAAAATGAGGTAGGGGTGGGGAGAGTGGGAAGGGATGAAGGAGCAGGCTAAGGCCGTGATAAAAAGTATACAACCTGTGATTAATATAAAAATAAATAAATTACTTAAAAAATAAAAAATAAAAGAATTGTGTATCAAGGGTATGTGAACAATAGCTTAGTATTGAGAGCACAGTGACCAGCAGGCCATACTGTGGACCCTAAAACCCCAACATCTGATTCTCAGGTGAGAAGAGAACCCACTGATATAGATGAGGGTCCAAGTTTAGGCCACCGGACTAATACAGGGAAAAATTCTCTGGCTCCTTACCTGCATAGCCCAAGACCACCAAATGTATATTCCTTCTTTGTATAGACACTCGTGGCTCAGACCTTGGGATCTCACTCTCAGTCTTTGGAGTGAGTATCTTCTGGTACTGAGGGTGAGGCTACAAACCCGGGCATCCACTCTCTCAGTTCTGTGGACACTTTCCTGATCGCAGTGGCTAGTCGTGTTAACTTTCACCTTCTTCTAGAGGGGATACGTTCCCATACAATGGGTGTGGAGTGGCTCGATTCTGCCTGCTCCCCAACTGTCTGCCCACCTGGGTCATAATCAGTGATCTCAGCAAAAAGATCACAGCAGAGCTGAGCTAGGTGCAGCATGCAAGTCCTATTTTCTGTATCTCTAGCAAGCCTTTGGGGCACTGGAGCAGCTCTATGCTCAGATCTTTCTGTCTGTGTCCCAGTTATCTAATATACTGGGACCAGAAACAGCAAGCCCAGCACACAGAGCAGACAGTGGAGCTGAGCTAGGTGTGGGACTCAAGTCCCATTCTCTGCCTTCTCCAGGAAGCTTATAAGGAATTAGAGCAGCTCTAGACTCAGAGATCTTTTGCTTGTGCCTCAGCTACCTGGCATACCTGGGCCAGAAACAGCGAGCCCCACATAGAGAAAGAACCCAGGGGAGCTGAGCTAGCACTGGGCACAAGTTCCATTGTACTCCTCCCCAAGAAGACCTGTGGGGCACTGGGGCAGCTCTAGGCTCAAAATTCTTTCTGCCTGCTTTCCAGGTGCCTGGCATGCCTGGGTTAGAAACAAGCCCAGCACAGACAGTGAACCCAGGAGAGCTGAGCCAGGTGCAGGACCCAAATCCCATTGTCTGCCAACTCAAGGAAGCCCATGGGGCACTAGAATAGTTCTAAGCTTGGAGATATTCCCACCTGTGCCTTAGCTACCTATACCTAGGTCACAAACAGTGTGTTAGCAGTAACAATGAATACAGAAGAGGTGAGTTGGGCAAGGGACCAAAGCCCCTGGAGCAGCACTAGGCTTGCAGATCTTTCTGCCTGAACACCATCTGGGTAAGAAACATTGAGCCAGCAGAGACACTTAACTCAGGAGGGCAGCCTCCCTTCCATAGCTGCATGTGAATCTCCAGCACCCACTCATGACTCCCTGGATTTCTCTCATCTTCCTTTATATAACTCTAGACTCCAGAGACTGGTCTACCCAGTATAAGCTCCAGAAACAGTCAAGGATACAGACAACCAGATTGCTAGAGGCCAGTGTAAGATTAAAATGAACAAAAATCGGGACAGCATGGCTTCACCGAAATCCCCCCAAAACAATGAATATTTTAATGCAGCGGAATCACAGGAAAATGATCTTAAATCTGTGATCATGCAGCTAATCGAGGTACATAAAGAGGAAGCAAAAAAAGAAACAGAGGCCATCATGGACAGGAATCCACAATCAAACAGGTGAAAGAAATTAATAAAATAATTCAAGACATGAAAACTGAATTAAAATCACAGAAGAAAACACATGCAGATAAAAACCTGGAGTTTGAGAGCTTAGGGAAGAGATCAGGAACCACATCACCAACAGAATACAAGAGATGGAGAAAAGAATCTCCGACACTGAAGATACAATTGCAGAAATAGATAACATCTGTCAAAGAAAGCATTAAAATGAAGAAGTTCCTGACACAAAATACTCAAGAAATTAAGGACACCATGAAAAGAAGAAACTTAAGAATAATATAAATAGATGAAAAAGAAGATTCCAGACTCCAATGCCTAGAAAATATATTCGAGAAAATCATAGAAGAAAATTTCCACAACCTTAAGAAAGAGATGCCCTTAAAAACGTAAGAGCTTTACAAAGCACAAAATAGCCTAGACCACAAAAGAAATCCCTCAACCGGATAATAATAAGAAGCAGAAGAAATTCCTCTACCAGATAATAATAATGATGATAATAATAAACAGACACACTCAAGAGGTATAGATGACTATAGATGACTGAAAATAACCAAACTCAGAGTTGAAATCAATACATTAGAAACAGAAAACATTCAAAGAATCAATGAAACCAAGAGCTGGTTCTTTGCGAAAATCAGCAAGATCAGCAAACCCTTAGCCAAAGTAACTAAAAGGCAGAGAGACACTATCCAAATCAAAAAATCAGAAATGAAAGATACTGTGGAAATCCAAAGAATAATTAAGTCCTGCTTCAAAAATCTATAAGCAATAAAAATTTAAAATCTAAATGAAAGGGACAATTTTCCTGATGGATTTAATTTACCAAAGTTAAAGCAAGATCAGGTAAATAAATTAAATAGTCCTATATCCCTTAAGGAAATAAAAGCTATCATCAAAAGTCTACCATGCAATAAAAGCCCAAGGCCTGATGGTTTCTTCATAGAATTCTACCAGACTTTCAAAGAAAAGCTAATACCAATATTCTTTAAACTATTCCACAAAACAGAAACAGAAGGAACATTATCCACCAAATGCTATGAAGCCACACTCAGCTTGATACCTAAACTGCACAAAGACCCAACAAATAAATAGAATTTCAGACCAATTTCTCTTATGACCCAAAAATACTCAATAAAATATTCACAAACTGAATCCAGAAACAAATCAAAGATATCAGCCACCATGACCAAGTAGGCTTTATACCAGGTAGGTATGGCTCAATATACTGAAATCCATTATATAAACAAGCTGAAAGAAAGAAAACAAAAAAACACATCATCATCTCTTTAGATGCTGAAAAGGCATTTGACAAAATCCAACAATCATTCATCTTTAGGAGAGATCAGGGATACAAGGCACATACCTAAACATAGCAGAGGCAATACACACCATGCCTATAGCCAACATCAAACTAAATGGAGAGAAACCTTAATCAATCCCACTGAAATCAAGAACAAGGCAAGACGGCACACTTTCTCCATATCTTTTCAACATAGTACTAGAAGGGCAATAAGACAACTAAAGGAGATCAATGGGATATAAATCAGAAAAGAAGATGTCAAAGAATCACTATTTACAGAGGATATGATAGTATACATGAGTGCCTTAAAAATTCCAACAGAGAACTCATAAAGCTGATGAACACCTTCAACAATGTGGCTGGATATAAAATTAACTAAAACAAACAAACAAACAAACAAACAAAACAGGAGCCCCTCTGTATACAAAATACAAAAAAGGTGAGAAAGAAATTAGAGAAACAACACCCTTTGTAATAGCCACAGATAACATAAAGTACATTGGTATGAATGCAACCAAGGAAGATATCCATGAAAAAAACTTCGAGTCTCTGAAGAAGGAAGTTGAAAAAGATATCAGAAGATCTCCCATACTCATGGATTGGCAGGATTAACATCATCTCCCATACTCATAGATTGGCAGGATTAACATCATGAAAATGGCCACCCTACCAAAAGCAATCTACAGACCAAATGCAATTCCCATTAAATACTAACAAAATTCTTTATAGACATTGAAAGAATAATTCTCAACTTCATATGGAAATACAGACAAACAGGAACCCCAGAAAAGCTTCAACTATCCTGTACAATACGAGAACTTCTGGATGATTCTCTACTTATGATCTCAAGTAGTATTATAAAGCAGCAGTAATAAAAACAACATAGAACTGACATAGAAACAGAGTGTGGGATCAATGGAATCAAACCAAAGTCTAAGAAATAAACCCACACCCATGCACACCTGATTTTTGACCAAGAAGCAAAAACATACAATGAAATTTAAAAAAAACCCACCATTTTCAACAAATGGTGCTAGTATAAGTGGAAGTCTATGTGTAGAAAAATGCAAATACATCCAAACTTATCCTCCTGCACAAAAGTAAAGTATAAGAAGACTTCACACAGAAGATTGAAGAAGATACTGAGACTCACAGTCAAAGTTGGGACAGTGCAGAGATTCTTATGGAAGAAGGGGGCTATAAAATGATCCAGAGGTTCCTGTTGTCTTCTCTAACTTCTTTGCTCCAGGGTTTTCTCTGTTTGTATTTCATTTGTTCATAGTCATCAAGGAGAAGCAAATCAAAACACCACTGAGATTTCACCTTACATCCATCAGAATGGCTAAGATCAAAAATTCAAGTGACAACACATGCTAGAGAGGATGTGGAGAAAGGAGAACCCTCTTCCATTGCTGGTGGGAACAAAACCTTGTACAACCACTTTGGAAATCAATCTGGCACTTTTTTCAGAAAATTAGAAATAGTACTGCATCAAGATCCAGCAATACCATTCCAAGAAATATATCAGAAATATGCTCAACTATACAACAAGGACATTTGCTCAACCATGTTCGTAGCAGCTCTTTTCATAACAGCCAGAATCTGGAAACAACCTAGATGTCCCTCAAGGAGAGGTTGGGCAAGAGGAGTGTGGTCAGTTTACACAATTGAATACTACTGAGCTATTAAAACAGGAAATCATGAAATTTACAGGAGAATAGTGAGAACTAGAAAACATCATCTTGAGTGAGGTAAGCCAGAAATAGAAAGACACATGTGGTATATGCTCACTTAGAAGTGGTTATTAGATATAAAACATAAGATAAACATAATAAAATCTACAGTCCTAAAGAAGCTAAACAACAAGGAAAACCCTAGGGAAGATGGTCAATACTCATTCAGAAGGGCAAATGCATTAGACATTGGGAGCAGGAGAAGACAGGGAACAGGACAGGAGCCTACCACAGAGGGCTTCTGAATGACTCTACTAATTGTGGTATCACAGTAGAGGCTAAGACACATAGTAAAACTTTGGGCATAATACATAGAATTTTATGAAAGAAGGGGCAGAGAGAAAGACCTGGAGAGTACAGGAGCTCCAAAAGCAGATCAACAGAGTGAAAAACAACAAAACAAACAAACAAAAAATCTGGGCCCTGGGGCCTCTGCAGAGACTGTCACCCTAAGTAAGACCATGCACGGAGAAGACCTAAAACCCCTGCTCAGATGTAGCCCATAGACTCAGTCTCCAAGTGTGTTCCCTAGTAAGGGGAACAGGGAATATCTCTGGCATGCACTCAGTAGTAGGATCTCTGATTACCTGCCTCTGGGGGTTGCAGCCTTGCCAGACCACAGAGGAAGACAATGCAGTCAGACCTGGTGACACCTTATAGCCTATGGTCAGATAGAAGGGGAGGATTATGTCCTGTATCAGTGGACTAGGGGAGGGGCATAAGGGGAGAGGAGGAATGGAGGGTAGGATTGGGAGGAGACAAGGTAGGGGGCCGCATCCAGGATAAAAAATGAACAAAAAATGTAATAAATTATAAATAATTTTTTTAAATAAAAATATCTGGAAGGGCCAGAAGAACTTCCCCTTTCACTGGACTATAGAAGAAAGAGTGGGGAGTGAAAAGGAAGGAATGTTGGATCTGGAGGAGATGAGGGAGAGGGCTATAACTGGTATAGAAAGTGACTAAAATGTAAATAATAATAATGATGAAAAAATTATATGTCACAGTCCCTTTTTGTCCTCTACCAACTTAATCTACTTTCATGGCATTCAACAGAAATTCAAAATGTATTAATTTGCTACCAGAAAGTTTATTTCCCTCATATTTGATGAAGTTGCTCAATTATATTGAAACATTAGTTAATAATAAAAATGTCTGTGATGTTACAAATCTTAAGAATGAACTATAAAGTCCAACAAAAGATCTGACATTCTCCAAAATCTATAAATATGTTCACTTTATTAACATAATTGTGTGTCTGAGTTTCTGCCAACCCTATTTTATTACTTAAACTCTTGTGACAGATTGAAATTCTAGGAAGAATCCAGTGTTCATGAAATCATTGGAATTATCACTTTATACTGCAGGAATTTTATAACTCAGCAGAAATGAAGAGGTAAGCTTATACTCTGTCTCCATTACAAAAATTTTAAATAGAACATAAAGATGTTCTATTCAATATAAATAGAATTATGGCTAATTTCTGCTCTCCATTATACATATCTTATGAGGATGCAACATTGTTATAGATGAACATACAATGAGGTGATTACTGCTGTAAGTAATTGAAACTTACAAACATATTTGTAACTAAGTCACAAGGTAAAGTATGTGGACACTCAATTTACAAATAACATTTATTAAGGGCAACATTTCTGTCTGTTTTAAACCCTGCTTTTCTGACACAACTTCTTTGTTGCTAAAGGTAAGAATTCCAACAGAATAAATAATACGTCGCTGTTTCAATCTCTATCATCTCTCTCATTATCATCTCTATCCTGTATCTCTCTTTTTATCTTTGTCATCTCTCTGTGCCTTTATTTTCTTGACCTGTACAGTTGCTATCTCTGTCTGTCTCTACCATATCTGTCTCAGTATGCATAATGTCCATCTCTGTCCTTCTTATCTATTAACTTGATCACTATATCTAATCTTTACAGATTTCTTTTTAATTAAATTTTTATTTTTTATATTAATTACAGTTTATTTAATTTGTATACCAGCTGTAGCCCCCTCCCTCATCCCCTCCCAATTCCATCCTCCCTCATCTCCTCCCTGCCCCTCTCTAAGACCACTGATGGGGGAGGTCCATCTCCCCTTCCATCTCACCCTAGGTAATTGGGTCTCTTCAGGACTGGCTACAATGTCTTCCTCTGTGGCTTAGCAAGGTTGCTCCTCCCTAGGGAGTGAGCTGTTGAGTTCATGTTGGAGACAGTCCCTGTTCCCCAAACTAGGCCACTTGGATACTGAGCTGCAATGGACTACATCTGGGCAGGGGTTCTAGGTTATATCTATTCATGGTCCTTTGTTGGAGAAATAGTCTCAGAGAAGACCACTGGGCCCAGATATATTTGGTCCTTGTGAAGCTCCTGTCCTCTCCAGGTCATATCAACGCTCCCTTTTTTCACATGATTCACTGGACTCTGCCAAATATTTGGTTTTGAGTCTCAGCATCTGTTTTAATACACTCCTAGGTAGAGTCTTTCAGTGGCTCCTGTCCTGTTACTTGTTTTCTTCTATTTCCAATGTCCATCCCATTTGTCTTTCTAAGTGAAGATTGACCATCTTATCCAGGGTCCTCTTTCTTGTTTTTATTCTTTAGGTGTACAGATTTTAGTATATTTATCTTATTATTAGCTTGTTATTAGTGGCTATTGTGAAGGGTGGTGTTTCCCTAATTTCTTTCTCGGCCCTTTTGTCTTTGATATACAGGGGGGCTTCAGATTTTTTTTTGAGTTAATTTTGTATCCAGCTACTTTGCTGAAGGTGTTTATCAGTTTAAGAAGTTCTCTGGTTGAATTTTTGTTTCACTCATGTATACTATCTTATCTTCTGTGAACAGTGAAACTTTGAT
This sequence comes from Pachyuromys duprasi, assembly GCA_028658305.1. NCBI lineage: Eukaryota > Metazoa > Chordata > Mammalia > Rodentia > Muridae > Pachyuromys > Pachyuromys duprasi. Next base: position 49,532,494 of record CM053752.1, read on the forward strand.
CTCTTCCACTGCAATTTGTATCACCTTGATCTCTTTAATTGTCTTATTGCTCCAGCTAGGACTTCAAGTAACAAACTGAAATGATATGGAGAGATTGGACAGCCTTGCCTTGTCCCTGATTTCAGTGGGATTGATTTAAATTTCTCTCCATTGAGTTTGATGTTGGCTATAGGCTTGCTGTATATTGCCTTACTATGGTTAGGTATGTGCTTTGTATCCCTGATATCTCCAAGACTTTAAACATGAATGGGTATTGGATTTTGTCAAATGCTTTTTCTCCATCTACGGAGATGATCATGTGTTGTTTTTTTTTTTTTCCTTCAGTTTGTTTATACGGTGGATCACATTGATGGATTTCTGTATATTGAACCACCCTTGCATGCCTGGAATGAGACCCTACTTGGTCATGGTGAATATCTTTTATGTGTTCTGGGATTCTGTTTGCCAGTATTTTATTGAGTATTTTTGCATCAATGTTTGTAATAGAGATAGGTCTGAAGTTCTCTTTTTTCTTTGTTGGGTCTTTGTGTGGTTTAGGTATCAAGGTGACTGTGGCTTCATAGAATGAGTTTGGTAATGTTCCTTCTGTTTCTATTTTGTGGAATAGTTTGAAGAAAATTGGAATTAGCACTTATTTGAAGATCTGGTAGAGCTCTGCACTGAAACCACCTAGCCCAGGGCTTTTTTTTTTTTTTTTTTTTTTTTTGAAGGGAGGCTGTTGATGACTGCTTCTATTTCCGTGGAGAATATAGAACTATTCAGTTTCTCTACCTGATCTTGACTTAATTTAGGTAGATAGAATCTATCAAGAAAATTGTCCATTTCATTTAGATTTTCAAATTTTGTGGCATATAGGCTTTTGTAGTATTGGATTTCCTCAGTGTCTGTAGTTATGTCCTCCTTTTTATTTCTGATTTTGCTGATTTGGATAGTTTCTCTCTGCTTTTTAGTTAGTTTGGCTAAGGGTTTGTCTGTCTTGTTGCTTTTCTCAAAGAACCAGCTCTTGGTTTCATTGATTTTTTGAATACTTTTATTTGATTCTAATTTCTTGATTTGGTCCTGAGTTTGATTATTTTCAGCCATCTGTTCCTCTTGGGTATGTCTGCTTCTTCTTTTTTATTTTCCCTTGGGTTTTGATTTGGGCCATTAAGTTGCTTGTATGAGATGTTAAAAATTTGTTCTTGAAGGGCCTTAGTGCTATGAAATTTCCTCTGAGTACTGCTTTCAATGTGCCCCATGAATTTGCATGTGTTGTACCTTCATTTTCATTGAATTCTAGGAAGTCTTTAATTTCCTCTTTACAGATTTCTTAAAATGAAAAACTTATCTTTATTTTCCTATGTTTATCATAAAATTATATTTATCAAATGTAAGAAAAACAACCTTCTTGATACTTAATTGAGAAGACCTAAAATCACATCCCCTAACTGGGGATGATAGAAGCACACCAGGCTGCTGACAACTGAAGCAAATTAGCTATTTGCCTGGGAGACACTACTAAATTTTTTTCTAAGCCATAGAGATGAAAAGAGACAATTCAAGTTATATATTATTACAGTTGCTTTAAGAGAACATAGTAAGCATAATCTGAGAGAAGTAAAAGAAAAAGGAATGCATAGAGAAGGAGAGGAGTAAAAGGGGGAAGGGAATTCAATCACAAAGTAGTAAAGGATATAATTGCATATGCATTGTCTTAACAAATGAATCTCTACTTGTGATCTTTAGACCAAGGTGGGCTATAATTTTTTACTACAGATATTCCAAAATGTATGGATTCCCTGTTTTAAAAAGTCTTATGTAACATACTTAGATGATTATACATCCAACTGGAATAAGTACTTAAACTATGTTGAATAGGTCCCTGTTGGAGTTTTTGTCTTAAATCATCGTAAATTTACTATTTCTGAGTCTGTGAACAAATTTTCAACCACAATACACAAAAACTCTCACACAGGCATGATTTAGACAATATCCAATAAAAATGTAGGAGGAATTTTACAATGAAACCCTGAGCACTGTACCTATTAAATCTCCATTGAACTTGATGTCAAGAAAGCTCTCAAGATGGGCCCTCCTCTCAAAAATTGTGTTGGTATTTTGATGGGAATTGCATTGATTCATTAGATTGCTTCTGGTAGGAAGGCCATTTTCACCATGTTAATCCTTCTGACACATGAGCATGAGAGATCTTTCCATTTTCTGTTATCTTCCTCAGGTTTTCTTCAAAGACTTGAAGTGTTTTTCATACAAGACTTTTATTTGCTTGGTTAGAGTAACACCAATGTAATTTATATTATTTGTGGATACTGTGAAGGATATTGTTTTCCTAATTTCTTTCTCAGCCTGTTTGTCTTTTGTATATAGGAGAGCCCCTGATTTTTTTCTTAGTTATTATTGTATCCGGCCACTTTGTTGAAAGTGTTTATCACCTGAATGAGTTCTCTGCAAGAACTTTTGGAGTCACTCATGTACACTATCATATCACTTCTCAATTTCATATAGAAAAACAAAACAAAAAAAACTGAATAGCAGGAACAACATTGTATAAAAAAAGATCTTCTGGCGGTATCTCCATCTCAAATCTCAAGCTGTATTATATAGTGACAGTAAAGAAAACAGTGTAGTACTAGCATTGAGAGACAGATGGTTCAATAGAATTGAATCAAAGATGCATAAATGAACCCAAACACCTATGTATACTTAATTTTTGACAAAGAAGTCAAGACCATACAACAAAGAAAAAAAAAGATAGCATTTCCAACAAATGGTACTGGTCTAACTGGGTGTCTACATGTAGGAAAACACAAATAGATCCATGCTTATCACCTTGCAGAAAAGTAATCCATGTGGGTCAAAAACCTCAACATAAAACCAGACACACTAAATCTGTTAGAAGGAAAACTGGGGTAGAGCTTGAACTCATTGGCACAGGAGACAACTTCCTGAACAGAACACCAACAGCACAGGCTCTAAGAGCAACAATCAATAAATGGGACCTCATGAAACTGAAACGATTCTGTAAAGCAAAGGACACAGTCAACAGAACAAAATGACAACTTAGAGACTGGGAGAAAATATTCACCAACCCTATATATGAAAGAGGGCTAATATTCAGAATATATAAAGAAATCAAGAAATGAAACACCTCCAAAAAATAACTCAGTTAAAATGGGATACACAACTAAAAAGAAAATTCTTAACAGAAGAATATCAAATATCAGAGAAACACTTTAGTAAGTGTTCAGTGTCCTTATTCATCAGGGAAATGCAAAGCAAAATGACTCTGAGATTCTACCTTGTAGACATCAGAATAGCTAAGATCAAAAACTCACCTGACAACACATGCTGGAGAGGTTGTGGAGAAAGGGGAACCCTCCTCCATTGCTGGTGGGAATGTAAACTTTTACAACCACTTTGGAAATCAATCTGTAGTTTTCTCAAAAAAAAAAAAAAATGAAAATAGTGCTACCTCAAGACCCAGCTATACCACTCCTGAACATATATCTGAGAGATGCTCAACCATATAACAAAGGCATTTGCTCAATTATATTCATAGCAGCTATCTTCTGAATAGGCATAATCTGGAAACAACCTAGATGTCCCTCAACTGAGGAATGGATACAGAAATTATGGTAATTTCCAGAATGGACTACAACTTAGCAATAAAAAAGAAGGAAATCATGAAATCTGCAAAGCAAATGGATGGAACTAGAAAGAATCATCCTGAGTGAGGTAACCCAGAAGCAGGAAGACACACATGGTATATACTCATTTATAAGTGGATATTAGCCATATTATATAGGATAAACATACTAAAATCTATGCTCAAAATGAAGCTAAACCACAAGGAGGACCCTAGGGGAGTCTTAATCCTCATTCAGAAGAGCAAACAATATAGACATTGGAAGTGAGAGAAGACAGGGAACAGGACAGGAGCCTCTGAAAGACTCTACTCAACTGGGTATCTAAGCAGATGCTGAGACTCAAAGCCAAACTTTGGGCTGAGTGCAGAGAATCTTCATGGAAAAAGAGGGAGATAGAGAGACCTTGAGGGGACAGGACCTCCACAAGGAGACCTACAGAGTCAAAAAATCTGGGCCCAGGGGAGCCATCAGAGACTGATGAATTAACTAAGGACCATGCATAGAGAAGACCTAGACCCCCTGATCAAAAGTAGTTCATAGGCAGCTTAATCTCCAAGTCGGTTCCCTATTAAGGAGAGCAGGAGCAGTTTATGGCATGAACTTGGTTGCCAAATCTTTGATCACCTGCCTCTGGGGAGGTGGCCTTACTAAGCCACAGAGAAAGAAGTTGTGGACAGTCCTGATAAGACCTGATAGGGTATGGTCAGGTAGTAGGGGAGGAGGACCTCCCCATCAGTGGACTAGCCTAGGGGCATAAAAGAAGGAGGCAGGTGGGATAGGGAGGAGATGTGGAAGGAGGCTACAACTGGGATATAAAGTGAATGAATTGTAAATAGTAATAATAATAATAATAATAACAATAAGTCCTCCTGTGGTATTCATACTCTAACAACTGAGATACTAGACTCATAGGAGAATGTTTTATTTCCTTCTTTCCCTTTTTTTTTTTTTTGTTTTGAGACAGGGTTTCTTTGTGTAGCTTTCACTGAACTGGAAATGACTCTTTAGAACAGGATGGGTTGGATCTCAAAAAGATTTGCCTGCCTCTTTCTCAAGAATGTTAGGATTAAAGAGTTGTATTATCAGGACCTATTTATTATTTCCCTTCTTGATATCCGCACAGGCAGCCATGAATTACTGAAGACTCCTTGTGCAATACATGTGATATACAGAACTCATCTAATTAAAGTAAACTTTCTCAAAGCACAAGGCTAGTCCCAGGAAATAGATGAATACTGGAAAAAGCAGTATTCTGGAGTTTATTATGTATGAGGTTAAGGTTTTCTTGATAGAGTTGTCAGTCACAAAGTATGACGGGTTTATGTGGGTTGTAGAATAATGAATATTATATTGTGCTACAAATCAATGGCATGGCACTCAGGTGGGTGTAGAAGTGATTTTCAGGTGGCAAGTTCAAGGACTTGTCACTACAGAAAAGAAATCTGATTTTCAGAAAAAAAAATGAATTGGAAAGGTTGGTTGGACCCATTCTTGCATAACTTTAGTGAAAACTTGAAGCCTTGTTAAAGGCCTCCTGATTGTAATGAGTCTCATGTACAGAGGGGCTTAGAGGCAAAACAATATTTATGTTTTCATTTAAAGCCATAGGATCACAAAATACACTCCATGGATAGAACCTAGAATTCTTTACTGAGCAGCTCTTTGCTCGTACTAACATTTCTTCTGTGCCTCTAATGCATAGTTTTTCTATATTATTGGTTTGTTGGGGTTAAAAGAGGTGTGAAAATAGTGCTTAAAAATGTAAATCATTGCAAAATTTTATTTCTATTTTCCTTAAGCATAATGAAACACATGATGAATCATCTTGAAATTATTGTGGAGCAATAATTTCATAATTAGATAGAAAATTTACTATATTTATACTATTTACTTAATTAAGATAAATTTTTGATATGCCAAAATTAGTCAGCTCCTTTATTCCAACACCACACAATGGCATTATATCAATTTTCATCTTCACAAACTTATCACTTTTTAAAGAAAAGACAATTGGTAAGAGAACATTCATTGCATTTTCTATATACCACCTATCATATTTGAAAAATAGAAAAATGTTATCAAGATGTATTATGTAATTGCAGGGCTATAACACCAGCTTATCTCAATGGTCTCACATTAATAATTTTGTGAACAAACATAAGGCAAGAAAGAATTGTAATGTCTTACATGGCAATATTCAAATGAATCATTTTTTTCCAGGCAGAAACTTTGTAGTTTATATTTGAGAGTTCTGCATGAGAAAGGCATGTTGCATATTTTCAAAGACAACTTACATTTTTGGTTGACAAGGAACACATATTTTGTGGCAATGTAACCTGTTCCTAAACACAGTTTTACAGAAAAACAAGAAAGTTTGTATGTAATTATCAATAGATAAAGTGACACTGCCCCTCATGTAACCATTCAATTACATGAAAATGTGTAATAGAATATGTAATGAAAAACAAATAGAAAACTCACTGATGAATACTAAACCTGCATAGCACTGTCATTATTGTTAATTCCTAGAATATCTTGGCAGACTGTAGTCACAATTTCTGTTGATAATTGCAGAAGAAAAGTAAATGAGCCTCATTTGTAGAGTAGCAACCATGCCCTGGGTCTTGAGATTATTTTATATTTGTTTGAAGCTTTAATTGCTGTAAACATTTGTGTTGGTACTAGTATTATCATTCTATAAACACTGAGGTGAGATTCAGGTTTGCCTCATATGGCCTCAATTTATTCTACTGCTGAAATTATAGTATTACAATATATAGAATTTGTAGCCAAGTACTCTTAAGTGTTTGATATATGTCAATGTATACGACACATCTCAGAGTCACTTGTCATGCTTTCCTACAGTTTTTTTTTTTTTTTTTTTTGGTGTGTGTGTGTGTGAGAGAGAGAGAGAGAGTCTAGGCAGTACTAGTATCAATGAAAATATAAAGAACACTGCTTTACTGACCAGCAAAGGACACTGATTCTACTTCTGCTACAAGGTCACATATGGTTACAAAGTCCAGATTAAGTATTGAGTTTTGGAGAAGTCTCTAATTTGAAATAATAATAAAATATGTGCATTGGATTGAATATTGACCAAATTCATTTTAGATATTTAGATAATGTACCTATGTAACCAGTACATAAATAACATATATGGAATCAATATCCTGCCATGTGTGCTGAAACATACCACCCCACCCAGGATTAAATAGGCATAAGCAGGGAAGTTACAAGTTTTAGGACAAAGCAAATCCAAGTTCTATCAGGGATACATGCTGAAACTTCCTTTCTGAAAATCCAAACCTGAGCCAAGAATAAGTTTCAAAAGATTTATTTCTATTCTATGTTGACAATGGAGCCTCTCTTGCCTGTCTCCAAAATATAATTTGAGAAAAAGATGGGGGATATGTTTTACTAAGACTATTTTTTTTCTACAAGGTCTACTTTAACTTTGTATAGTATTTTACATTCAGTCAATAGAATTAGTAAAGTTTTAGTTGCCCTTTTCATAGTAAACAGCGAGTAATTGTAGAAAGAAAAAATTATAAAAATATTACAAGATATATCAGATTTAGTAGAGGATAAACTTCATGTTAAATATACTGTAGTATAATTACATATCATATGATTAAATTGCATAATATGATCCTGAAGAGCATTATTACTATGTTAATAATTTTGTGGGTGACTCTATAGCTAAAAAATTAGGCATAATATTTACCCATGTACAGCTAAGTCCAGAGTCACCTGGGGATCACAAAGCATGAGACATAAAGAATATCTATCTATGTAAAGTGTATTTTGTATATTTTTTATCATTATACTAGCTTATCTAGGGTAACATACAAAAATTACATTGAACTATTGAGTATAAATTAATATTCTAATTTACAACCTATTAAAGTTTAATAGATACCAAATATTTAATATATACTAAATTTTTATCACGTTATTATTTTGTATAATATTTGTTTTGCTAATCCTATTTTTAGTTTTGCTCCAAATATTTAGCATAATATCAACCCTCTGTTTGGGTACAGAGTAATGTTAAAGAGAGGACCTCTGAGACTTAAATATAGTATATAAACAAAAGCTAATCAAAAAAGGAAGCCAAAACTTTCTAATAGCACCATTTTTCTCCTTCAATGTGTTCATGACAGAACTAATTATTAAAGATGGTTGATATTAAAATTGATTCAGCTTAAGCTGGGTGTGGTGGCACACACCTATAATCCCAGCACCCTGGGAGGCTGAGGCATGTGGATCACTGTGAGTTGATACAGGTCAGATATATTTCCTTCAATGGAACCTAAATTTTCCAGAAATTATATTATAAAATCACATTTTACTTGTTATCTACTATCTTTTGCATATCATACAAGAAACTTGTAATTTACCTTCTAATATCTTCATATTGTCCAATGTCTTGCTATTGGGTAAAGGGAATTACTTAGCTGTTTTCATAAAAAAATAACCAAGTATGTGATTTCTAACACAGTTTTCTATTCACCTGATGAATGGATGTATCAGCAAGGCGGTTCTGCTGACCTAAATTGTAAGTGGCCGCACATTATTTGCAATGTGTCCTATGGCAAATAAGTCACAGGATGCTTATAAGTGGAAGGGAATGAGACCACTAATTCTGGTCATCTACAAAATTCCATGCTCATGGTATAAAAACAGGAATAAACAAAAAATATGGAAGCTGTAGACTTATTTTGCAGATTCATACAGCTAAAAACAATTTTGAGTATAACATTGTTATTTAGAATTGGCATTTTAGGAATGTCTTAGTTTTAGTAATTTGTTACATGATTTCTTTGAAGGATGTGGTCAATATTTTCCCTAAATTTTAAGGGTAGTTTTAAATTGGTTCTCTTTGAGAAAGATAAGTAAAAAAGTATTTTGTTAACAAATGAAAAACTGTTTAGTGCAATTAATTTCAGATCTATTCCAGAATCCGCATTCTCCAAATGTAATGAAAGATGTATACTAAAGACTGTAGGCCATGGCTGGTATTTTTTTCAGTTATTTGCTCAAATTTTATTTTGCTATTGTTACAAAACTCTCTAGCCAAACCCAGGAGAAGGTAGAGTGATTAATTTTTTCTTATAGCTCAGGGTAACAGTACTTCATTGAGAGAAAGCAAAACAGGAACTCAGGAGAGGAATCAGAGGGCAGGCTGCTGTCTATTCTATGCAACAATACCTCTGTCCATGGGACTCACAGCCAAAGTAATATAAGAAGAATGATGGAGAATGCTGTTTGGTGGCATTCTTGAGAACTCTTGGATAGCTTTTCTTAAAAACAAAAACAAAAAACTTTTTATTGACTCTCTGTGAGTTTCATACCATGCAACCCAATCTACTCAACTCGCTGTCCCTTCATAGCCTCCTGCTGCCCTAGTAATCTCATCAACAAAACAAAACAACAGCAACAATAACAAAATGTCTTGCTTTGAAAGATGCAATGTATTACAGTGTGACTTACAGTATACCCTCTTACCGAGAGAGCTTTCCTTGCAAATCTTTATTGAATCATTGGTTTGGATAAAAGCATCGATAAGGTTGATGTTCATGGGTACCAACTCAGAGCCCTGAATGTGACCCTTAGTGGAAGCTAAGTTGGTCAGCTCATCATCTCTGCTCTGCCAGCACCACCTGGACCAGCTCTCGGGCTTTGTCCTGGTAAGAGGTGGTGCTAGCTCTTACTCTCTCATACCGTAGGGTCCAGGTCTCCAGTGCCCCTACCACTAGGGCTAGTGAGGTTTTCATAATGTGTTTGTATGGGTCTTCAATTTGATTCGAGTGTTTCTCCAGTCAGTTTTAATTCCAGTACCATGCCATTTTTATTACTTTTGTTCTATAGTACAACTTGAGATCAGGGATGGAGATACCTCCAAATGATCTTTTATTGTAAAGGATGGTTTAAGCTAATCTGTTTTTTTTTCCATATAAAGTTGATAATTATTCTTTCAAGGTCTGTAAAACATTGCTGGGAACTGCACTGAATCAGCAGATTATTTTTAGTAGGATGGCCATTTTTACTATATTAATTTTAAAGATCCATGTGCATGTGAGATATTTCCATCTTGATATCTTCGTCAATTTCTTTCTTCAGAGATTTGAATTTTTTTTTCATACAAGTCTTTCATTTGCTTGGTTAGAGTTACACCATATTATCTATGACAAACCTTCTATCCCATTCACAAATCATTGTTTTTGTAGCTTATGCAAACTAAATATTATAATTATCAATTAAAATATCTTATTTTGGCATGATGAATGCCATATGTAAAAGATAAACAAACTGCTCTCTTCAATAATTGTGTATCAATGATTCACTGGCTTTGTAGTCTCTTAAAGTACAATTTTCGGTCAGTGTTCCCTGAAAAAGACAAATGAAAACAAAGTAAACAAGTAAAATAAAGACCCACAATTAAAACCTAAGTATTAATCACTATGTAGAAAAGAACCCAGGAACAAACAGTGAAGGCTGCTATGGATAAGCAGATGGCTATAGGTTGGCGTAAAAACACATTCAACAAAAATCAGGACAATCATGGCCTTACCAGCAACCCCCCAAATCAATGGTTATTCATCTCTAACATAGGAAAATGATCTCAAATCTGTACTTATCCAGTTATTAGAGACATATAAAATTTTTAAAAAGGAAAACAGAAACAAACTGAATATACCTTCCCAAAACTCTAGTCAATACATAAATCACTGTTTTAGTGAGGTCTTTTATTACTCACTGAGTTTCTATTCACATTTACCCAGTTGGTCTTGGTGTCCTAGGCTCATGCATACAGTGATTCAATTTATGACTTACAACGGATATTCAAAAGTGACATTGACTTACTCTCATGCTCAGCCAACTTAACAGACAAAACTCAAATACCAGTTAAAGTATCTGGACATTGCAGCCAGTCATGATGAGACCTGATAGAATAGGGTCAGATGGAAGGGGAGGATGACTTCCCCTATCAGTGGACTTGGAGAGGGGCATAGGAGGGGAGGAGGGAAGAAGGGTGGGATAGGGAAGGGATGAGGGAAGGAGCTACAGCTGGGATAAAAATAAATAAACTGTAATTAATATAAAAAATGAAAATTTAAAAAAGTATGTGTGTTTAGTGGGGTGGGTGTTGTCTGTCGGGTTTTCAATTAATTCTATCAATTATTAGTATATGGTTATTCATCAGGCAGTTGATCTGTATTTTTTCTTCTGTTTTTATAAGTGATTTTATTTTATTATTTATTTATGTTTTATTTATTGCAATTTATTCACTTTGCACTTGGAGACTGAGCTTCCTATAGCTACATCTGAGCAGTGGGTGTAGGTCCTCTCCATGCATGGTCCTTGGTTGGAGAATAGTTCTCTGCAGATCGCCTGGGCCCATGTATTCTGGTTCTGCTGATCTCCTTGTCCCATTCAGATCCTCTATCACCCTCTTCTTCCATAAGGTTCCCTGTAGTCTGCCCAAAGTTTAGCTGAGTCTGGCAATCTGCTTTGATACCCTGCTTGGTAAAGTCTTTCAGAGGCCCTCTGTGGTAGGCTCCTGTCCTGTTCTCCGTCTTCTATCCCTTCCTATGTCTATCCCATTGTTTGCCCCTTCAAGCAAGGATTGAGCACCTTTCCTAGGGTCATCCTTGTTGTTTAGCTTCTTTAGAACTATAGATTTTAGTGTGTGTATCCAATATTATATGTCTAATGCCCACTTACATGTGAATATATGCCATGCATGTCTTTCTGCTTTTGGGTTAGCTCACTCAGGATGATCTTTTCTAGTTCTCACCATTTGCCTGCAAATTTCATGATTTTCTTGTTTTTAATTGCTGAGACTATTCCATTGTGTAAATGGACCACAATTTCTGTATCCATTCCTCTAATGAGGGACATCTGGTTTGTTTCCAGATTCTGGCTATTGGGTATAATGCTGCCATGGCATGGCTGAACAGATGTCCTTGTTGTATGGGTGAGAATATTTTGTATATGTGCCTAGGAGTGTTATAGGTGCATCTTGAGGTAGCAGTATTCCTAATTTTCTGAGAAAGCACCAGATTAATTTCCAAAGTTGTGTAAATTTTATCATATAGAAAATCTTCAGTACATCTGATTACTTCTAAGCACATGTTTGTTTCTTCGTTCCTTACTCCTGTTAATTCTTCAATTTGAAATAATTTTAAAGCTTTTCATTCTTTTATTTATATAATTTTCAAGGGAATATATAATTTTAAATATGACTTTATATGATCTTTTATATAATATTGGCTGACTCTTATCTTCTAAAAATATACCATTGCTTTCTTTGAAAGAATGCTACATGGAAATAGAAAATTTTTTCCTTGCCTTGATTTTGTTAATGGATACACTTGAGATATTAAGATTTATGCTAGTCACTTTAGGCAGCATGGCTTACAAAACCACTCTTAATGCAGATATAATAAAGTATACATGATTTGCAATTGAGATTGGGCAGAAAATTATGTAAATAGTTATATGATTATATGTCAGGAAAATTCCTTAAGATGGAAAGATAATAATGTTGAGATCAAGGTACACCCAGAATCTATTAAATATGATTTTATATCTAAATATTCACTTCAGCTAATATCTGCTCAAGAAAACATGCGAAATGCCATACTCAACACTTACTGAGGAATGAAAGCATAATTCTTGAATTAATTAATATGTCTCAGCAAAGGTGTTGTGTTTAATAAAATAACATTTACAAATAGTTTTAGAAGTATTTAAATGCTTCAGCATTCTGATGAAGCTTAGGAGACCAAGGACCTCAGAATATGACAAGATTTAAAATGTGAATCCTCAATGTTATATGACAACTACACAGTCATGAAGAAAGATATTTTTTTGGTTTAATAGACTGCTGATCTAACAGGAAGTTTCAAGAATATGGTTTTAATGGCATCCAACACATGGTAGGATTTTTGGTATTGTAGCTGTCTCTGAGTCATCCACGTTTCTTCAAGTAATTGCTTACCCATGTCCCCATAAGCAGTCCAATACATCTGCTCCTCACCAACCTAGACGTGCCTGTAATATTATTATTTTTCTTTTTTATTATTTACAATTTATTTGCTCTGTATTCCTGTTGCAGTTCCCTCCCTCATCCTCTCCCAATCCTACCCTTCCTCTCTCTTCCTCTCTGATCCCTCTTTCTTAGTCCATATATAATGGAAGACATCCTTCCTTATTGTCTGACCTTACACTAACAGGTCCCATCATGAATGTCTGGATCCTCAGTGGGCTGGCTAGATTACCACACCAGGGAGAAGTGCAAAAATTTCTTTAGCCTACAGTTAATTCGTAATGTATCTTGGAACAAGATCCAAAATTCTGCTGCATCCAAGAAACACACCTATGCAACAAAGATAAACACTACCTCAGAGTAAAGGCATGGAAAAATATTTTTTAAGCAAATGGACCCAGAATAACAAGCTGGGGTAGCAATCCTAGTATCTAATAAAATAGACTTTCAACCAAAGTTAATCAAGAAAGATGAGGAGGGCACTTCCTTCTCATCAAAGGAAAATTCCAACAGGAAGACATCACAATTTTGAACATTTATGCTCCAAATACAAGACCACCTACATATGTAAATCAAACATTACTAAAACTGAAATCACACATTGATCCCAATACCCTAAGAGTGGGAGATTTCAACACTCCATTCTCACCAAGGGACAGATCATCCGGTCAGAAGCAAAACAGAGAAACAAGGGCACTCACAGAGACCCTAAATCAAATGGACCTAATACATGTCTATAGAACTTTTCACCTCAGATCAAAAGAGTATACTTTCTTTTCAGCACCTCATGGAACCTTCTCCAAAACAGACCATATAGTTGGTCACAAAGCAAGCCTCAGCAGATACAGGAAGATTGAAATAATCCCTTGTATCCTATCTGACCAGAATGCTCTAAACCTGGACCTCAAGAACAAGAGAAACAGCAAAAAGCCTGCACATACATAGAAACTGAACAATTTGCTACTCAAGGACAACTTGGTTAGGGAAGAAATAAAGAAAGAAATTTACGACTTCCTAGAATTCAATGAAAATGAAAACACAACATACCCAAACTTATGGGACACAATGAGGGCAGTGCTAAGAGGAAAGTTCATTGCACTAAGTGCCTTCAAGAAGAAATTTGAAACATCTCATACAAGCAATTTAATGGCCCAACTGAAAGCCCTAGAAAAAAAAGAAGCAGACACACCCAAGAGGAGCAGAAGGCTGGAAATTATCAAACTCAGAGCTGAAATGAATCAATCAGAAACAAATAAAACTATTCAAAGAATTAATGAAACCAAGAGCTGGTTCTTTGAGACAATCAACAAGATAGACAAGCCCCTAGGCAAACTAACAAAAAGGCAGAGAGAAATGGTCCAAATCAGCAAAATCAGAAATGATAAGTGGGGCATAATTACAGACACTGAGGAAATCCAAACAATCATTAGGTCTTACTACCAAAGTCTATATGCCACAAAATTTGAAAATCTCAATGAAATGGACAATTTTCTTCATAGATTCCGTCTACCTAAATTAAGTCAAGATCAGGTAGAAAGATTGAATAGATCTATATCCCCCAAGGAAATGGAAGCAGTCATCAAAAGCCTACCTACAAAAAAAAAAAAAAAAAAAAAAAAAAAAGCCCTGGTCCAGATGGGTTTAGTGCAGAATTATACCAGATCTTCAAAGAATTCCTAACACCAATTCTCTTTAAACTATTCCACAAAATATAAATAGAAGGAAAATTACCAAACTAATTCTATGAAAGCAAAATCACCTTCACAACTAAACCACACAAAGATCCAACAACAAAAAAGAACTTCAGACCTAACTCTCTTATGAACATTGACGCAAAAATAATCAATAAAATACTTGCAAACCGAATTCAAGAACGCATAAAAGATATCATCCACCCTGACCAAGTAGGCTTCATCCCAGGCATGCAAGGGTGGTTCAATATATGGAAATCCATCAGTGTGATCCACCATATAAACAAACTGAAGAAGAAAAAACACATGATCATCTCCCTAGATGCTGAAAAAGCATTTGACAAAATCCAACACCCATTCATGTTTAAAGTCTTGGAGAGTTCAGGTATACAAGGCACATACCTAAACATAATAAAGGCAATATACGGCAAGCCTATACCTAACATCAAACTAAATGGAGAGAAACTTAAATTAATCCCATTGAAATCAGGGACAAGGCAAGGCTGCCCATTGTCTCCATATCTTTTCAACATAGTACTTGAAGTCCTAGCTAGAGCAATAAGACAACTAAAGGAGATCAAAGGGACACAAATTGGAAAGGAAGAAGTCAAAGTATCACTATTTGCAGACGATATGATAATATACATGAGTGACCACAAAAATTCAACCAGAGAACTCCTTCCACTGATGAACACCTTCAGCAAAGTGGCTAGATACAAAATCAACTCAACAACAACAACAAAAAATCAGAAGCCCTCCTGTACCCCAAAGACAAATGGGCCAAGAAAGAAATTAGGGAAACAATACCCTTCACAGTAGCCCCTAATAACATAAAGTACCTTGGGGTGACTCTGACTAAGCAAGTGAAAGACCTATATGAAAAAAACTTCAAATCTCTGAAGAAAGAAATTAAAGAAGATATCAGAAGATGGAAAGATTTCCCGTGCTCATGGATTGGTAGGATTAATATAGTGAAAACGTCCATACCTACCGCCAAAAGCAATCTACATATTCAATGCAATTCCCATGAAAATACCTACACAATTCTTCACAGAACTTCAAAGAAAAATTCTCAACTTCATATGGAGAAACAAAAAAAAACCAGAATTTCCAAAATGATCCTGTTTAACAACAGAGCATCTGGAGGTATCTCCATCCCTGACCTCAAGCTGTACTACAGAGCAATAGTAATAAAAACTGCATGATATTGGCATAGAAACAGAATACTGGATCAATGGAAACGAATAAAAGACCCTGAAATAAACCCACACACTTATGGACAACTGATTTTTGACAAAGATGCCAAAACTATACAATGGAAAAAAGATAGCATCTTCAACAAATGGTGCTGATCCAACTGGATATCTATATGTAGAAAAATGAAAATAGATCTATATTTATCACCCTGCACAAAGCTAAAGTCCAAGTGGATCAAAGACCTCAACATAAAACCAGACACACTAAACCGGGTAGAAGAAAAAGTGGGAAGGACCCTAGAACTCATTGGCACAGGAGACTACTTCCTGAATAGAAAACCAACAACACAGGTTCTAAGATCAACAATAAATAAATGGGACCTCATGAAACTGAAAAGCTTTTGTAAAGCATAAAGCACTGTCATCAAAACAAAACGACAGCCTACAGAATGGGAAAGTATCTTTACCAATCTTACATCTGACAGAGCGCTAATATCCAGTATATATAAAGAACTCAAGAAGTTTAGAAGCAACAAATCATGTAATCCAATTAAAAAATTGGGTATGGATCTAAACAGAGAACTCTCTGTAGAAGATTGTAGAATGTCAGAAAAACACTTAAAAAATGCTGAATTTCCTTAGCCATCAGGAAGATGCAAATCAAAATGATCCCAAGATTTCACCTCACACCCACCAGAATGGCTAAGATATAAAACTCTAGTGACAACACATGCTGGAGAGGTTTTGGAGAAAGGGGAACCCTCATCCATTGCTGGTGGGAATGTAAAATTGTAAACCACTCTGGAAATCAATTTGGCGCTTTCTTAGACAGTTAGGAATAGTGATTCCTCAAGACCCAGTTTTCCCATTTTAGGAATATATCCAAAAGGCGCTCAAGTGCACAACAAGAACATTTGCTCAACTATGTTCATAGCTGCTGTATTTGTCATAGCCAGAATCTGGAACAACCCAGATGTTCCTCAGTTGAGGAATGGGTACAGAAATTATGGTACTTTCACACAATGGAATACTACTCAGCAATTAAAAAGGAGGAAATCATGAAATTCACAGGCAAATGGTGGGACCCGGAAATGATCATGATGAGTGAGGTATCCCAAAAGCAGAAAGAAACATATGGTATATACTCACTTATATAGACCTATAGGATAGGAAGGTCATGCTGAAATCTATACACCTAGGGAAGATAAACAAGGAGGAGGACCCAGGTTGGGATGATCAATACTCGCTTAGATGGACAAATGGGATGGACATTGAATGTAGGAGAAAACAAGCAGCAGGACAGGAGTCTACCAAAGTGGGCCTCTGAAAGACTCTACATAACAATGTATCAAAGCAGATATTAAGACTCACAACCAAGCCTTCGGCAGAGGGCAGGGAATTATGTGAAAATAGGGGGAGTCATTAAGATTTGGCCAGAACAAGAGCTCCACAAAGACCAAGTAGATCAGGGCACAGGGGTCTTTCACGAGACCGTTTCTCCAACCAAGGACCATGTATGGATATAACCTAGAACCACTGCTCAGATGTGGCCCATGGTAGCTCAGTATCCCACTGGGTACCCTAGTAAGGTGAATAGGGTCTATTTCTCTCAAGAACTCAATGGCTGGATCTTTGACCCTCCCCCCCCCCCCCGACCCAGGAAGAACAGCCTACCTAGACCCTAGAAGAGTACATTACAGCCAGCCCTGAAGAGACAAGCTAGGGTGGGATGGAAGGGGAGGAGGTCCTCCCCCATTAGTGGACTTGGAGGGGAGCAGGGAGGCGATGAGGGAGAGATGGGGAGAGTGGGAGGGAATGATGGAGGGGGCTACAACCGGGTTACAAAGTACATAACCTGTGCCAATATAAAAATAAATAAATTACATTAAAAAAACAAGGAAATGATGAAATTTGCAGGTAAATGTTGGGACCTCAAAAAGATCATCCTGAGGTATGATGAGTGAGGTATCCCAGAAGCAGAAAGACACACATGGTATATATTCTCTTATAAGTGGATATTAGATATATAATAAAGGATAAGCATACTAAATCTGTACACCTACAGAACATAAGCAAGAAGGAGGACCCTGGGTAAGATGCTCAATCCTCATTCAGAAAGGCAAACGTGACTGACATCGGAAGTGGGAGAAAACAGGACAGGAGCCTACCACAGAGGGTCTCTGAAAGATTCTACCCATCACGATATCAGAGCAGATGCTGAGATTCATAGCCATACTTTGGGCAGAATGCAGGGAAAATTATGAGCGAAGGGGGAGATAGAAAGATGTGGAGGGGACAGGATCTCCACAAGCGAGCAACAGAACTAAGAAATCTGGGCCCAGGGGTCTTTTCTGAGACTGATACTCCAACCAAGGACCATGCATGGAGATATGCTAGAACTCCTGCACAGATGTAGCCCATGGTAGCTCAGTATCCTAGTAAGGGAAACAGGGACTGTCTCGGACATGAACTCAGTGGCTGGCTCTTTGATCACTTTCCCTTGAGGGGGGAGCAGCCTTGCCAGGCAGCAGAGGAAGACATTGCAGTCAGCCTTATAGAGTTCTGATAAACTAGGGTCAAATGGCATGGCAGGGGGATCTCCCCTCTCCGTGGACTTAGAGAGGAGCATAGGAGGAGAAGAGGGAGGACAGGTGGGATTGGGAGGGAATGTAGGAGGATTCTACATCTGGGATGCAAAGTGAATAAATTGCAATTAATATTTAAAAAAATAAAAAGGGACATTTTATAAACAGCAGCATGGTAGTAAGAGAAGGAGAAAGACAACAATGTCTAAGAACTACACAACAATGGCCCAGTTAAAAAACAGTGCGTGGTTTTACGTAGGGTACACTGTGGAGAAGACCATAAATAATAGATAAGGAGGAAATTTTTCCCCCTTGGTTCTCTAGAATTCGTGAAATGATTTGTGATATTTTTCCATCAGAATAAGATCACAACAAAATGACAGGAAATTTATGCCTGGAGTACTGTGAAGGGGTTATCAATAACAACCTAATGACCACAGAAATGTAATCATACGGAACAAAACTGTACTTATTTGGAATACATTTACTATTGAAAATGGTCCTTCTTGTACAAGAACTTCATACTGCTTGCTGAATTTGGTCATCTTTCCAACAACAATTTGGTTATTATGCCCTTGGTAGCTTAGAGTTACACTTTAATATCCTTCCCTATTTTCACACATGTGCCACAAGGAACAGTAAATGGTGGGGATGAAATTACTTCCAGGGAATGAGCTTCTAGGATAAACACATAATAAATGTGGGTTTCAATATGCGTAAGTATCTTAGGGAGCTCAAAACA
This sequence comes from Pachyuromys duprasi, assembly GCA_028658305.1. Classification (NCBI taxonomy): domain Eukaryota; kingdom Metazoa; phylum Chordata; class Mammalia; order Rodentia; family Muridae; genus Pachyuromys; species Pachyuromys duprasi. Next base: position 49,551,410 of record CM053752.1, read on the forward strand.
GCTCTTGCCTTGTAAAACTGGCCAAAATGACCACATACTTTAGAATTAATAAGGCAGATGAAAAACTAACACATAAATTAGAAAGTATTTATATGTGAAAGACTGGAAAGTGGCTGTTCAGTCTCAAGATACACATCTGACTAGTTAGTTTCCAGTTTTGGAAGCAGTGGTCCAAGTAGTATTATAGGGTATCAGATTTAGTATAACAACATATGTAAAAAGTCTTTTAAGGGTGTGTTTGTTTATGAAGTACAAATGAGTAAAGGAACTATGGTCAATGATTTTGATAAACACAATAAATACCTGTACAATTTCATTTTTATTCCCTTTTGTTTTTATACTGATATCCAGAAATTAATGTTTATATGCTTTACTTTCCTGTAAAGCTCCTAGTCAACTCTTCTTTTAGTAAAGAACCTTTTTTATTACTATTTATTACTTGCTCTTACATAAGAGTTTGTATATTATACATTCCCAGACTCTGTTTATCTGCTTCTGAAAAATGTTCTTATCCCTAACCACCACCTTCCTATGGCTTTCATAGGTGGTATTGTTCCCATCTCCAAGCCAGACATTTAGAAAGAAAACCAAAGCCTACTCATAACATTTCCTTAACTTCCCTTTACCGGTCAGCAACTTCCAGATCTTGCTAGATATTTATTTCATTATTTCATAATATTGTAAAAATTTCTATATGATTCTCTTATGGTTTCATAAATATTAAATTCAGTCTGATTTTTCCAAAATAAAAATCTATTTCATTAATATTTTATTATATGAAAATCTCCTTTTTACTGATTATGATCAGGCTACTTAATATATTTTCTATAAAACCATTTCTTTGCTGTACATCATACCTAAATACCAAATAAATCAATATATAAACATAAAAATTAAGAACCTCCTTAATGTTAAATTTCACACATCAATCAACATGCCAACATTTAATAGCAATAACTGTCAGTATTATATTGGTCTGTGATCCATACAGTTAATTTCTTGCTATATAGACTTCAGTTTTATCACCTTTAATGCTAAAAATAGTATGAAATAATACTCAGAAATGTAGTTCATAAAATTATTCAAAAATGAGATGCTACACGAAAATTCCAAGCAACATTAAAAATGTTAGCTGCAAACATTAGTTTATTGGTTTATATATATCTATAATTGACACACAGGGAATGTTGATAATGTGGCTCCATCTGCCTTTTTTTTGTCCTATGATATTGGATAATGTGTATAGAATATCCTTTGACTTAGGGAGTACTATGAGGATAGTTTTACAATAATGAGGATTCTGATAGTGGATTTCAGAACCCAGTTATTGCATGAGTTTGGTAATGATGTAACACTGGGTGTTATTGAAAATGTCAGTATAACACAGTAGATAAAGAGAAAAAGATCAGCTATACTTTCTTTTTATTTGGATATCCTTTTTCTGTTCACAAAACTCCTCCAGTACTCTTCCCACACTGCCTAAAATGAAGTGACCAATAATTTTCAAAATCTCATTTGCAAAATTTCTTTCTTTCTTTTAGGTAATAGACTATCCATTCATATTCAAGATTTTAAATGAATTCAATATTTTGTTTGTTTTTTTCTTTCATTGAGCCCATAATTTCAGTATTTCTGATCCTACTATTTTTATACCTACATTAAAATGAAATGGCAAATAAATCCAGAGCCACTAAATCCAGAGCCACTAAATCCAGAGCCACTTTCAATGTGAAAGTGAAAATATGTAGACTCTCTCTGAACCACTGGGTTCAAAAGATGCTTCCTTAGGCAATGGGTATAGTTTATCATGCCCAGTTTATCAAATTTATATTTTTGAGGATAGAGAAAGTTGTGTCTCTCTATAAAGTGGTTTCTAAAGACTTGTATTCTTAAATTGGGATGCAATTATTTATAAAAGAAAATTATAATATTTTTCAGGAACCTTTTTAAATAAATTGGGTTGTACTGGATAATAACAGTTACAAGCTGACTGAAAAAAAAATAACTGAGCAGCACTCATCAGTCCTGCTCAATATTTATTAATGGCACCCTGATCTTCACCGGGCAATCACAACAAAAATGAGCTCATGTATTGTCATTCCTATAAAATCCTATTAAGGATTTTGCTTTTCCTCTGTCTTCCAGGTTCAATTAGGCTTGAAGAGCCTTCTGGCTAGAATTTCAGAAAGCAGGCATGCAGGGAAAATAAGAAAATTTAAATTTAGCTATAACAATTTAAAAAGTAAGTTTTGACACTTTAATTAAAATTTGATTTTCAACATGAAAATAAAATTAACTTGTAAGTAAAAATTTTCAGCCTTTTTTTTTTGGAGACAATTTTCATAAAAGTCATCTTGAGTCATAATTAACATGGCATAAAAGTAGTTGTGTATTTAAATGTATGTAAATGCCAATACCCACTGTATCAATGTTTTAAAGTAGCAAATTATATATCAACCTAATGAATAAAATGTGGGGATATTTAATTTACCAGGTATCTTCCTATTTTCCTATCAAAAAATATTCATATGGCAGGATAACTCAAGACATTACACTAATTACAATTACATAACCAGCAGCCAAAACAAACATATAATGACAGATGGTGTTGCAAATAACATAACAAAAGTTGTCTTTTAGAGTCACCATTCCAAAGTTGTGCCATAGAGGATAAATTACCAAATTAACTAACTCTTTTTTTCCTCCAACCCACATTCTCTCTTTAAAAAAAAATTTTTATTAATTACATTTTATTCACTTTGTATCCTCCCCTAGAGTTCCCTCCTTTCTCCCCTCCCTATCTCTTCCTCCACACATGCCCCTCCCCAAGTCCACTGATAGGGGAGGTCTTCTTTTCCTTCTTTCTGATCCTAGTCTATTAGGTCTCATCAGGAGTGGCTGCATTGTCTTCCTCTGTGGCCTGGTAAGGCTGCTCCCCCATCAGGGGAAGGTAATCAAACAGCAGGTCAATCAGTTCATGTCAGAGACAGTCCCTGTGCCCATCACTATAGAGGCTACTTGGGCACTGAACTGCCATGAGCTACATCAGTGCAGGGGTTTTAGGTTATTTCCATGTATGGTACTTTGTCGGATTATCAGTCTCAGGAAAGACCCCTGTGAAATGCAAATCAAAACAAGCCTAAGATTTCACCTTTCACCCATCAGAATGGCCAAGATCAAAAACTCAAATGACAACACATGCTGGAGAGGTTGTGGAGAAAGGGGAACCCTCTTCCATTGCTGGTGGGAATGTAAACTTGTACAATCACTCTGGAAATCAATCTGGTGCTTTCTCAGACAACTAGGAATAGCAATTCCTCAAGATCCAGCTATACAACTCCTGGGCATATGTCCAAAAGAGGCTCAAGTACACAATAAAGACATTTGCTCAACCATGTTTGCAGTAGCTTTATTTGTAATAGCCAGAAGCTGGAAACAACCCAGATGCCCCTCAACTGAGGAACGGATTAAGAAATTGTGGTACATGTACACAATGGAATGTTACTCAGCAATAAAAATCAAGGAAATCATGAAATCTGCAGGTAAATGTTGGGTATTGGAAAAGATAATCCTGAGTGAGCTATCCCAGAAGCAGAAAGACACAAATGGTATATACTAACTTATTATATAGGCATATAATATAGGCTAAACCTACTAAAATCTGTACACATAAAAAAAGTAATCAAGAAGGAGGACTCTTGCTAAAATGCTCAATCTCTATCCAGAAAGGCAAAGAGGGATGGACATGAGAAGGAGAAAACAGAAAACAAGTCAGGAGCCTGCCACTGAGGGCCTCTGTAGACTCTCAAAGCGGATGCTGAGATATGGCCAACCTTTGGGCAGAGTGCAGGGAATCTTATGAAAGAAGTGGGAAATAGTAAGATCTAGAGAGGACAGGAACTCCACAAGGAGAGCAACAGACAAAAAAATCTGACCACATTCTCTCTTAACACACACATATCCACAAACATGTACGTGCATGCATGCACACAAGCACACACACACACACACACACATACATGCACAGAAAACTCTCACATGCCCCACTTCATGATGCAGGAATAATACAAAATTTAGCTTGACCTATGTGGTCAATATTTGGTAGACTAGAATTCAACACAGAGGTCACTTATTTAACACCACTTTGTTAAACCCTAGATATATTAGTAGCAAACAAAACATTTTTGACTATATCTACTCATGCAATATTTGGGAAAAATCTTATGCTGTTGCATTAACATAAGTATTCTGGATTATTACATGTTTATTTTCAATTATACAAGAGTGGTCATAAGTTACAAATCTCAAAATAGGATGATTGCCAATAGCTAGTAATTCAAAATAAGCTTGTTTATCACACTGTCACGTTTAATTTTAGTGCTATATTTACCTAATATTATTAATCCCATTGTAACTACAAACTTTGTTTAAAACCAATGTTTTCTTTAATTTGTATTCTTTAGATTTTAAACAGGACTCGGGTATCTCAGCCTCACTGCAGATTCCATGTAGTGACGATGACACTGTCTGAACCTCCTGCATTCATCTTCCCAGTGCTGAGATCAGAAGCATCTTCCACACTCATTTGAATTTGAAGTCATGCTCTATATTTATCCACAATAAATAATGTCAAACCAAACGTGGTGCTCCCTTTGGGCGTGCCTAATGCTCATATATCTTGGATTGTTGCTATATACAACATGGCCAGGGCAACAGCAAGGATATGAGCCTCTGTCATGCAAAATCAAATTTCCACCAAGGAAAGTACTCAATGTCACACCGAAGGATTAAAAAAATAACTTTTCTAAAAGTTCTAAAAGTTTGATAAGTGGCCCTGAGTCCCAGGCTCTCATCTCAAATGTCAGTACAGATTCTCCAGGATGCCTTGATTGAACTTCCTTGAGACAGGAATGAGGAAGTTCTTCCTGCAGTTTCTTCCTGGAAAGTATTTAGAGAAATTTTTCCTGAGAAACAGGAATTTCAACACTATCAACCAAATGAACATGCACCCTTCACGGTGAAAGCAAAGCCCAGAGCTGAAAGCACCCAAGGCTCATATTATAACTGAATAATTTGTTTTTTAATTTTACATATATTTGCTTTCATTTTTTTCACAATACTCACAGAATCTAAATTGATTTTTATCATTCAAAGACAATTCTAAAATGTTTTAATTTTGAAAAGCAAAACAATGTCTTGATGAAATTTAATTCATACCACTCCTGTTTGACTCAAATCCTGACAACTTGCTGACCATCATATCTCAGTCTGTGGTAAGACTGATTTCTAAGAAAGGAAGGAAAGAGAGTAAAAAGACAAACAGAAACAAGGAGAAAAGGGAGATGGAGAAAAGGAGGAAACATATTAAAGCATGATTATAATGTAAAGTGAACTCACTAGATTTTTGGAAGTATGCTCAGTTTATGTTTGCAACATGTTGAAAAGTGTAAAATATTAGTTAGGGAAATGATTTTGCCTTCATAAACAAGTATATCTATATATATATATATATGGAGACCGAGTTTTAAAAATATAGTCTGTTTCCTTTATACCATAAAGGTTCAGGATTAATTACATTAGAACATGATACATTAATACTTGGGACTGTCAAACAAAGGTGAAGATTTTTCTTTATAGATTGGCAAAGTTATAATGCTGGTATAGTCAATTGATGTGAAGATGTACACATTTTGTGTTGCTAATTCTGTGCATAAGATTAAAAAAGAAAAAAATTGTAATGCTTTCAATTTTTTTGCTGTTACCTCATCTATGCACTCTTGTGTATACATTAACAAATAAGTTTCATGTAATATAATACCATAATTAGAAGAACTGTTCTATATGTTTATATTGAATGTGAGAAAATATTTATAGAAATAGTACACATATATATGTGTATATATACTATTCAGATAAGTATATGTATGTATACATACATGTATAGATATATTTGCAAATATATATGAATATACATACATAAGTGTATTCACACATATACATTAAGTACATAAATGCATTTGTACTTTCAAAATATGTATGTATAATAGGTGTTGTAACTATATATGTAAACATAAACACACATATAAATATAATGTAATATATGTGTGTGTACTAAGTATATGACTATCATAGTTGGAGAACATGTTCTATAAGTTTGTCATATATGTGAGAATATATTTACATAATATATGTGTGCTTATATATGCATACATACATATACATGTATATATGTATAGTAAGTACTTATTAATTTCTTTTTATTTTCTTACTTAGTTACTTCACTATTTAGAAGTTTAGAATGACTTAAAATTAATATTAAACAAAGAAATTCAGATATGATGGTGGTTATTTATAAGTTTTTCCCAAATGAATTACAAAATGCTTGATCCAGTTCCACCCTCCCTCCCTCTTCACCCCCTATGTCCCTTATCTAGTCCACTGATGGGGAGGACCTCCTCCTCTTTTTTCTGACCATAGCCTATCAGGCCTCATCAGGGTTGGATGCATCATCTTCCTCTGTGGAATGGCAAGGCTGCACCCTCGAGAAGGAGGTGATCCAAGAGCCAGCTACTGAGTTTATGTCAGAGACAGCCTCTGCCCCGTTACTAGGTAACCCTCTTAGAAACTGAGCAGGGGGCTAAGTCCCCTCCATGCTTGGTTGGTCCTTGAAGCTCTTGTCTCTGCAGGCCCCCGAGGGCCCAGGTTTTGGCTCTGTTGGTCTTCTTGTGTATTTCCTGTTTCCTCCTGGTCTTCTATCTCCCTCTTCTTCTATAAGCTTTCCTGCACTCGGCCCAAAGTTTGGTTATGAATTTCAGTATCTCCTCCTATACCCTGATGAGTAGAATCTTTCAGAGGCCCCCTGTGGAAGGTTCTTGTCCTGTTCCTCATCGTCTACTTCTGCTATCTATCCTGTTTGCCCTTCTGAGTGAGGTTTCACCTTCTTCCCTAGGGTCCTCCTTGTTATTTAGCTTCTTTAGGACTATAGATTTTAGATTTTAGTATGTTTATCCTCTATGATATGGCTAATATCCACTTATAAATGAATATACACCATATGTATCTTTCCTCTTCTGGGTTACTTCACTCAGGAAGATAATTTCTAATTCTCACCATTTGCTTGCAAATTTCATGATATCCTTGTTTTAGACGGTCTGCTCAGAGGAAGCCCACAGGCTGATCCTACCTAGCCTCCCATTCTGATGATTTAATACATCCTAAAAAGGTTACTCTGGAGAGTATAACCTTTAGTTATTATTTAACCCGTTGGGATGCAAGCCATTTCAATCTATATGCTCTTAGTAAGATGATAGTGTGGGTTTCTCTTTCACACACACACATTGTTGTGTAACTCATTAGTACATATCAAGTTTTTTAAGTTTTTTATTAAATTCTATACTAATTACACTTTATTCACCTTATATACCTCTATAGTTCCCTCTCTTCTCCTGTCCCAATCCCTCCCTTTTTCTGCCTTCTGCACCCATGTCCCTCCCCAAGTCCACTGATAGGGGAGGTCTTCTTTTCCTTCCTTCTGATTCTAGTCTATCAGGTCTCATCAGGAGTGCCTGCATAGTCTTCCTCTGTGGCCTGGTAAGGCTGTTCCCCCTCCCCCGCCTCAGGGGGAGGTGATTAAAGAGCAGGCCAATCGTTTCATGTATTTTCTTTCATTCTTTAGTCTGTTCTCACTTTGTGAAATACTTCTTTGGTAATGCAGAAGTTGCTTAGGTTGATACTATTGTTTAAGTTCAATTTTGTTTTTTATTGTCTATGCTTTGCTGATCATATCTGACAACTATGCTCAGCCCAGTGCTGTGGAATTCTCACCACTTTTGTCTTCATGAACAATATTTTTACAATTTCAGATCTTGTGTTTATCCATTTTTAGGACTTTTATGTATATATTTGGTATAGAAGAGTTATAATTTCATGTTTTTATATGGATATTTTGAATACATATTTTCTTATGTCAATTTTACTCCTTTAGTAAATTTTATTATTTTTGTTTATACAAGAGCATGTGTGTGAGTAAATTTCACATGTATGTAGAACACAAAGAGGCTAGAAAGAGTGTGCGATCTCTTGGAATTGGAGTTACAGGGATTGGTGAGCTGCATGAAACTGATTCGGGGAATTGAGCTCCAGTATTCTGGAAGAACAGGAAGTGTTTATAGCCACAGTTTCATCTTCAATAACCCTTCCTCAGTTATCTAATGCTCAATATTCTCTCTCATTTTGTTTCTAGAGCACATACAACAGAGGATGTCCACTAATATTTTGATTCCATGTTGAAGAAAACTGGTTTCTTTATGTTCTCAGTATCATACATATCTTCACGTAATGTGTTTTATTTTAGTGAGTTCAAATTTTTAACCTGTTTTCTCTTTTGTCTATAGGTGCAGGGATCTCCTGAAGCACAATCATTTCAAATTTGTTTGTGAGCTAAACAAACACCATTTAGTATAGCAGTTAGTTTTATCCCACTTTGACTAGGAAATAGTAGGAAATAGCTTGAATCTTACATTGCATTGATGTATAAATAATATATTACCTCGACGTAAGATAAATTTAAATGTAGAACCTCAATCTACAAAATAATTTAATAAATAGCTATTTTTATTTTAGTTTAACTACCATATAAGCATGTCTTTTAAAAACCCTTTTAAAAATCCATTTCAGGAGGACTTTTTAAACTTTATATAGCTGAGAGTACATAGGAGTTCTAATACCTCTACCTTCACCTGCCCTGTGAAGAACTCACAGGCATGCACCACACACCATGCATATTGACATCTATTTATTTATTCTTATGCAAGAAATAATTATCACTCTATATTTCCATAAAATTATTTTAGATTACTTTTTGCATGATCCTTCTTCATTCTGCAGCATTTCACTACAAAACCAAAGCATATTTTCCTTATTTTTCTAATTTATGCCTTGCCAGGGTTTGTTTCAAAGAATAAGTATATTTTATTTTAAGATTTTTAAGGATGTATGGCAGAGGAGTGTAATGGCTAACTATATCGCTTTATATTATGTTGTAAGTAACCTAGAATGAAATTAAGGAGGATTTTTTTCTTTAGCTGAACAAATACGGTAAATTCTTGCCAAATTAATAAAATGAAGCAATGCAGAAAAGTAATAGAAAGAAAAGTCACCCACATTCACTATTCAGAATAAAGAAGTTGAATTCATTAGGTTTTAAAGCATTTTCATATAAATTACATTCACATATCATCTAAACGCCTACTCCTACTTTTGCCTACATTGTTCTGTAGTTATTAATACTGGTTATGACTGGTAGTGAAGAATTATATTTCACAATTGTACTGAGTAATATGTTGAATAAATTGCATGTTCTGTCAAGAATAAAGTCTACTTGTTTTTACAGCACACTGAATAAAGAATAAAAGTTCAGTCTTGTCAGTTTAAATACAATGTTTTAAGATTTATTAGAATTAAAAGTACATTAAATCTGTGTGACACTGAAATGCTTTGGAACTGGACAGTACAATGGTCTATAGGTTTAGAAGTAACAGGAAGGAGAAATTGATTCAATTATACTATAATCTCAAAAAGATAAAGAAATATTTTGTAACAATAAAATATAATCTGTGCCACCTTTTGATGCCAAGTGAACGTAGGATGTATCTTGATATGTATCTGAAACTTATTTTGTAAGTGTCCATGGAAATTATGAAAGTTATACCTTTTGGAACTCTCAGGAATTTGACTGCTGTTGTGTCCATCATTTCTACTGGGAGAAGATGTTGAGGTATATTTAGGAAAGATTGCAAAAGTTTATCAAAAAGAAAATAGTCATAAATTGTAAATTGAAGATAAAAACATTACACAGTGAGATTCTTTAACTTGTACTGAGAGTTTAGTTCTGGCAAAGGGATGCACAGTGTTTAAGGAGCATGGTTGAGTCTTTATAGTCTCAAATTATGATGCATATGTGACAGATTCACAGGTTGAGTATCAGAGTAGTTCTACATTAAGAAGAGACATTTTGAGCTGAGATTTTCAAACACGTTCTAAACTGGTCTACTTTGTACAAGTCAATGGTTGTTCATTCTTCTTTGAGGTTGTGATCAGTCTGTCATCCATGAATGGCAATGTCCATACACACCTACTTTTCCTGAAGGTCTCAACAAACTACTTTGTTAAAGCAAGAGGGAGAAAACAGGTAACAGAACAGGAGCCTACCATAGAGGGCCTCTGAAAGATTCTACCCACCAGGGTATCAAAGCAGATGCTTAGACTCAGAAACAAACTTTGGGCAGAATGCAGGGAATCTTATGAGAGAAGCGGGAGATAGAAAGACCTGGAGGGGGCAGGGACTCAAAAAGGAGAGCAACAAACCCAAAACATCTGGGCACAATGATCTTTTCTGAGACTGATACACTAACCAAGGACCATGTGTGGAGATAACCTAGAACGGCTACACAGATGTAGCCCTTGTAGCTCAGTGTCCAAGTCTCTGGCATGTTATCAGTGATTGGTTCTTGCATCACCTCCTCCTAAAGGGGGATCAGCCTTACCAGGCCACAGAAGAAGATAATGTAGCCAGTTCTGATGAGACCTGATAGGCTAGGTTCAGATGGAAGGGGAGCAGGACCTCCCCTATCAGTTGACTAGGGGAGAGGCACAGGAAGAGATAAGAGAGGGAGGGTGGGATTGTGAGAGGATGAGAGAGAAGGCTACAGATGGGATTAAAAAGTGAATAAACGATAATAAATAATAAATAAATAATTTTAAAAGGAAAATAGTAAGGTAGTAGTATAACTACAAAAGCACTTTGACATTGAGTTTCAGAAAGAAGATGTACTTGTCACTTTTCTTCTCCATGAAGCTTCCTATATTCTACATGCCCCAAAATGTCATTTCCACTCACCTCAATGGCATATGCCATGTTGTCATTCAACTTTCATTTTCATGGGAACCATTCTTTTCTGATATTTAAATTGCTGTTCCTGATCCAAGATGGCTGCCATTAGATAACACTGTGTCTGAGGAGTAGGAGAGCAGAAACAACGCAGCGAC
>CM053752.1:49562955-49581712 GCA_028658305.1 Pachyuromys duprasi
AGCCCTGAGGAGACATGATAAGTTGGGGTTGGATGGAAGGGAAGGAGGTCCTCCCCTGTTGGTGGACTTGGAGGGGGCGGGGAAGAAGGAGATGAGGGAGGGAGTGGGAGGGTGGGAGGGAATGGGGGAGGGGGCTACGCCTGGGATTCAAAGTACCCAACCTGTGATTGAGATAAAAATAAATAAATTAAAAAATAAATATATATAGAATATATATTAAAAAAAACATAGCACATGAAACACACTGATAATATCAAATGTTTTGCATGGTTTCTAAATGAAAAACGTTATTAGATTGTTGTTGTTGTTGTTGTTTGTTGTTATTGTTTTTTGTTTTGTTCTTAAATTTGACTGGTTGGCCAAACTGAAATGAGGATGCTTTTAAGTGAAAAAATTTATTTATTTTTTTAAATTTGACTAGTTACACAAACACCATAGCGCATGTGTTGTTTTATATACAGAAAGCACAAAAGTAATAGATTTTAAGTGAGAATTCTCAGACTATTTGCCTAGAAGTCTTACAGGGATTATTTTTTTAATTTTATTATTAATTTTATTTTTTATATTAATCAGTTATTTACTTTGTATCCCAACCGTAGCCCTCTCCCTCATTGTTTCCCAATCCCACCTTCCCTCTCTCATCTCCTCCCTGCCCCTTTCCAAGTCCACTGCTAGGGGAGGTCTTCCTCCTCTTCCATCTGACACTAGCTTATGAGGTATCTTCATGACTGGCTGCCATGTCCTCCTCTGTGGCCTAGCAAGACTGTTCCTCCCTTGAGGTGAGGAAGTAAAGGACCAGTCATTGAGTTTATGGTCAGAAATAGTTCTTGTTTCCCTTATAGCAGTGTATCAAAGTAGATGCAGAGACTCAAAACCAAACCTTTGGCAGAGTGCAAGGAATCATATGAAAGAAGGGGGAGTCATTATGACCTACAGAGGATAGGAGCTCCACAAGGACAAAATATATCAGGGCACAGGGGACCTCTATGAGACTGTTTCTCCAACCAAGTACCATATAAGGATATAACCTAGAACCCCAACAGGGATTATAACCTTAGGGGAAAGAAAGAATTTGTTAAATTTGAGACAGAAGTCAATCATTACTGATAATATAAATATTTGCATTAATATCTAATTTGTAATAATAATATTTAATGTGAAAACTAATGATTAATTAAATAGTGTTTAATTTATTAATGTTAAATATTGAGTAGTGATAATGGTAAAAAACTAATGCCAACTAACTCAGGAAGCAGACAAAAAAAGAAAAAGGTCTGACATAACGTCAACTTGACATGGGTTGCACTTACGAAACTTTGTTAAAATTTCTTTATAAGTGCTCGCTTTAGGAAAACATGTATTAAAATTGGAGCGATACAAAGAAAATTAATATGGTCCATGTGAAAGTATGACACACAACATCATGAAGCATTTCATATTTTTTACCTAACAAATAGCTACAGAACATTCCATCCAAACAAAAAAGAATACACCTTTTTCTCAGCACCTCATGGAAACTTACCCAAAATTGACCACATACTTGGACACAAAGCAAGCCTCAACAAATACAAGAAAATTAAAATAACATCTTATATTTTATTAAACTTCCATGGATTAAAGATAGACTTCAAACAAAAGCAACAGAATGCCTACAGAACCATGGAAACTGAACAGCTCTATTCTTAATAACCCCTGGGTCAGGAAGGAAATAAAGAAAGAAATTAAAGACTTTCTAGAATTCAATGAAAATGAAGGTACAACATAACCAAATTACGAAACATAATGAAGGCAGTGCAAAGAATAAAGTGCATTGTGCTAAGTGCAATCAGAAAGAAAGTGTCTAGGGCTCATATCAACAACTTATCAGATCACTGAAAAATTCTAGGAAAAAGGAAGTAATTACACCCATGAGTAGTCTACAGCAGGAAATAATCAAACTTGGGGCTGAAATCAATAACCTAGAAACAAAGAGAACAATACAAAGAATCAGCAAAACCAAGAGCAAATTCTTTGAGAAAATTAACAAGATAGACAAACCCTTAGCCAAACTACCTAAAAGATGGAGAGAGAGTATCCAAATTAATAAAATCAGAAATGAAAAGGAGAATATAATAACAGATACTGAGGAAATCCAAAGAATCATTAGATCCTACTTTAAAAATATGTATGCCACAAAATTGGAAAATCTAAATGAAATGGATGATTTTCTTGATAAATATCATTTACAAAAGTTAAATCAAGACCAGATTAAAAATTTAAATTAACATATCACCCCTAAGAATATAGCAGCAGTAATCAAAACCTCCTGACATAAAAGAGCTCTAGGCAAGATGGTTTTAGCACAGGAACACATCAAAAATATCATCCACCATGATCAAGTAGGCTTCATCCCTAGAATGCAGGGATGGTTCAACATAACAAAATCCATCCATATAATCAATCAACATAATCCACCTTATAAACAAACTGAAAGAAAACACACACACACACACACACTAATCTCAGTAGATACTACAAATGCCCTTGACAAAATCCAACATCCATTTATGTTTAAAGTCTTGGGAAGATCAGGGATACAAGGCACATACCTAAACATAATAAACATAAACATATATAACAGGCCAATAGCCAATATTAAGTTAAATACAGAGAAACTTAAAGCATTCCTACTAAAATCACACAAGAAAAGACTGCCCACTCTCTCTGTAGCTTTTCAATATAGTACTTGCACTTTTAGCTAGAGCAATAAGACAAGTAAAGGCCAGCAAGTTGATGAAAATTGAAAGAGAAGAAGTCAAATATCACTATTTTCAGATGATATGATAGCATACATAAATGATCCCCAGGATTCTACCAGAGAACTCCTATGGCTGATAAACACCCTCAGCAAAGTGTCTGGATAAAAAAATTAACTCAAAAAAGTCAGTGGCCCTCCTTTTTAAAAGCAACAAAAGGACTGAGAAAGAAATTAAGGAAACAACACCCTTCACAATAGCCAAAATTAACATAAAGTATAATTCTAACCAGGCAAGTGAAAGACCTGTATGACAAGTAACATCAAATCTTAGAAGAAAGAAAGAAAGTTTCAGAAGACGGAAATATCTTCCATGCTAGTGGATTGGTAGGATTAACAGTAAAAATGGCCATCGGTCCAAAAAGTTTTATATTATGACTGATTGCAATTCTCATCAAAATTCCCAAACAATTCTTAACAGACCTGGAAAAATCAACTGTTAAAGACCAGGATAGCCAAAACAATTCTGTACAATTAAATAAGTTCTGGTAGTATCAACATCCCTGATTTCAAGCTATACTACAAAGCAATAGTAAAAAAAACTGCATGCTGTTGGCATAGAACCAGATAGGTTGATAAATGGAACCAAACTGAAGAACCAGAAAAAAACCCATACTCCTACATGCACTTGATATTTAACAAAGAAGCCAACCTATACAATGGAAAAAATAAAGCATTTTTAACAAACAGTGCTGCTCTAACTGGATGTCTGCATGTAAAAAATGCAATTAGACCTGTTGGCTTGGATTTTTCACCAAACCTACTTTATTTCAGGTTCTTAAACACCTTTCCCTCCCTTCCAACCTCCTACCTGGGATAGAAACTTAGTAGAAAACAGGACTACAGACTGTTTTTATATACTTCCTGCTGATTATGGTAGAAGGTCTTTAGGGGATTATCAAATTCAGTCATCAGGAATTACTGATTCCTGCAGTACTTCAAAGCAGTCCAGTCCCAAGACCAACACCAAGCAGTAACACGAATCAGCATGACAACTCAGCAAAACCTGAAAGTGTTGGTTGGATTGCCCAGAGAAGTTCTCTAGAACATTTCTCTCTGTGAAGTCAAGTGTCAAAGTACAAAGATCATCACAGTAATGTTGATCCAAAAAGTGAAGTCTCATTGTGCATAGGCCTCTATATATCTCCTCTCCTCCAAGTCCTACCAAAGATGGTCTCACCTGGCCAAATCATACACCTTTCACCAGAGAGTTCATAGCAAAACATCAAGTGCTTTCTCACAAAGCAGCCTTCAGAAAAACATGTGCCCAACTTATAACAAAACATCACATAACAAAACTGAGTCTGCAAAGAAACCAGAAACTTCTACTTCATTGACCCGAATTTATCACTCTGCACAAAACTCAAGTCCAAGTGGATCAAGACTTTGATATAAAATCAGAGACTCTAAATCTATAAGAAGACAAAGTGGGAGAAAGTCTGAAACTCATTGGTATAGGAGATAACTTCCTGAACAGCACACCAACAGTACAGGTTCTGAGATCAACAATTAATAAATGTGATCTAATGGATCTGAAAATTTCTGTAAGGCAAAAGTCACTGTCAATAGAACAAAACTGCAGGATACAGTTTGGGAAAAGATCTTCACCAACCCTACATTAGACAGAGGGCTAATATCCAAAAAAATACAAATAACTTATAAAATTAAGTGTCAACAAATCAAATAATCCAATTAAAAAGTAAATACAGAACTAAATCAAGAATTCACAACAGAGGAATCTCAAATGTCTGAGAAGCACTTACAAAAATGCTCAATGTCCTTTATAATCAGAGAATTGCAAATCAATACAACTCTAAGATTCCATTTTATACCAATCAGATTAGACAAAATAAAAAATGGGAATAGCTCTACCTCAAGACCCACCTATATCTACTGGACAAATACCCAAAAGTTGCTCCACCGTATAATAAGGACATTTGTTCAACTATTTTCATAGCACCTTTATTCAAAACAGCCAGAAACTGGAAACAAACTAGATGTTCCTCAACCAAAGAATGGATAAAGAAATTATGGTACATTTACTCAATGGTCTACTACTCAGCTATTAAAATAAGAAAATTATAAAAATTGCAGGCAAATGGATGGAACTAGAAAAGATCAATCTGAGTGAAATAACCCAGACCCAGAAGGTGGTATGTACTCACTTATAAGCAGATACTAGACACTTTAGTACATGATAACCATACTACAATCTATAGATACAAAGAACTAAGTAACTAGAAGGACCCAAGGGAGGGTGCTGGAATTTCACTCAGAAGGTGAAGTAAAATATAAAGAAGTGGATGAATAAAGGGGACTGCGCAGGAGATGGAATTGGGAGGGAAACAAAGGTGGGGATCAGAATTGGGGAGAACAGGGATGGGAGATGAGAGGGCTGGGAGCAATAAGAGAAAATGAGGGGGGCATCTCTTTGTTAGACTGGAGGCTCCTGACAGGATATGGGTATGACTCCAGCAGAGACTCCCAACCTTCAGGGGACATGGAAAATGAAGTGATCATTTCCTAGCCAGGGAGAACTAGTGGAGGGGATAAAGTAACAACCAACCAATAAAAACTGTGATCCAAAAATTTCCATGCATACAAGCAGTGCAGAGATAAAGAGGCAACAAAGATTGGGGGAATATCCAACCAATGATTGGTCCAACCTGAAACCAATCCTACTGTAGAGAGCCAGCCCCTTACTCTAATAATGATGCTTTGCTATGCTTGCAGACAAGAGAATATTATGAATATTATGAATGTCATCTGGGAGGCTCCACACAACATCGGATTAAGACAGATTCTGGGATTGCAGCCAAGTATGGGGTAGAGCTCTGTGGGTCCTGTGGAAGTGTTGGGGGAAAGATGAAAGAACTTGGAGGGGTCAGGAACCATACAAGAAGATCAACAGAGACAACTCACCCAGAACCAGGAGTACTTACAGAGACTGAGACCTCAACTAAGGAACATACATGGTCTGGGCCTTGGCTCCCTGAAAATATGACCTATTTGTAGCTGGTCTTCAAATAGGTTGCCTGGGGAGTAAAGGGAGGGAGACTGTTTCCAACATGGACTGTATTACCTGCTTTTGGATCACTTCCCACTGGCAGGGCTGCCTTGCCTGGCCTCAGTGGATGAAGATATGCTTAGTCCTCATGAGACTTGATGTGCTAGGAAAAATTGATATGGGAAGAGTGCTAGCCCCTTTTTATGGGGAGAAAGGAAGAGGGAAAGGGGGGAGGAAAAGGAATGGGAAGTGGGAGGAAAGAAGGGAGTGGGTACCCTTAAGATATAAAGTAAATAAAAAGAAATAAAAATGAAATGCAAAGATTTTTTTCATGATTAAACTTCAATTTAAACCCCATGGTAGCTGAAACTGTATCAGGAAATAAGATATGATGGATAAAATTATAATTTCTTCATTCCCAACAGTGATTGCAAAGTTTAATATGAAGGTAGTAAATATCAAAGAAAACAAGAGTGAGTGTTTGATCGATTATTAGAAATACGACTCATTGATTAGTTTTATTTCAATTGAATAATAGGAAGATCAGCTGTAGAAAAGAAATTACATTTTTGATAATTCCTCTAGTAAAATTCTAACAGATACAATTAGTTTATAATTGAACGTGGAATAGTCAGACCAATGAAAATGTTGTGTGTATATATTGACTAATTATCAGCTAGACTGGAATTAGATTTTGAGTGGAAACAAAGCTCTGGATATATTTGAGAGACATTCTTAGTTATGTTGATTGAGGTAGGATGGCACATTCTATATTTTTAATTTTTATTAGTTACAATTTATTCACTTTGTATCCCAGCTGTAACACCCTCCCTTACCCTCTCTCAATCCCATCCTCCCTCTCTTTTCTCCTCTAATACTCCTCCCCAAGTCCATTGATAGGCAAGGTCCTCCTCGCCTTCCATCTGAACCCAGTCTCTCAGGTCTCATCAGGACTGACTGCATTGTCCTCCTCTGTGGCCTGGTAAGGCTGCCCCCCACCTCAGAGGGAGTGATCAAAGAGCCAGCCACTGAGTTCATGTCAGAGACAGCTCCTGCTCCCCCTACTAGGGAACCCACTTGGACACTGAACTGCCATGGGCTACATCTCTGCAAGGGTTTCAGGTTATCTCCATGCATTGTCCTTGGTAAGAATATCCGTCTCAAAAAACACTCCGCTGTGTCCAGATTTTTGGCTCTGTTGCTCTCCTTGTGGAGCTCCTGTCCCCTCCAAATCTTTCATCTCCTCCTTCCTTCATAAGATTCCCTGCACTCTGCCCAAAGTTTGGCTATGAATGTGAGCATCTGCTTTGATATCCTGCTGGGTAGAGTCTCTCAGAGTCCCTCTGTAGTAGGCTCCTGTCCTGTTCCCCATTTGCTCCATCTTCTGATGTCCATCCCATTTGCCATTCTGTGTGAGGATTGATCATCTTACCCAGGGCCCCCTTCTTGCTTAACTTCTTTAGGTGTACAGATTTTATTATGTTTATATTAGATGTCTAATATCTACTGATAAGTGAGTATATACCATGTGTGTCTTTCTGCTTCTGGAATACCTCACTCAGGATTATCTTTTCTAGTTCACACCATTTGCCTTCAAATTTCATGATTTCCTTTTTTTTTTTTTAATTTTGGGATTGTAGTAGTGTGCCACTACACCAAGATAAGAATAGGTTTTATATTATGACATTAACATGATATCTTATGGATAAGATTCAAGTACTTATAGTTTAATGGTAATGTATTTGTGTATTAAGTTGAAAAATGCTGGAGTATCTTGGCTATCCTTAATTACCAACTCAAAGTGTCTAGATTTGTCTGAGAGGTTCTGAAGGACAATATCCTACAGGAGATATTTTTGTTGGAGTATCTTTGAGAGATTATCTTAAGTGCTAGAGCAGGATTGTCATCCATTGTGGGACCACTGAGGAACCAACAATCTGTAGGCAGGTGGTTATAGACTGTATAAGAAAACAGCTAAGCATGATCCAGTGAGTAAGCCAGGGAGCAAGGTAATGAACAGCATTCTTCCATGATTTCTGCTATGGGTACTCTCAGTTATTTTTGTTTGTTATAGTTGCCATGGCAACAGACACTAGAAAAGAAGATAATATGATCCCAGCATTTCCTCTTCTGGGTATGGTATAGATTATTTCCCTGCTTAGATTGTCCTTTCTAGAATTCAGTATACATGTATGGGAAGAGAAAAGTTTGTGTTCTCAATAATTCAAAAAAAGTAAATGAGGATAGTCTTCCTAATGGCAAGGTACTCTGAGTTAAGTCTGCTTATGGCATGGTGGGAATTTTTTTTTTTGTATTGGTTTTTGTTTCTATGTTTGGATTTTTGTTTTTGATTTGCTTTTGCTTTTGCTTTTGTTTTTGTTTTTGGACAAGGGTTTTTGTGTCCATGACTCAGAGGAATATTGGAAGGCCTATCTGACTATGTGTATCAATGTCACTGCCATCAAGATATGTCAGCAAGACTGACACTTTGTAGTTTGTCAAGGCACCGGGGAAGAAAATTGTTGCTGTCTCTGACTAATATTCCCCAGTGTTCACTTCAGGCTCCCATTTCCACTCCTACCTGCACAGCTTGCTCTGCTGTGGTCCTTTTATGATTCACAGTTTTAAAATGTTGGATATGCTGACCATCTGTTTCTGGCTCTGATGGTGGCTGCTGCTGAGAACTTACCTACCAGTTAAAACTGATCCTTGCAATGCATGAGCCCAGTATTGCACCTGTGCCACGGCATTTTAGATTTTCTTTACAGAAAGCATATAATCTTAAGACTCACCAAGGTAAAGCAAATTTATGAGCTAACACGAATTTGACCAACAGACTTCTCTAAGTAACTAACAAGAAATCTGGCATCAGAATGGGAACTTTCAGTATTTGTAAATGAGGGTCTGGCCCTGAGGAGAAAAAAAAATTTAGATGGGATGCTATAGCACTATCTCAAGAAAGACCACTACATTCCACTTCCTATCCCACATATGGTGGCCATATCATAATCTAGAATGCATTTAAGTCTAGCCAGAGAAGTCCCTGCGATCTCTCATAATCTCATCTTCTTTAACAAACTATGAGGTGTCTTATGAGGTTCAAGGCAATTTAACTTTTTTAACGCCACTGTAAAAAGAAAAGAAAAGTAAACTATATATTCCAACATAGAATGGTACTGAATATAGATTCCTATTCTAAGACGCAGGAATGAGGCAGAGTGAGTCAAAACAGGAGCATCATAAGACATAACACAGCAGGACAAACTCCAAATCTTGTAGCTCCATATCTTGTGTTAAATGGCTCAAAGGCTCTGACCCTCCAGCTTTGTTTTCTGCAAAAAGCATCTCTCTCTAGTTAGCTGTTCTATCCTGTATATACACCTCTTCAGTAGATTTCTTTTCTTTTTTAATTTTCTTTTTATTAAATTCTTTATTAATTATACTTTATTCACCTAATATACCCTTGTAGTTCCCTCCCTCCTCCAGTCCCAATCCCTCCCTTCCTTCCCCCTCTGCACCTGTGTCCCTCCCCAAGACCACCAATAAGGGAGGTCCTCCTTTCCTTCCCTCTGATCCCAATCCACCAGGCCTCATCAGGAGTGGCTGCATTGTCTTCCTCTGTGGTCCCAAAAGGCTACTCTACTCCTCCGTCAGGGGGAGGTGATCAAAAATCAAGCCAATCAGTTCATGTCAGAGATAGTCCCTGTTCCCATTACTATGGAGCCCACTTGGGTACTGAACTGCCATGGACCACACCTGTGCAATGGTCCTAGACTACTTCCATGCATGTTACCTGGTTGGACCATCAGTCTCAGGAAAGACCCCTGTGCTCAGACCATTTCAGTAGATTTCTAAGGATATGGGATATACAATATTTTGACATATCCTCTGTAACCCAGACTTCACATTAACAGCTCTATACAGGACACTTGACACAGGACACTTGACACAGGACACTTAATAACCACTTTGCAAGGATTCCTGTTCCAAGTGTTGTCTAGCCTCAGAAGGTCTCTGTAACTGTGGAGAAAGAATAAAAGTGCCTTCAGTTTCTCATAACGTTCTTGTCTCTCAAACTGTGAAAGATACTGCCAAATTCATCTGGTGATTTAGGATTTGTGCTGGTGACTTTGAATCATATTAGCAGCAGAAAGTTTTTGGTTGCTTTCTAGTATAAGAAAATTCTTTATTCTCTCTCTCTCCTTCCCTCTCTCCCTCCCTTTCTCTCTTATAGATTGGGGTCTATAAGAGTGAGGTTTTCTTAAAAGTCTCTCTTCCATTTATTCCAGTGCTGAGCCTGACATTTTACCTGAATGATGCTAAACTCATCTCTTTGAGCACATACTTTTGCTTCTATGTCTAGAGCCTTCCACCTCCCCTTTAAATTGTCCATTCTGCATTTCTACATGCTCTATTTTTTTATTGTAGACCTGCATAAGTTATTAATAATAACCACATTGTTTATTCAATACTATGCTAGCTTAAAGTTAACTCTAGCCAATAAATTAGTTCATTACTTTGTAAGTTGGCCTTAGACAAATTCTTAGGCCAAGTACATAATCAAAAAGATTCTTTGTCAGAATATCACAGAAACTTCTCTAGCCCCACATCTACTATCATCCTCTTATGAAACCATGTGAGGGGAGCCTTCAAGGTCCACATAGCTTTCAGCACTATTGTCTTCTAAGCTTCTCCTAAGATATTCTCTTTTAGTTCTATTTAGAGTGCTCAACCTTTTTCTCTGTCTCTTTCTCTCTTTGTTGTGCCAGATTCGTGAGACCCCCAAAGACCGCTAGGAGTCAAGCTCATTGTAAAAACACGAGTCTATTACAAGCTAGGTCAGGCTCATACACCCTCACTGAAAAAGTGATTGAGAGCCTAGAGAGCCTCCTTCTCAGGTTAGGTGGTTGATTTAAAGAGTCCGGTCCTTCCCTGCTTACCCAAAGCAGGGGAATTCCTGCCTGACAAGCACCTATTGGTCAAAACACAAAATGGCATGTCGTATTTTGAACTGATTGGCTATAGGAAGGCCTCCAAACCATTAATGGTCTGGCTTCCCTTGTTTGGTTGACTTAGGGGAGAGGGGCAGATTTCCTAGCAACTATATCTCGAGTGGGCAGGAAAAGGCAGTAAGGCTGGTTCTTCCCTGCAGGCGACTGGATGTGTCTCCACCTGGCAAGCCTTCCTTCAGGTTTGTGCTTTAAACTTTAAATCAATACCCTGAATTTCTTTGATCTCTCCTTCTCTCTCTCTTCTACTCTCTCCTCTCTTTCTCTCTCCTCTCTCTCTTTCTCTCTCTCTCTCCCCTTTTTAACCTGTGTACCAGATATCCCAAATTTCTCAAAATAAACACGCCAAGGTCAACAAGGTCAGGTTTTAACAGCAACACTCCACTCTCTGTTACCAACCTCAGCACTGGTCATTTTTTGTTGTTGTCATAATAAAATATCATGGCTAAGCCAAGTAATAGAAAGAGATAGTGAGGGATATGGTTCCAAAGGAACTAGAGTCTACCATGGCATAGAGGTATGGCAGCAAGTTATATGCCACAACAACTGGAAGCTTATATTGCACCTATGTGCATGAAGTCTTAAAAACAAACTGGATTTAGAATAATTCCTTAAGTCCTAAAAGCTTCCTTAAGCCAATGACATAACTTCTCAAGAAAGGCTGTATTTCCTTTCCAAACAGCACCATCAACTCAGGAAAAATTATTTAAAAATGTTGGCCTATGTGAGACAGTCTCATTCATTGTACAACACTGATTAAATTGCACTGAAAAGAAGAACTGACCTCTGTAACTTAATGTCATAAAACTGTGTGTGTACTTATATCTGTATACATGAATTTCAATTTTAATTGTTATATACACATACATACATATTTACTAATATAGCCCTTTACAATAGTAAAAGCAAGAAATAAATTTTTTCTCAAGTAAATAAAATACACTGTCATAATTTTTGAATAATTCAAGAAATAACTTGTAGTTTAAACTGCAGTTGGATTTTTGTATATATGTGTGTGTCTGTTTAACATCTCCCTTATTTAAGAAACTAAAATTATTTAACATTTTGAAATAAATAACCTGTTCCCTCATTGCAAGAGTAATAGCTAAGTATGCTTGAAAATAATGGTTTTCATTCATTGGATGACTTTTAAAAAAATGAGAGCAAGTGTGTGTGTTGGGTACATTTAGCACTCTGGTGGAAGATTTATCTTTGTAATCATGTTTTCCTTTGCCTATCCTTGAAGCTCTCTTTCATGTATTAACAAAGAGAGACAAATAAAAAAAACATACTAAAGGAATAATTATAAATTGATAGAAGTATGTACAGTATTAAAAATCCATGATTAGTCCTAAATTATGTATATATATACACACATATATATATGATGAATATACTTTGTATCTACTAATATATCCCTTTATAATATTAAAGACAAGAAATAAAAATGATTATTTTGTATCTAAGCTATACTGGCAATAATTTCATTTCTCATAGATTAGCTACCCACATTGATCCAAAGACCTTTTAAAATTCAAGAAATAATTTATATTTTAAATTGAAATTGGATTTCAGTAATATGTAAACACTTCTGTGATACCACTGCATGGAAGGTGAATGATCAGTTTACTCCACATGACCTTGCTTTTGTTTCTACTGTGTATCAGTGACTCAGAAGCTTCCATTGTCATGGATTGTCACTGTCTCACTGTCCTCTTAACTAAGGCCACAAAGTGCAAAACAAGTGGCAGCAGCAGATAAGATAAGAAAGGAATTTGTAGCATGCTTTCCTTAAGGAAAATCACTGACAAATATGGGACAATATACATCATTTGTACTGCAGTGTCTGTATTTCATTATTTTTATTTGTGTTAATCTTAATGTAGCACATATAAATAGAAAAATATAGAACATATCCTCATTTTACTCATGTTTTCAAGATTCTTTGATGAAGGCTTAAATTTTTGTGAAAACCAGGAGACTATTGTACATCATAAATGCTCAAGGACATGTTTGATATTATATAGTGTTTGATTAATTTTTGAATTGAAACCACATTTTTTCATACAGTATAATCTGAATATGGTTTAATCTCTTTCAAAGTCTTCCAGATCACCCCACAATTTACCTACAATACAAATCTACCCCACTTGTTACGCTCTCTCTCTCTCTCACTTAGAAAAACTTACAGGCCTCTAAGAAACTAAAGAGAAAAATAAATTAAAATAATAAATTAAATTAAAATTACATAAAACAAACAGAAAATAAGAACCAAAGGAGTAGCTCAAGAAACACATATAGTTGCAGACACATACAAATTCACACAAAAAGAAATACCATAGAAACACAAAATAATTAACCATAGAATAATAAAAACAAAATCAAAAGACCCGTAATATATAAAAAGCAAAAACAAAAACAAAAAACTTAAGCTTGCCAAAATAATTACCATTGTGTTTAAATTTTTGGTATCTATGTTGTCATATGACCTGCCTTTAAGCATGTTTTGTATTTCCACTAAGACTGTTGGAAAAAACTAAATTTTCATTTGCCAGCAGTTATTGAAGGAATTAAGGACGGCAAGGGTGGCTCCATTTTGTTTCTTAGACTCTTTCTTACTTTGGAGTGACTTAACCCCCACCTTTGGGTTCTGAGAAGGGCCACATAGCCCTGCACCCTGCAGGTTGTCTTGAATATCACAGAATGTATTAATGGGTCCTCTTTGTCAGGTGTCATAAATGCCACACAATGTGTTAATGTGTTCTCCACTCCACCCAGCAGGCAATTATACAGATATCTTAGATATCTGTTGGTTTGGCCAGGTGGCCTGGAATAATTAGCATAAAGGTCATCTCCACTGCTTAATCTCCCACCAAAACTTTCCCTTCCCTGTAATGCCAAGACTTGGAATTCCCTGCGTGCAGTTTTTCCATTTAAAAACTCTGACCCCCCCCCCCGCCCCTCTGCCCCCTAGACTCATGGCCTCACTTTCTAACCTACTGCATCAGGGAAGATTGGTGGCCCGAGCTTAAGCTTGAATGAAGATTCTCCTGTGATTTTCAATGGACTTGACTCCTAGTGGTCTTTTGGGGTATCTCGAATCAGGCACAACATTATCAATTGGAGATAGTTTCTCTGTTACATTTGGAGGCTTGTATGCACTTCCGCTCTTGTTACAGGTACTTAGAGCTGTGCAGTCCCTGTTTCTGTAAGTTCAAGTGTCTCTTAGTCCTATTGCATATAGAAGGCCTCATTTTTCTTGTTGTCTTCAATCTCCTCTGCCTGTTAGCACTCTATCTGCCTCCTCTTCTACAGACTCCCCTGAGCAGTGCGACCTCTCATACTCTGCACAGCATCCAGAAGTACATTTATTTTAATAATATCAGTTTTAAAAATATTCGATTTTTGAGACTTTGTTACAATATATAGGAAATTTTAATCTAGAAGGATATAGAAACAAAATGGAAGGAAAAGATATAATGGTGAAGGGGAAGAATATGATCAAAATATATTTAAATTAAACAGAGCATTAAATGAAACATAATAAAAATAAAAATATACTTCTTATATTACAAAAGTTATATATTAAAATTCTAATTCTAAAAATTGACATTTAATTATCAGCTTTATTGGCTGTGTTAAATTGCAAAAACCACTAGGTCTTTCTAACCTTCTTTGTCCTTATTTGGAATACCTCACTGCATTGGTTATATATAAACTTCTTAGTATATGATTTGAAATGTGTTACTTCTACCATAATAGATGTCATATTCATTAGAAAAGGTATAACACCTTGTAGACTCTGTACCTTCAGGCCATTTGTATATAATTGTGCACTAATTGTGTATGGCCAACTGCCCTGAGGAAGTGGTAGAGTGTATAGATTATGTATATTTAATTGGAAGAGTGACCCAATCTGTGTAGCTATGGGTAAGGCATCATCCTTGCTGAGGTGAGAATTTCTTGGGGTATGGCTGCTGTCACCAACACCCTCTATATAAGCCTGATAAACTCTTTGGTTTGCCATGTTGGGTGTTGGTTGGAATAGTACATTGTTTTGTTATTGTGTTCCTAGAAGTAGGAAGTAGTCTCTTTTTTTATGTCTCCCCAGGTCTCCATAGGAAAGAAATTCCTACACTGATGTGTATTAAAGACATTGAAAGCTCAGAGAATAAGAAGACTATTAGATTATGTTTCAGATTTTATGTACAGTAAATATGAAATTAAAAGTAATTATATAAGTGTTAGTTTTCTTTTAAAAGGTACAATTATAAAATAAGCTGTGTCCATGGTTTTAATTATACTCACGATCATTGTATTATATTCTAAATAAGCACATTTTATTTTTTGGTGGTAACATATCAATAAAATTGTGGTATATAAGATAATATGATATTCCTCATTGATAGAAAATTTGTCTAACATGCATGAGACCTTGGATACAACCTTCAGAATAAAAAAATAATGTGTTTATGTAAATTGGCAACATAAATTTGCATATATTATGTAAATTTTAATTAAGTCTTGCCATTTTGATGTGCTTTCAGGAAAAAGGGCCATGGCCAGTCATAGTCCCATCCTGAAACCTAAAAGCTCTTCATGGATTCTCAGTAGAGATCATGTCTACAGATTATTAGTGTTGCCTAAAGAATCTCATTTTTATCAAAAAGGTTCTAGAATGAAGCTTGACATTATAGACATTCTGCAAGAATCAGTGCTGTCAATTCTCTGAGGATGTGGACCAGTACTTTACCTTGTTTTTATCAGCTTTGCTGGAAGGTTTGGTAATATTCAGTTCTTGTGAAAAACAACTCTAAGACAGCAGCATCCTTCCCATAAGAGCTGTATAGATGCTAACCTGAAACTGAACTAACAGTTTCATATTTCTCCAAACATAAAACCAGCCCTCCAAATGCTGATTTGTTCCATCACAACTCTCATGACCATCTCAAACTTAGTCCAGATTACCAAGAAACTCCCTACAAATTCTGAGCTACCACCATGGTAGACATGAGCAGGAGTAGATGAAAAGGTAAAGCATGGGGAAATTCTCTGAATTCCACATTCACTGCTCCACACTGAGTTTTAAACTCAAAGAAACAAAGCAACAATCTTGATCTGACTTTGTGAAAGGTATGGTTCGGTGGTCTTGGCTCCCAGACTGTGTCCAGAGAAAATGGTGGCAGCAGTTACTTGCACCCACATCTTTTCTAACATCTTCAATATGTTTGCGTATAATAGCCTAGAGTCTAACTTCAAACAGATGCCTTAGTAAGATATCTTACCTAGTCAATCATATGAGTAACCAATCTTGAAGTTGCTTCTTTAATATTTTTCTGAACCCACTTTATGAAATGACAGAAGTAAATCCTCATTTACCCCAGGATATCCAAGACATACCCTACTATAGATCTATAATAAAAATATGCTGATAAAATGCTTAACTTTTTCCATCAATCCTCTTATTAATGTGACAGTCAACTAAAATATGTCTACACAGAAGACTAAGAATATATGTACCTTAAGCGGAACTTGAATGAGAAGTAGTATCTTTAAAATAAAGCTGAGGTCAACTAAACCCACCACCAACTAGCTTCCTGGCCGACTCTTAGCCATGGATTTTAGTATATCCTTTATTGTTCTAAGATTTACTAAGAACAGAAATAAGAATAGGGGGACACAGCAGTCTTTCCAGGAAACAAAATTAGTATCAAATGTACTTAAAATGACATTGAATCAGAGAAGTCAATAGGCTAGTTCCATTTAAAATACCATGACACAAATACTTGTTTCTTTTCTTGACATGTTTTAAAATTTACAATATCTAATATAGGTTTATATGTCATGAAACTTCCATTCTCATACTCTGTATGTAAGATCGCAGAGATTATTTTTAAAAATATGTGAATCTGTCCAAATCTTAGAACTATGTATATTCTTCAAGTAATTCTACTTTGAAAATGTGTCTAATATAAATACTTTTCTTTTGGAGACAGAAAAATTCCCTATCATAAATTCACTTCAACAAATAGTTATGTAGTAGATGGTATGCAGAAGTACAACCTTCTTCTCATTAACTCCTATTGACTTTGAGGGCATTTTCTTTTTTTTTTTTCAAATAATTAATATTATATTTCAGAATACAAAAACAAGTTTTGAATCAAAACTATATGTGTGTTAACATAGGTTTTCTAATAATATAATATCAGATAACTCCAATAAAAATTATGAAATGCACATATCAGATGTGCATGGAAAATATTAACAATGTTCATGATTTCATGAAGGACCCTCTGGATTTTTTATCTCCCCCTTCTTCCATAAGACTCCCTATGCTCTCTCCAAAGTTTGGCTGTGACTCTCTGTGTCTGCTTCAATCCCCTGTTGGATGGAGTCTTTTAGAGGACATCTGTGGTAGGCTCACATCTTGCTCGCCTCTCTTCTACTGCTTCTGGTGTCCATCCTGTTTTCCCTTCTCAATGAGAATTAAGCATTTTCCATATGTCCTTCTTGTTCTTTAGCTTCTTTAGGTGTGTAGATTTTTTTTACTTAAATTTTTTTTAAAACATTAGTTACAGTTTATTAACTTTATATCCCAGCTCTACCCTGCTCCCTCCTAATTCTACCCTCCCTCCGGCCTCCTCCCTGCCCCTTTCCAAGTCCATTGATAGGGGAGAACCTTCTCCCCTTTCATCTGACCCTGGTTTATCAAGTATCTTCAAGACTGGCTGCAAAGTCCTATGTGGCTTTGCAGGGTGGCTCCTTCCTGGGGAAGAGGGGAGGTCAAAGAGCCTGCTATTGAGTTCATGTCAGAGGTAGTGCCTGTTCCTCTCAATAGGCTACCCACTTGGATACTGAGCTACTATGGGCACCGAGCAGAGACTCTAGGTTATGTCCATTCGTGGTCCTTGGTTGGAGAAACAGTCTCATAAAAGACCCCTATTTCCAGATATATTTGCTCCTGTCCTCTCCAGGTCTTACTATCTCCCCCTCTTTCATGTGATTTCCTGCACTCTGCAGAAGGTTTGGTTTTGAGTCTCAGCATCTGTTTTGATACACTGCTAGGTAGAGTCTTTCAGTGGCCTCCTGTGATAGGCTCCTGTCCTGTTACTTGTTTTCTCCTACATCCAAAGTCCATCCCATTTGGGGGGATTTTCTTAATTCTTCATTTCAGTTTCCTTCTCTTAAGACAGTGTTATGGTTTACATACATAGTCCAGCCAGTATTCATGAACTGAAGTTTTAATCCTCTTATAATGATAACAGTATATAGTCAGAATTAGAAAAGGTCACAAATTAAGGAATATTGCAACATTGTGAATGAGATGAATGCCCCTATAAAGATTAGTGGTGACTGGGGGCTTTTACTGTTTTGTAATAGTATGTATTCTAATTTTAAAAGGTCACAGATTGAGTCGATCCAAGATGGCTGCCAGGAGAGAACACTGTGTCTGAGGAGTAGGAGAGCAGAAACAACGCAGCGACCAGGAGACTGAACTCTGGGACCTAAAACTCCAGCATTGTGAGTGCCAGGTGAGCGGAACTCCTACAGTGAGAAAATCAAGTGGGAAAACCCTAGAGACACCCAGCTATTACCTGGAAAAATTTCCCGGTGACCAGCGGCTCACAGCTCTGATCTGAAAGAGCAGCTGCGCTGGGCGCCCGCACCCCCCATTATAGACTGGATCTCACAGTCTCACGGGCAGTCTCAGGAGGAACCAGGCACCGTTTTCACTGAACTGCACCCTACAGGCTCACACTGCACCCTGGTTCTGTTTCAACCCGCTGGTGTGCTGCGGGCATGAACCGATCTCCAGAACCACCACAGACTGAATGGATTGGGGGACTGTTTTGACCAGTCCGCACACTGCTGGGGCACTCGTGGAACACTTCCGCCAGCAAAAACTCAGTCAGTGTGTGAGTCCCCCTGCGGGTCTGGGAGGAACAC
>CM053752.1:49582212-49608733 GCA_028658305.1 Pachyuromys duprasi
ATAGCCCCCTCCCTCATTCCCTCCTATTCTCCCCATCCCTCCTTCATCTTCTCCCTGCCCCCCTCCAAGTCCACTGATAGGGGAGGACCTCCCCCCTTCCATCTGACCCTAGCTTATCATGTCTCTTCAGGGCTGGCTGCAATGTTCTCTTCTGGGATCTAGTTAGGCTGCTCCTCCCTGGGGGTCAGTGGCAGTCAACAAGCCAGCCATTGAGTTCATGACCCAAATAGTTCATGACCCAAATAGTCCCTGTTCCCCTTACTAGGATACCCAGTTGGGTACTGAGCTACCATGGGCCACATCCGAACAGGGTGTTATAGTTTATATCCATACATGGTCCTTGGTTGGAAAAACAGTCTCATAGAAGACCCCCGTGCCCTGATCTATTTGGTCTTTGTGGAGCTTTTGTCCTTGCCAAATCTTACTAACTCCCCCCTTTTTCATATGATTCCCTGCACTCTGGCGATGGCTTGGTTGTGAGTCTTAATATTTGCTTTGATACATTGCTATGTAGAGTCTTTCAGAGGCCCTCTATGGTAGGCTCCTGTCCTGTTGCTTGAAGATTAACTATAATTTTAATGGAAAAATACTACTAAACATTTTAAATATTTATTTTAATTTTGAGATTATAATATACTTACATCATTACCCTTTCCCTTTTATCCCTCCACAACCACTCATGTATCTCTTTTCATTATTTAAAGTTCATGGCCCTCTTTTTCCTTAATTGTTGTTACATGTGTATGTATGTATATATGTACATACCTAATTATAGCTATCTCAGTCTGCATGTTACTTGTATGTGTATTTTTAGAGCTGACTATTCAGACAATTGGATAATCAATCAGGGTGTTTCTCAATGGGTAAATTTATTTCTCCTATTCTCAGCATTTCTTAGCTGCCTTTTGCATATCTCTTATTCTTGTTCATCTCAAGTTTAATCGGTCATGTGGGTTTTTCTTCTGACATTACTAGGAGAAAAAATTTGTTCATCTTACTTTCTCTTCTTCAACAAGAGACCTTGAAACCTAGGTGCAGAGAATAGTAGAGGTATCCACTGAGAGTGTGCTCAAAAGCTCGACAGTTTATTGGTTGTAGTTTTATGTAATGGTTTTTTGTCTGTTGCAAAAAATTTTACTTGCTGAGGGCAAGGACTATATTTTAGTTAGAGATTATGTGAGTTTAGTAAAGTCATGCTTGTTGGTTCTTCAAATTTCATGACTCCACTAGACCTGGGTACTTGGTTTGTATTTCAGAACTAGTTATCGTTTTACTGTTTACATCTTCTCATTCTGTATTTTTATCCCTCCTTACCTTCTAATTAGAGGTCCCACCTCCTTTTCACCTTTTCCCTGTTATATCACTTGTGCCCTGCTATTCTACTCATCATTGCTACTCTACCGCTCTACACAACAATGGCTCTTTTTGTTTTTCTGATTTCTGTTGTTAATTTAGGCTATGTACTCATATCTGAAGATTTAGAGGTAGGAATCTCCAACAGAGAATATGAGGCAATGTCTTTCTGAATCTAGGTTAATATGCTTAATATGATCTTTTCCAGTTCTAATCATTTACATGCAAAGTTCATTTTTTTAAATTTATTCACTTTACATCCTAATTGCAGGCTCCCTTCTCTCTTCCCAGTCTCCTCCCATACACCCTTCTCCACTCTACTCTCTGCATATCCCTAAGCTTTGTTGGAAAGGATGTGATTAAAACAACTGAGCACTATATATAAATACTTTTCCTCAGTCTCTCTCTGTTCTCATAGATGGCGTTTTTGTCCAGTATAAAACTTTCATAGTGGTTTACATACAATAATAGTGTTCAGAGACTGAAATATACCTAAACATGATAATTATGTTTTTATAAAATGTATTATTTTATTAGAATATATAAAGACTAGCAGTATATGTATTTCATAATGTACTTACCAATTTTGTGTTAAAATTTTAGTTCCATTATGTATTGGCAATGAAAAATTCTGCTTTTTTCTAGGGGAAAAATGAGATGAAATAAGCTTTATAAATTCCTTTAGCTATCTTACCTCTTAAAAGAAATCCTGGCTAGATTCAGAATTTATTTTCACAGAACACTTTTGGTACATGTCTTGTAATTTCAATTTTAAAGCCATTTATAGGCATGATTGAGAAGATGAAATAAACATTCACTTGTGTTTATTAAGGTATAGACATGTTGCAATGGCTACTTCAAAGTTACTAAATACAATAGGAAAATAATTAACCACAACTTTTAATTCATATTCCCCAAAGCTTAGATCAATTTTAACAGATATGAGAAATGCTTATTTCTTATTTGTTAAACAAGATCATATATCTGATTGACATCCATCACTGTGAGGTTTTTATCTAAATTTCATGCTTACATTTAAAATTAATCTTTTCCCACAGAGCAGTACAATTCTTAAAATGTTTTTTTCATGTTTTAATCTCATATATAACTTCAGAGATCAGTTTTGTCATAAAATTCTCAACTGATTATGTTAAATTTACAACTCTTTTGTTTAGAAATTTTAATTTTTCTGTAAAGATTAATAACAATATTAAGATTATAAATTAATTAATATACTCCAAGTGTTTACTCTTTTGAAATAAGAAATAAAGACTATTTTACAGCATCTAAATAGCAACTGATTTAGAAAGAAATGCACTGTGATTAGAGATGTATAAAAGGTATATTTCATTACAGCAAGAATAAAATCTCTTCTAGGCTCAAAATAGAAAAGAATTATTGATCCTTCAAATCAAGTATAAATCCTAAGAACTATAAAACCTTTATGCTCTTCAGAAAACACACATTTTTATTATCAGTAATTTGTAAAGATGTTAAAAATTTACAAGTAAGAAGATCTATTACATACTAGACATTAAAAAAACAAAAGAAAAAGTAATCCAAAATTGGTGGACAAAAATCAATAGAATTGCACTTGTCTAAACACCTATAACTAAAACATTGGAAATATCGCCCAAATGGTTGGGAAAGTAGCAAAGCATATCCTACAAGCTCCCTTGTATTTCACATTTACACTTTAGGAAATTTTCATCATAAAATATTTAAAAATGATTTTTGTAAAACAGTTAACATTTTCTGTATATAACTATCTTAGAATAATCTTCTTCTCTGACTGAGATAATGAGCTAAGCATAGCTGGAATCCTAATACAATCGTACTTTTATGCTTCCATGTTTGTTCACAGTCCATAAATTCCTATATTAGCTGTCAGTGTTCTCATTCCAGTTGAGAAATAAATAATGAGATGCTTTTAGGACGAAAAGGAGATATGCATCTTTAGTTCTTTAAATATGTGATGTCAATATGTTTAATGGCATTACACTTCAAGAATGTTATTTTCTCTATATAAAAAGGACACGACTGTAATACACTCAGTAGAGTGGTAAGCATGAATTGCTTTCCTAGAGCAATGCAGTGTATGGCATTACTCACTTGTAGCCTTTGTTCAGCCCTTTTGTAACAAACACAACATGCTTCCTATATTATTGTTTTATTTTTAGATACGGTGTTTGTGATTTACGTGGACATATAAAGATGATATCTCAGAACAGCAGTGAGCTGCAAAATGTATTGTAGCTATACAATTCCATTTTCCAATAAAATATTTCTCGAAGGCACAACATTTGAAACTCATAAAAAACCAACTGTTCCAGATATGATGAGATTCCTCGTTTTCACATCTTCCCTTCACTTCTTCCTCTGTAGCTCAGAGAGCTCACGGCTTAGAACATTGTGAACTACTATTTAAAAAACCCCACATTAGTGTCCCTGAGACCATAGAAAAAGTGAGTGATTAATTTCATAACTTTTTTATTATCATAGTAAATTTTTGGATTTATTATTTAAGGACTTAAACACGTTGGCTACAATGTACCATTTACTATTCATTCCATCTACTGAAGGTAACTGTTACTTTCAAAAACCTTGTAAACCACTTTATAATGAGAAAATTTGGAAATCAATCTGGCTTTTTCTCAGAAAATTGGGAATAGGGCTACCTCAAGATCCAGCTATATCATTCCGGGCCATACACAAAAAGATGCTCCACCATTCAACAAGGACATTTGCATAAATATGTTCATAGCAGCTTTAACTGTATCATCCAGCATCAGGAAACAACCTAGATGTCCCTCATCCAAGGAATGAATACAGAAATTGTGGGGCATTTGGACAATGAAATACTACTCAGCTATTAAAAACAAGGAAATCATGAAAATTGCAGGCAAATGGCTGTAACTAGAAAAGATCATCTTGAATGAGGTAAACCAGAAACAGAGAGACTAGAAAGACTTGTATGGTATATACTCACTTATAAGCGGATATTAGACATATAATAAAGCATAACCATACCAAAGTCTACAGACATAAAGAAGCTAAACAATAAGGAGGAGTTTAGGGAGGGGGTTACAACTGTGATATACAATGGATAATTGTAAAAAAATAAACTAATAATAATAATTTAGCCTTATTTCTGTTTTATTTTCCTGGATTATATTTCTATTAAATTTTAAAGGCAGGATCTGAGCTGACATAATCTTATGCTCAAGACATATAACATAATGAGTATATATTATCTGTAGCTCTGACATTCGTTTCTTTATTTTACAAACCATCATCTTTCTGACATAAATATAGTGGCAATGAGATATACAGACTCACCACACTCAGGCTCAGATATTGTCACTACAAGAAAACCTTTGGAATAATTCTCTCTCTTTACAAAGTGAATGCTGAGAATGTGCTATGGAAGTGCGGTCATTTTTTTCTGGATTTTTATTAATTTAAAAAAATTATGTGCTCTCTTTGGCAGCACATATACTAAAATTGGAATGATACAGAGAAGATTAACATGGCCCCTGCGCAAGGATGGCATGCATACTCGTGAAGTATTCCATATTTTTCATACTAAAATCTGTACACCTAAAGAAACTAATTAAGAAGGAGGACTCTGGTGAAGATGCTCAATCTCCATTCAGAAAGACAAAGAGGATGGACTTCAGAAGAGGGACAAAATAAGGACCAGGACAGGAGCCTACCACACAGGACCTCTGAAAGGCTCTACCCTGCAGGGTATCGAGGCAGATGCTAAGACTCATGGCCAAACTTTGGGTAGAGTGCAGAGAACCTTAAGAAAGAAGGGGTAGATAGTAAGACCTGGAGAGAACAGGAGATCTACAAGAAGACCAACAGAACCAAAATATCTGGGCCCAGGGGCCTTTTCTGAGGCTGATACTCCAACCAAAAACGATTCATGGAGATAACCTAGAACCCCTGCACAGATGAAACCCATGGCAGTTCAGTGTCCAAGTGGGTTCCGTAGTAATGGGAACAGGGACTGTCTCTGACATGAACTGATTGGCCTGCTCTTTGATCACCTACCCCTGAGCGGGGGAGGGGGGCAGCCTTATCAGGTCACAGAGGAAGACAATACAGCCACTGCTGATGAGACCTGATAGACTAGGATCAGAAGACCTCCCCTATCAATGGACTTGGGGAAGGGCATGGGTGGAGAAAAGGGAGGGAGGGTGAGATTGGGAGGGGAGGGTGGAGGGAGCTACATGGGGGATACAAAGTGAATAAACTGTAATTAATAAAAATAAAAAATACCAAAAAGAAAAAACAAAACAACAAAAAAGAAATTTATATGTGGATCTTCGTGTTTTAAAAAAGTAGTAGAGCTATGGCAGTTCCTCCTTTCCATACACACACACACAGACACACACACACACACAAACAAACAAACACATGCACATACACAATTCATGGAACAAAGGTAAGAAGAATATTTTGTTAAATGTTCAGATGGTTTAGTCAACTTCTGATGACATAGAACCCAAATTTGTATGACAGCTCATGCCATCAATCCAAGTAAATTTTCATAAGAGTTAAATCTCTCCAGAAAGGGTAGCTGACTTCAACCTTTAAAATTCTCTTGTTCACAGAGAACCTCTGAAAGACTCTACCCAGCAGGGTATCAAAACATGCTGAGACTCATAACCAAACTTTGGGCAACATGCAGAGAATCTTAGGAAAGAAGCGGGAGATAGTAAGACCTGGAAAGGACAGGAGCTCCACAAGGATGGCAACAGAACCAAAATATCTGGGCACGGGGGTCTTTTCCGAGACTGATACTCCAACCAAGGACCATTCATGGATATAACCTAGAACCCCTGCTCAGATGTAGCCTGTGGCAGCTCAGTATCCAAGTGGGTTTCCTAGTAATGGAAACAGGGACTGTCTCTGACATGAATTCAGTGGCTAGCTCTAGACTGCCTCCACATGATGGGGGAGCAGCCTTACCAGACTACATAGGAGGACAATGCTACCAGTTCTGAGGAGACCGGATAAATTAGGGTCAGATGGAAGAAGAAGAGGATCTCCCTATCAGAGTACAGGAGGAGATACTTAGCAATGTATCATCCAAAACGCACATGGAAATCAATGTAACCAAAGGAAATTTATAGAAATTTTCTCAGGCATTATGCTTGCTCTTCTATTTTCTTTGGAGACTTGTCATATAGCCTAGGTTGGTTTTGAAACTGTGATCTTTCTTCCTCAGCCTCCTGAACTGTAGCACTACAAGTGTGCTAAAGTGTTACATAATATTTCTTTAAAAGGTAATTATGAAATCAAATATAAAATGAAAAATCATCCTAATAAATTAAAAATCCAAAAAGATGCATACCTGCATGCTCCTCATCCTTTCCCTTCTTCTACGCACATGTGTTTTCTATACATAGCTGCATTAATATTGTGGCTGTAGTTAATTAGCATAAACAATCAAATATTAACAATTAATAATTAGTTATCATTATTACTTTGAACAATTATTTTCTCTGCATTTTTATTAAAATTGTCAAAAAATACAAATACAATCATAGTTAACTGAAAGAGAATCCTTTTCTTTTTGCAGAACTTTTTCTTTGTATTCATGATTATTCTAAGAAAAATATCTGTTGCAAACTTGAAACAGCTAGATTCTTTGTAATTTGTGACATTATCAATAATTTCTGAGCCTATTGATCATACTAATGAATTTTGTTAATAGTATGATTAAGTGAAGAACGAGTTTGTGCTATTGTAAATATGGATTTGGGTATAGAAACCTCATGATTTCTTTATCCATGATTATGCTACTCTATAGCACCATACTGCATTTACAATGTTAAAATGTGTAGCATTTCAAGTTGTCGAAAAATTTATTAACATTTTTACTGCTTATTTTCTAGTTTATCCTGGTGTTTGTAGACAACTTCAAAATTTAGAAAATATTTCTCCACATTTTTTCCTGGAGAAATAAGGTTGGCTTTGTTTGTTTTTTTTTTTCTTCTTGTAGAAGTAACAAATTGTTGTATACACATTTTTCTAGTAATGATTCCTTACTTTGGCTTACGCATATAGAAGAGCATCATGACAACTAGCAATCATTTATTGTTTCTTACAAATGCAATACATAATCTAAATTCTGGGATTTGGGTAGTAAAATGCACATTCTGGTAAAATATACACATGAATAATATTTAGAACATAATATGAAAGGTCAAAATGAAAGTTTCTATTTTCTTTGAAGACTCAGTTGAATAATGTGCTGTTTTCTAAGAAGCTATCTTTGTGTGAGGGCTTGTGATCATTTGCTGTGAGATGTCTCCTGTGAGCACATGACTTTGGCCAGATGAGAACATCAGTGTGTAAACTCTGAGGTGAGGAGATAGATAGATGCAATGGGCTGTGAGACATCACTTTTTTGGAGCTGCATCACTGTGCTGACACTTGACTTTGCACAGAGAAATATTCCAGAGAACTTCTCAGGGCAACCCAACTGAGTCTTGTTGCTTTCCCTGACTTGTCCCAATACTCTGAATTGTGCTGATTCATGTTGCTGCTTTATGTTGGCCTTTGGACAATGAAGAATGGACTTATTCCAAGAAGCTACCTCTCAAAAGGTCTATAAGGTCTTTATCTAATAACTATTTTTCTCCCCTACCTCTGATCAGTGGGTGGAAGGGAGGTGGAAGATTTTAAGAACCCAAAAGTAGGTGCTTAAAGGTGCTTTAAGACATTGAAGATAAATCACTAAAACTGAGTACTGTTACAATTATATTATCTGGAGGAAAAATCTCATGGACAAAGAATCCCTTTTCAGTCACTCATTGTATGAGACACTATTTATACTAAGGCTTTAAGAAGAAGGATAAAAGGAAAGACAATAAAATGCACTATCAAGGAAAGAAGTAGCATTTGAAAAGGCTGTGGTTTGAAAAATCTGTATATTCAGGAAACTTAAGCTAAGGCACTAAATTATTCATTTTTTATTTAGAAAGGAGTTCAGCTGGATCCTTCAACATTGTTCAGCATATAATATAGAGCAACTTCTCTATCTTGAATACTGATTCATCTTCCAATTTTGTGAAATTTCACAAAATCAATAAGAAACAATGATCCACTACAATCCATTTTAGATGAAATGCCATAAGAGTTATCCATGGAGTAAAAGTTGAGATTATTTTTAAATGTTTGGGTCAATACCAGATATCTGATAAACTTCTCTTAATCACTAAGACTTATTCTGAACTAATTTGAAATTCTTTACTGAAGTTTGTACTTGTCAGTAAAGTTTCCTTCCTTTGAACATGCTCAGAAGTGTCAGTTTTTGATAATGAAGTCTAATACCAAGGATACTCTACTGGTGAGTAAATCAGTACTTAGGAATGACTGGAGCTCATCCTGTAGAATATGAAATTCTTTTACTCTCTTTACGTATAATCTTGCCAGAGAAATTGTTTATATGTCATTCAGATAGCTCTGATTGCATTACCTCAGAAAATAATCTTTACTTTCTCTTCTCATTACTAGTTAGATTGCCTTCATTTTATTGGGTGCAATAATAGTGGATGCTTCTCAGTGAAAATACACAGTTTTAAATATATAATAAATCGACGAGCAAATTTTTATTATAGATTTCATATTAATGTTAATTTATTTCTCCCACTAGCTACCGTGACTCTTAAGCTGTATATCTTTGTTAAAAAGGAAGGCTTCCCTTTGTCTATGTCCTTACAGTAAGAACGTCTCACTACAATCTTCTTTTTTCTGTTTATTTTTTTCATACCTTGTTCTTTGTACAATTTCATGGATGGGCCATTCTTCACAGGATTTCTTTCCCATTTGAAGGTGAGTATTTAGTAAACATGTGAATGTACTTGATATTTTCGTCACACATTCATTAACTTACGGGCGCCAAGACTGTTTCCATTACTTGACTCACATGGATAATACTTCAGTGAATATGAGAAGGCTTGTTCTCTTCAGTGTACTTATCTCATTTACATTGGATATACACTTAGTAGTGGGGTGCTGGATCAAACTATATTTCTCGTAGTAATTTTTAAAAATGTCTATACAAATATTCATAATGCTTATACTTTCCTACATTTTATTCATCATTGTGTAAAGATAACTTTTCTTTTTACCCGGGCAAAAGATGTTAAATGTAGTTGTTTTATACTAGTCATCCTAAAAGGTCTATGTGATATCCAATACCTCATTTCAAATTCCCATTTTATAGTACATATATATATGTATATATAATAATGAGCTTATAAACCAGGAGATTTTCATAGTGTATCTTAAATATCCTTATTTTGGATGAAGCTATCTGCCTTTACCCACCTTTACCTCTACTTAAACATTTGTCCTGGATAGCCCCATCTGTTGCTCAGGTCCTTCTTCATACATGGATCTTTGATTCAATTTCTTTCATGTATGTTTAACTTGCAGTACTTGTGGAATTCAGATACCTTAGAAATGGGCCATTATGGGTTAACACTTTGAAAGAGTGGATTTAGTAAAATACAAGCAGAATGAAAGAAAGGAGAATACTTGTTTTAAGAAAAAATAAAAAAACAAATATCTTATTTTATTTTTACAAGCTCGTGTTTGACTTTCCTATAAACCTGAAATTATTATTGAATAAATGTGTAAATTGAAGATATATGTTCCCTTTGTATCTTTATATTCTTTGCTCATGAAATGAAATAATTGAAGTATTAATATAATTTCATTTTTCAGGAAAATTTCTTGATTCAACACCATTCTTTAAAGAGCTAGAAAAGAAATATAATAGAATTTGTATGTAACCACAAATGGCCCCAATAACCAAAATTCACAAGCAGCAGATAATGAGAAAGCTGGAGGCATCACATTACTGATCAAAATGCACTACAGGTACATGGCAAGCAAAGCAGCATGGTACAGACATGAAACCAAAGGGAGACAATTTTTGTTTCTGAAAATCCTTCTTGCCTCAGAAACTGAAACTTTGCCAGACATTTCAATTAGGTTAATATTTTGCCTTGAGAATATTTGAAACTGTGTACCTAATATGCTACCCTACTGTACACTCAGCCTGTTTAAGTTTAACTTTTCTTTAAGAAAACACTGTAACCTAACTTAACTGCCTTGGACTGCAGATGAAATCAACTGTACAATCTGTGATAACTTTAATCTTAAACTGTATAGTACATGCTCCATACCTCTGACCCTGAACGGAGTGGGAGTATGTGCATATATTTTGTGTGATGTGATATGATATGACGTGTGAGTGAGTGTTTATGTATGTGTGTGTGCTTGTGTGTGTGGTGACAATAATATTCTAAAAGGGACAACAGAATGGAACCAACCTAAAATATTGAAAATATTAACTCTAGAAAGTCGTTTATGATTTTCTAGGTAAGAACATTATTTAATTTTATTTCACCAGTATTATAAAATAAACATACTATATTTAAAAAAAACAGAAAGAAAGAAAGAAAGAACGAAAGAAAGAGAGTGAGTGAAATAAAAAGAAAGAAAGAGAGAAAGAAAGAAAAGGAAAACAACATGAAGAAACTGGATGGTAGTGTCTGTGGTTTGGAATGTTCTTCTGTATAATTTGTGATTAGAAAAGCATCAGTTTTCCCCTCTGAGACTGTGTTAAATCTTCCTCTGTAAAGCTGTTCCTTATTCATTACATGAACCATAGTTTTTTTTTATTGTGTTCAAAAAGCATAGAACAGATCCCAGTTGATATCTGTTGAGAATAGACAGACATCAGACACACACAACAGACAGACAACAAGAACGCCAAACCTATAGACTCAAGTCATATGGGAAAAAACTGGAGAAAAGCTAAAATTTTAAATTTTGGTTCACTATTGGTGTAAATTTCCCTAAGAAGACTCTTTCATTGCTCTTTACTATGACATTAGGGCAAAACAGACAGAAGGATTACTGTAGATGAGTTGAATATAAGTATGTATCACATTAAGTACGTGATACAGAAACCAGAATAGCCACACAGAAAAAAATGTGCATAAATAACTAGCACTTTTACATGCAGAGCCTCAAAAAAATTGAAATGACAGAATCAAAGTTAAGAGAAGGGGGAATAGAAAGACTTGGAGGGGACAGGAGCTTCGCAAAGAGACTCACAGAATCAAAAAGTCTGGATCCAGTGGGCACTGCAGAGACTGATGAATCAACCAAGGACCATGCATCTGTTCAGATACAGCCCACAGGCAGCTCAGTCTCCATGGAGATTCCCTAATAAGGGGAGCAGACACAGTACCTGGCCTGAACTTGGTTGGCTGTTCTTTGCTCAGCTCCCCCTGAGAAAGTGACCTTACAAGGTCGCAAAGAAAGAGGATCCAGAGAGTCCTGATGAGAAGTGATAGGCTAGGGTCAGATAGCAGGGAAGGAGGATCTCTGCTATCAGTAGATTAGGGGAGGGTCATGGAAGAGAT
The DNA here is from genome assembly GCA_028658305.1 of Pachyuromys duprasi. Lineage (NCBI taxonomy): Eukaryota > Metazoa > Chordata > Mammalia > Rodentia > Muridae > Pachyuromys > Pachyuromys duprasi. The sequence continues at coordinate 49,594,026 of CM053752.1, forward strand.
ACTGAAGAGATGAGGGAGGGGGCTACAGCTGGGATACAAAGTGAATAAATTATTTTTTAAAATATAATTTATTTATTCATTATTTAGGACAATTTATTCACTTTGTATCTGGGCTGTAGCCCCCCCTCTGTCATCTCCTCTCTCTCCCACCCTCCCTCCCTCTTCTCCATCTATGCCCCTCCCCTAGTCCACTGATAGGGGAAGACTCCCCTATCAGGAGTCCCCTATTATCTGACCCTAGCCAATCAGGTCTTATGGGATTGGCTGCACTGTCATCTTCTGTGACCTGGCAAGGCTACCCCCATTCAGGGGGAGGCAATTCAAGAGCTGACTACTGAGTCCCTGTTAGAGACAAATCATGCTCCCCTTACTAGGGTATGCATATTGAGACTGAGCTGCTCATGGGTTATCTCTGAGCAGGGGCTCTAGGTCTCTCCTTCCATTGTCCTTGTTTGAAGCATTGGTCTCTTTAGGCCTCTCTGGGCTTACATGTCTTTTGTATTATAATATTAGTATGAAAGTGTTATATTGGGTACAGAAGAGAAAAAAACAGGTTCTAATTGAGTAGTGATATGTTTTTGTATCAAGTTAATAAGAAGTCTGTTTTGCTGGCTAGTTTAATGTCAACTTGACACAACTAGATTCATTTTGAAAGAGAGACTTTAGATTAAGAAAATGTCACCATAGGCCTTTTGTGGTAGGCAACTGTCCTGTTCCCTATTTTCTCCCTCTTACAATGTTCATCCCATTTGCCTTTCCGAATCAGGAATTTATCATCTTACCCAGGGTCGTCCTTCTTGCTTAGCTTTTTTAGGTTTACAGATTTTAGTATTATTATCCTATATTATATGTCTAATGTCCACTTATGAGGGAGTATATACCATGTGTACCTTTCTGCTTCTGAGATACCTCACTAAGGATACTCTTTTCTAGTTCCTACCATTTGCCTGCAAGTTTCATGATTTTCTTGATTTTAATTGTTGAGTAGTATTCCACTGTGTAAATGTACCACAATTTCTGTATTTATTCCTCAGTTGAGGGACAACTGCATTGTTTCCAGTTTCTGGCTATTATGAATAAAGCTGTTGTGCACATGCTTAAGCAAATGCCCTTGTTGTATACTTGAGCATATTTTGGATATATGCCTAGGAGTGATATAGCTGGATCTTGAGGTAGCAACCTGGGTATTAAAGTAGATGCTGAGACTCATAGCCAATCTTTAGGCAGAGTGCAGGGAATCTTTTGAAAGAACAGGGGGATAGAAAGACCTGGAGGAAAGAGGAGCTCCACAGGAGAGCAATAGAATCAAAAAATCTGGACCCATGGATCTTATCTGAGACTGATGCTAAAAAAAAAAAAAAAAAAAAAAAAGGACCATGTTTGGAGATAACATAGAAACCCTGTAAAGATGTAGCCCATGGCAGCTCGGTGTCCAAGTGGGTACCTAGTCAGGGGAGCAGGTGCTGTCTCTGACAGGAACTCAGTAGGCTACTCTTTGATCACCTCCCCCTGAGGCAGGGAGCAGCCTTACCTGGCCACACAGGAAGACAATGCAGCTAGGTCAGATGGAAGGGGAGGAGGACTTCTCCTATCAGTGGACTGAGGGAGTAGCAAGGGAGGTGAAGAGAGAGAGAAAGTGGGAGGGGAGGAGGGAGTGGGCTGCAGCTGGGATAGAAAGTGAATAAATTGTAAACAAACAAACAAACAAATAAATAAGAAAATGCCTCCAGCAGACTGGCCTGCTGGCCAGTCTGTGTTGCACTTTCTTAACCAATTCGAGTTTGCAGTCCTTGGAATCAGCAGAGCAGTGCAGCTAAAGGAGCAGGTAGCATAACTATCTCATCACCAACTCTGCAGCAGACCACCTGCTACACACCCTCTTTGCTTCCTTCTGTAGTCCATCAGACAGATCTTCCTCTCAAACTTTGTTCTCCCCACTACTCCTTCCTTGACCCCAGCCTCCAACTAACTCCAACAGGCATTTCCTGGAATCCACAAGCTACTTTGAACAGTAAAGCAGGTAAACTATAGAATTCCACCTTCCTCTTCATTTCTACAAGTTCAAACCCTTTTCCCATCCCTAGTTTTGTAGCAGACCCTCTGCTGTGGCTTTTTCTCACATTTTCCTACAGGACAAAGGAACTCCTCGTTTATTGGTCTGCTTCCTATATTCTCTGGATCTCTTCACTACTATCCAAGACCATATCCTGAGTGTTGCCTCCCAATTCATAGAAACACATTTTGCCTATAACTTGAGTTGTTACATCTGTCAATATACTAGGATAATTTTCTTTCAGGCAACACACCACCACAACATTTTCCTGAGAATCAAAGACAGACACCAAAGAACAAAACATCTATCCAGTGAAGACAAGACAATATCAGCACCTAGAATTAAAATGTTCTCTATATTGGATACCTAGATTGCAGTCTAAACACCTAATCAGTAACAATGAGGACAATGTGTGTCAAAAGAGCTAAACAACCTTAAGATGGCCCTAAACATTCCAACATAGCTGAATCAAAAGAATAAGACTTTAAAATATACTTTATGAATATGATAAAGGCTCTAGAGATGGAATGAATAAATCACTTAAAGAAATCTATAAAAATGCAAACAAATGGTGAAATAAAATAAATAGAAAATTTCAATACTTGAAAGTGGGAACAGAATAAAGAAAAACAGAAAACATAACAAACAAACAAAACAGCTCAAACAGAGGAAAATATGGACATGAAAAATTTGGAAACTCAAACAGGATCTCTGGGGCAAGTCTCACCAACAGAATACAAGGAATGGAAAAGATATCTCAGGCATTGAAAACTCAATAGAAGAAATGGATGCATTGCTTACAGAAAATGTGAAATCTAAAAAACTTAAAGGCACAAAATATAAAGAAAATATGTGACACTATGAAAAGAAAAAAAATCTAAAAATAATAGGAGTAGAGGAAGAAGAAAACCAGTCTAAGGAAACAGAAAATATTTTCAGTAAAATCATAGAAGAAAATTTTCCTAACGTAAAGAAGGAGATGCCTACTAAGACAAAAGAAAAATACAGAATAGCAAATACAGAAAAGAAAGTATACTTATTGCATAAAACTCAAAACACTAAGAGTATAGGACAAAGAAAGCAAAGGAAAGCAAGCACACAATCACACACACTGACCACCAATTCCACAGTAAAAGGAACTCTCAATCATTGGTCAATAATATCTAAAAACATCAATGGACTCAACTCTCCAATAAAAAGACACAGACTAACAGAATGGTTGTGGAAACAGGATCCAACAATCTGGTGCATTCAAGAAACACACCTCTGAAATAAATACAGGCACTATCTCAAAGTAAAGATGCTAAAGGACATTTCAATTCTTAATACCCGTGCACCAAAAACAAGGGTACACAAGTTTGCAAAAGAATTACAGTAGATTCCTATCACATATTGACACCCACACAATCATAGTGGAAGACTTTAATAACCCAATTTGGTGAAAAAGTGTGTAATCCAGAAAAAAAATAAAGAAATGATGCAGCTAACTAGCTTTATAAACCAAATTCACTTTTCATATATTTACAGAACATATTATCCGACCACAATAGAATATACCTTCTTTTCATGCACTCATGTGACTTTCTCCAAAGTTGGCCACATACTCTTAACAATCAAGAGAAAGTTAAAATAGTACCCTCCATCCTATCTCCCACGAAGGAGTAAAGGTGGTGGGAGTTTCTACAGACTCATAGAAACCGAACAATTTACCCTTAAATAAAAAATGGTTAACGATCCTTTCATAGTCTGTAGGCTGTTGTTTTGTTTTGACTGCTCACTGAGGCACTAAGTTGAACAAGGAAGAAATAGAACTTTATGAAAGCTTCTGCAAGGCCACACACACTGTCACTCAGACAAAGCAGCAGATAGTAGTATAGAAACAGGTTTTTGTTTGTTTTTGTTTTTTTCCAACTATATATCTAATAATATCAACAATATGCAAACAACTAAATAAACTCGAGAGCAAGAAACAAACAACTCAATTCTAAACAAATAATTCTCAAAATAGGAAACTCAAATAGTTTTGAAACACTTACAGAAATGTTTAACAACCTTAGTCATCATGGAAATGCAAATTAAAATTATTTTGACATTTCATCTAACACCAGTCAGAATAGCTAATATCTATAAAACTGCTTATGCTCGCAAGGATGTGTAGTAAGATGAACACTCATAAATTGCTGGTTGGTGCGCAAACTTATATGACCACTGTGGAAAATCACTGTGGCAGTTCTTCAGGAAGATGGGAACTGTTCTTCCACAAGATCTAGCTATATCACTTTTGGGCATATACCCAAAGGAAGCGTCCCCTTACCACACAGACACATGTTCAACCATGTTCATTGCTATTCTATTCAAAATAGCCAAAAAATTTGACACAACTTGTCTTCTCATCAGGAGAATAGATAAAGAAAATGATTACTCAGCTATTGAAAATAATGAAATGATGATATTCACAAGAAACGAGGAATTGTCACTCTGAATAAGGTATTTCTGTCTTGGAAACACAAATATATGCATTCATATGTGTGTGTGTGTGTGTGTGTGTGTGTGTGAGTGAGTGTAATTGTGTGTGTGTGTGTGTAAGATGTTAAATCAATGATGACCAATCTATAATCCATAGAACCATATACATTAAATTTGGGCAGATGGTTGGACAGATAGATCTTCTTAGGAAAAATAAATATAATAGACAGTTATGGATGAATGGATTGGACCTAATGAGAGGACCAAGAGGGGAGGGCCATGGTAAAGGATCTTAGGGAAAGAACACATAGAGAGACAGTAAAAAATCAATGACCATTTGAGAGGCAATATAGAGAGCTAATACAGTAGAAGCTTCCTGAGGTACAATCACATAGAGAGGCCATCTCAATATTCACCAAATGATGGAGAAGTCAGAGCCCCAAGTAACTATCACTTCTCACCAAATAATGCAGCAGTCAAGAGATTAAGTTACATACAACTGATTTGATGTCAAAGGGGCATACAGGTATCCCCAAACAACCTAGGATGTTGTCAACACTGTAGGTTGCTCTTCATAATTTGATGGCAAGGCCTCGTTGCTGAAGACAACATCTAAATAACTCATTATGCATGGAAAAGTTGAGCTCCTGCCTGCATAGAGCCTTTACTTCTATTTTCTGGAGTGCTTGGTACTGGAAGGTTATTGACATACTACCACAAGAGAAACTGAACCACCAATGCAGTGGTTGATATATAGCAGTTACCTGCGCTCAGGGCATACTATATCAATGGTGTCACAAGTCTTGTGGGAGTAACCAAGTAATATATAATTTGGATTAAGACCAATTTTACAAGAAGGAACCCATACCTGACATTGTTTAGATTACCCGAATCCTGAGACTAAATAGCCCAGGGTACTAGCATAAAATAAAGTAATACCAATCTTAAAAAAAACTAGATTAGGGAACAGCGTTACGATGACTTCTAATGACATTCTTCCATACTAATAAATCAATGACTTGCTCAGCTATCATCAGAATAACTTTTTTCTTAGAAGATGGCAGCAAAACAGAGAATCACAATTGGATATTATGCAGAGAATAAGATACTTTGGACTTTGAAACATTCTACCCAACATGAAATATTTTCATGCAATCCCTCTACTCAGGTTTTACGAAACCATGGTGAAGAAGAAGGTAAGAGTGTACAAACCCAAGTTTGGTAATGAGTCTCAGCAGCTGCTTTGATACACTACCAGGTGGAGTCTTTCAGATGCCCTCAGTGGTAGGCTCCTGTCCTGTTTCTTGTTTTCTCCTTCTTTCTATGTCCTTATCCTTTGTCTTTCTAGGTGTGGATTGATCCTCTTACCCTGGGTCCTCCTTCTTGTTTAACTTCTTTAGGTGTACAGATTTTAGTATGTTTATCCTCTCTTATAGGTCTAGTATCCACTTACAAGTGAGTATATGCCATTTGTATCTTTCTGCTTCTGGGATATATCACACTAGCAGTGTATCAAAGCAGATGCTGAGACTCATAACCAAACTTTGGGCAGAATACAGGGAATCATATGACAGTAGAAGTAGTTAGTAAGACCTGGAGAGTACAGGAGCTCCACAAGGATAGCAACAGAACCATAATATCTGAGCTCAGGGATGTTTTCTGAGACTGATAGTCTAACCAACATACATTCATGGATATAATCTAAAACCCCTGCTCAGATGTAGCTCACGGCAACTGAGTGTCCAAGTGGGAAGCATAGTAAGGGGAAGAGGGAGTGTTTCTGACAAGAACTCAGTGGCCAGATCTTTGACACCCCACACACCGATGGAGGAACAGCCTTGCCAGGACACAGGAGAGGACACTGCAGCCAGTCCTGATGAGACCTGGTAAGCTAGGGTCAGATGATGAGGAGGTAGACCTCTCCTATCAGTGGACTTGGAGAGGGGCATGGGAGGAGATGAAAGAGGTTGTGTAGGATTGGGAAGGAATGAGGGAGGGGGCTACAGCTGGGATTCAAAGTGAATAAAATGTAATTAATATAAAAAATAAAATGCAATGAAAAAGAAAATTAAAAATTAAAAAAATGTTAGTTTAGAATGAAAAAAAAAAGACTATACAAACCAAAGAGGATGAAAAGAACACCAAGAAAACAAGACCCTAAATCAGTGGTCCTCAACCTTGCTAATTATGCAACACTTTAATAAGGTTCATCATGTTTTGGTGACCCACAACCATAAAGTTATGTGCTACTTTACTATTGTAATTTTGAAAATGTTATGAATCATAATGTAAATAAATATCTGATACACAGGATATCTGATATGTGACCTAAAAAGGGGTTATGACCCAGAGATTGAGAACTACGGACTTAAGTCAACATGATCAAAGTCATGAACTCTCAGACTTGGAGGCAGCATGCTCAGGGTCTTCAGGGGTCTGCATCAATAGCCTCAATATATATAATGTGACTTCCAGTTTAGTGTTTTATAGTATACATGAGTGTGCAAATGAGGGTGTCACTGATGCTTTTGCCTTTTTCTATGCTCTCTACCTTATGTTTCTTTGTTTTGTCCAATTCTGATGTATAAGTTTTGTATTATTTTATTGTATCTAATTTTATTGTTATTCCTTAGAAGATTGTGTTTTTCCAATGAGAGACAGAAAGGGAGTGGGTCTGAATGGAAAGGAGAGGAAGTAGGGAGGTACTGGGAGGAGTAAAGGTAGGGAAAGCTAATAAAGACATACTATGTGATAAAAATGTATTTTCTTTTTTTTACATTTTTATTTTGTATTAATCACAGGTTATGTACTTTGTATCCTAGCTGTAACCCCCTCCCGAATTCCCTCCCTATCCTTCCCATCCTTCCCTCATCTCCTCCCTGCCCCTTTCCAAGTCCACTGATAGGGGAGGACCTCCTCCACTTCCTTCTAACTCTAGCTTATCAGGTCTCTTCAAGACTGGCTGCAATGTCCTCTTCTGTGGCCTAGCAAGGCTGGTCCTCCCTCGGAGGGTGACAGGGTCGAAGAGCCAGCCATTGTGTTCAAGTCGGAAATAGTCCCTGTTCCCCTTACTAGAATACCCACTTGGATATTGAGCTACCATGGGCTACATCCAAGCAGAGTTTCTAGGTTATATCTATATGTGATCCTTGGTTGGAGAAACAGTCTCATAAAATACCTCTGTGCCCAGATATATTTGGTCCTTGTGGAGCTCCTGTCCCCTCCAGTTCATACTAACTTGCCCTTCTTTCATATGATTCCCTGCACTGTGCCGAAGGTTTGGTTATGAGTCTTAGTATCTGCTTTGATACACTGCTAGGCAGAGTCTTTCAGAGGCCCTCTGTGGTAGGCTGCTGTCCTGTTACCTGTTTTCTCCTACAACTAATGTCCATCCCATTTGTCTTTTTAAGTGAGGATTGATCATCTTATCCCAGGTCCTCTTTCTTGTTTATCTTCTTTAGGTGTATAGATTTCAGTGTGTTTATCCTATCTTATAGGTCTATATAAGTGAGTATATACCACGTGTGTCTTTCTGCTTTTGGGATACCTCACTCAGGATGATCGTTTCCAGGTCCCACCATTTGCCTGAAATTTTCATGATTTCCTCCTTTTTAATTGCTGAAAAATTCTTAAAGAAATGCTCAACGTCCTTAGCCATCAGGGAGATGCAAATCAAAACGACCCTGAGATTTCACCTTATACTGGTCAGAATGGCTAAGATCAAAAACTCAAGTGACAACACATGCTGGAGAGGATGTGGAGAAAGAGGAACCCTCCTCCATTGCTGGTGGAATGTAAACTTGTACAACCACTCTGGAAATCAAGTTGGTGCTTTCTTAGACAATTAAGAATAGTGATTCCTCAAGATCCAGCTATACCACTCCTAGGCATATATCTGAAAGAGGGTCAAGTACATAACAAGGACATTTGCTCAACTATGTTTGTAGCTGCTTTATTTGTAATAGCCAGAATCTGGAAACAACCCAGATGTCCCTCAGTTGAATGGATACAGAAACTGTGGTACTTTTACACAATGGAAAAATGTATTTTGAATAAAAGAAAAAACAAAGAATTACAAATGGGGTTATATTGAATCCTCTGTACAAGATGATACAAAAGTGCTGTGTTTTTTTTTTCTAGTGCTGCAACTGTGTCTTTCTATAAGTCCTATGCAGTAGTGCTTTCTCTCATTCTCTTCCAAAGGCTTTCATAAAAACTTTATTGTCCTCTACACAAATATTGTGCACCATTCAAGCAATGTAGATACAAGTGGAATAAGTCAAAGTATTCTTATCTGAGTATGATATGGTCTATAAACAAAAGATCTTGGAGACTACACCAGAACAACCTCCAATTACATTCCTCCTCTCCTGAATGATATTGTTTATGGTTATGACAACCTTTCTTGCTTTATTCTTTGTGTTTCATACTCCCTTATTCACTACTGATTACATAATACGCACTCAAAAGTTAACAGTATGTATAGTCCTACAAATAAACTTAAATTTAAATTTAGCACATTATATTTTATTTACTTTTCTATAACTATGTAAATAAAATTATTTGAGGTTTAGGGACGAAGGTGACTCTAGCTTTCCTAGAATGAGTTTTGTAATGTTCCTTCTGTTTCTATTTTGTGGAATAGTTTGAAAAGTACTGCTGTTAGCCCTTCTTTAAAGGACTAGTAGAATTCTGCACAGAAACTCTGTGGTCTTGGACTTTTTTTGGATGTGAGACTTGATGACAACTTCTATTTCCTTAGGGAATATAGGACTATTTAATTTATTTACCTCAATGATTCAACTTTGGTAAGTGGAACTGATCAAAAATATTATCCATTTCATTTAGATTTTCAAATCTTGTAGCATATAGGCTTTTGAAGTAAGACTGAATGATTGGATTTCCTCAGTGTCTGTTGTTATGTCTCTCTTTTCATTTCTGATTTTGTTGATTTGGAAAGTGTCTCTGCCTTTCAGTTAATTTGGCTAAATGTTTGATTTTCTCAAAGGACCAGCTCTTGGAACAGCCTTACCAGGCCACAGAGGAAGACAATGCAGCCAGTCCTGATGAGACCTGATAGACTAGGGTCAGAAGAAATGTAAAGAGGACCTCCCCTATCAGTGAACTGGGAGAAGGGCATGGGAAGAGAAGCGGGAGGTAGGGTGGGTTTGGGAGGGGACAATGGAGGGGCCTAGTACTGGGATACAAAGTGAATAAACTGCAATTAATAAAAAATGAATTAAAAAATATATAAAATAATTTTAAAATTAAAAACACATTTTTATGATTTAAAGGTCATTTGAATGTGAAGGAATCACAATCAGGCCAACCTTGATTTTCAGTATATAATCCTTAAATAAGTAAATAAATGTTGCTTTAGAGATAAGCATGGTCAGTGGTTAAAGTTTCCATTGACAGGCTGGGGTACTGGCACATGCCTGTAATCCCAACACTCAGAGAGGCATAGGAAGACAAAATTCTGTAGGATCCGGGCCAGACTGGTTTACAACCTGAGTCTAGGACAGCTAAAGCTACACAGAGAAACTGTCTTAAAGGGCCTCTGAAGGGCTCTATCCTGCAGGGTATCTAGGCAGATGCTCAGACTCAGGGCCAAACTTTGGGCGGACTGCAGGGAATCTTAAGAAAGAAGTGGGAGATAGTAGGACACGGAAAAGATGGGAGCTCCACAAGGAGAGCAACAGATCCAAAAAGTCTGGGCACAGGGGTCTTTTATTAGACTCATACTCCAGCCAAGGACCACTCTTGGAAATTACCTAGAACCCCTGCACAGAAGTAGCCCATGGAAATTCAGTGTCCAAGTGGGTTCCATAGTAATGGGGACAGGGACTGTCTCTGACAGGAACTGATTGGCCTGCTCTTTGATCACCTCCCACCTCCCACTGAGAGGAGATCATCCATATCAGGCCACAGAGGAAGACAATGCTACCACTTCTGATGAGACCTGGTAGACTAGGATAAGAGGGAAGGGAGGAGGATATTCCTTATCATTGGACTGGGGGAGGGGCACAGGTGGGGAAGAGAGAGGGAGGTTGTTGGAAGGCAAGGAGGGAGGGAGCTACAGGGGGGCTACAAAATGAATAAACTGTAATTAATAAGAATAAATAAATAAATAAAAGCCCAACTCCAGAAATAAAAAGTTTACAGTGACTTAAATCATTAAATACAGAAAATAAAGGGTAAAAATGACCAATAAATATATGTTAATAATCCTGTTTCAAATGGTTAGTTTTTATATATTTGATGACTGGATATTAATTTCAATTATTTTTTCAGTTTCGTGATTGATTCCTGATGTTTGTTTGTAAGCAAAGCACTAATGTTTAAAATTATACTGAATTTAAGCACAGGACTGGATTCTCCAATGGTGAAGAAATATTACCAATGCCACATTAGTATTGCTTATAGTTTTCTGGTCTGGGATGTCACTGTACTTCATTCCTAACATCCATCTGTATTACTCACAAATAAGAATTATCCCAAAATTTTGAATATCCTCCTTTATGATCTTTTTTAGTTTATACCTTGCCTAAAAATGTCAGCCACAGAAAATCTATAGAGTTGACAATCAAAACAAGCCTTCGTGGTTAATCAGTGAGGAGAGATGTTAAATACTTCATGGTTTTCTAAAGGTCACAGACACACTAGGTAAACAGAGAAAGTTAAAATAACTGGTTATCATTGATACAAAGGTGCAAAAGTATAATGGGGAAGGATTTTTTTTTTTTTGTATGAGAAAATACTCCAGTATTTTAAAGGGTGTTCAGAAGGTTTGCTAAAGGGTGTCCACTCTTTTTCTTTGATAAATCTGATCTATCTTTCTATAGAGACATATCTATTAAACATCTATTTATAGATACATATCTGAATGTTATATATACATATATATATATATATATGCACAAACAATAAATGTCAGGGTGGCTTATGCAAAATTCCCAATATATTTCACTAATAAGTTTAGCCTAAAAATTTTCAGAGACAAAATATAAGATTTATATAGCAGGGAAGTGAATGCTTGTTTACTTTCTTCTTTCATTATCCCACTCTCTTGTCTGTCAGATACCTGATATTATTCAGATTTTACAGTTCACCTGTCTCAATGTACTTTATGTTTAGCTTAGGCTCTCACATTAATTTGTACATAAAAATGACTACTTTTGTTCTGAAATGCAGACCTGATTATCATCAATATCCAAGAGACTTATCATGGATATTACTTCCTTTAATGTAGATAGACACAATGAACTAATAACTAATAAGACACGATAAGAAAGCCACTTTTGTACTTTTTAGTTTTAATTTTTTCACAATTTATTCATTATATATGCTGAATGTAGCCCTCTCCCTCAACTGCTCCCTGCCCTACCCTCCCTCTCTTTTCACCCCATCCCCTTCCTCAGGTCCACTGAGAGGGGGAGATCTCCTCCTCTGCCATCTGCCCATAGTTTATCAAGTCTCACCAGGACTGCCAGGTTCCTCTTCCTCTTTGGCCTGGCAAGACCCTGATCAAAGAGCAGGTAACCAGGTTCATGACAGAGACAGTCCCTGCTCCCCTGAGGAACTGAACAAGTATAAGATGACTACCCAAATATAAGATTTTTTCTTAATAGCACAGAACTGTAGTGTCCCAATTCTTTGGCAAGGTTTACATATACTTCATTGTGTCAAAAAAAAAAGTTTGCCTAATAACAATGATTCAGTTCCTTGTACATCTTGGGCAAATTACAAATGAACCATCGCTTCATCCCTGTTACCTCTTCCTCTCTTTCCCACCCATTCTTCTTCAAATCTATTTCATACTAAATAACAAACATACAAACAAGAAAACAAATGAACCTTTATCCTAGTTTTTCAGTTTACAAACCCCTTGTAACTCAATCTAAAAAGTATCACAATTGGAAATCAATCAAATGATTTTAAATCACATATATTTATATGAATATATAAATATGTGCGTATTTTTATATATTGGCACAAAAACTTTATTGAAAATTATTAATAAAGATTTAAGTAAATGAAAAAAATATACTAGGTTTATGCATGAAGTTACTGTGTTTTATATGGAAAATTCTATATATTTAAATTAGCATTCATTATTTTTCTGTTTTTCATTTTCTGACAAAATCTCAATATGAATCCCACATAAACTTCTCACACATTATGTGGTATACTGGTTTGAGGGCATGGAAATACACCAGCCTTAACCTCCTGAGTGCTGACATTAAACATGTACACGGTAGTATCCAGCTCTGGTTTAATATTAATTTGAAAAAATATTCCCTTTATAAAAATGTAATACTTCACCAAAACAATAAATAGTTAGCATTTTGTTTTATTGCAAGCTAATATTTTCTAGTCATAAAAAGATATAGTCTGTCTAGACACGATGACACGCATCTTTAATCCCGACACTCATGAGACAGAGGCAGGTGGAACTCTATGAGTTTGAGGCTAGTGAGTCCAGGAGAGCCTACAGAAACCCTCTACACAGAGAAACCCTCTACACAGAGAAACCCTCTTTCTCACTCTCTTCCCCCTTGTCTCTCTCTCTCCCTATGCTCTGTCCAAACTTTGACTCTGAGTCTCCGCATCTGCTTTGATACGTTAGTGGTTGGAGTATTTTAGAGGACATCTGTGGTAGGTTCCTGTTCTCTCTCTTCTACTGCTTCCAGTGTATATCCTGTTTTCCCTTCTGAATGAGAAGCAAGGATCTTCCCTAGGTTCCTCCTTGTTTTTAACTTCTTTAGGACTAAATATTTTAATATGTTTGTCCTGTATTATGTGGTTAATATCCATTTATAAGAGAGTATATAGCATGCATGTCTCTATGTTTCTGATAGATCACTCAGAATGACCTTTTCTAGTTCCACCCATTTGACTGGAAATTTCATGATTTCCTTGTTTTTAATAGTTGAGTAGCATACCACAATTTCTGTATCCATTGTTGGTTGAGGGACATTGGAAATGTATCATTATTTGGATTGTCACTAATTAACACTACAGTGATTTGGACATGATTTATTCATTCAATAACAATTTGATTACATAATTTGATTTGCCTTAGATTTTACTTTAAAATAGAGAGCTGATAAGAGCATAATGTACTGCCAAACTGTAGTTAGATCTATTCTACATTTTACCTCAGGAATTTAGAAGCAAAGGTCTGAGATTTAAATTGGGCCTGTATTTTATTTTATTTATTTTTTATAATAAGGTAAAGATATGCCCATTTACTTACTATCATCTATGCTCCGTTGCTACAGTAGCTTACTTTGGTTGCAGCATAGACTTTCTGTACTATAAACATTATATATCTACCTAACATTTCTTAGATGACTTCACCTATATATAGACATTTGTTTTATTGGAAACAGAATGATTAGAGTTAGATGTCTTGGTCACTGTCTGATCTACATAAAGTATGAAAAAAAAACAAAATGTGACATTCTCCCCTTCCCTAATTATAAAATTATAATTCTGAAACATGAGACCTTTCTTAAAGCTGTATATCGACCCACCTATATATGCGTCTGAATTTTTAGTAATTGTTGGTTTTAGAGTTCAAAGGCTATAACTGTGAAACTCCGAAGGTTCTGACAGGCTTAGTCATGCAAGATTCTTATCCACTGTTTCAAGTCCTCTGGCAATGTTAAATTCTCCTCATTCCGATATTCCTAAATTCTGTAGTTACATTAAAAAGAAACAAAAAACCCAGAATCTCCAAAACAATCCTCTACAACAACAGATCATCTGGAGGTATCTCCATCCCCAACCTCAAGCTGTACTACAGAGCAATAGTAATAAAAACCGCATGGTATTGGCATAATAACAGAATAGTGGATCAATGGAACTGAATACAAGACCCAGAAATGAACCCACACACCTATGGAAACTTGATTTTTGACAAAGAAGCCAAAACCATTCAGTGGAAAAAAGACGGCATCTTCAACAAATGGTGCTGGTCCAACTGGATATCTGTATGCAGAAAAATGAAAATAGATCCATATGTATCACCTTGCACAAAGCTAAAGTCCAAGTGGATCAAAGACCTCAACATAAAACCAGACACACTTAACCGTCTAGAAGAAAAAGTGGGAAAGACCCTAGAACTCATTGGCACAGGAGACTTCTTCCTGAATAGAACACCAACAGCACAGACTCTAAGATC
>CM053752.1:49609233-49628043 GCA_028658305.1 Pachyuromys duprasi
CCCCATACAAGCCAGGGAGTGACAGACTGGCTAGATCCCAGGGGAGGACATTGCAGCCAGCCCTGAGGAGTCAGGATAAGCTGAGGTTGGATGGAAGGGAAGGAGGTCCTCCCCTGTTGGTGGACTTGGAGGGGGCAGGGAGGAGGGAGATGAGGGAGGGAGTGGGAGGGTAGGAGGGACTGAGGGAGGGGGCTACGCCTGGGATTCAAAGTACCTAACCTGTGTTTGAGATAAAAATAAATAAATTTTTTAAAAAAGTAATGTAACAGAGTGCTAAAAGTATATCTTGCCCAAAACCCAGAATGATTTTGATGTTTTTCTCAAATAAGGAAAATATATTTGTGATGGGTGAAATACTAACTTCCTAGTCTGATTGTAAATTTTCAAATTTCATTGTTCCTTTCAACATATTCCACTTCCAAACATTGCAGGGTATATCCTTCACAGCTTATTGGTAAAACACTAATGAAGATGCCATATACTTATGTGAGCAAACACGGAGAACCTGAACTGGTTCTCATCCATTAAATCCACAAATACTGTCTAGTGTTCATACTGCTGAAGCAATAAAATAATTATCAGTCTTACTACCAATAAACCATGAAAACTGCAACAGAAAATTACCTGCAAACCATACCCACTGTTAAAACAGCAATGTGAATATTGTAGGACTAACTGACTAATTTTTTTCTGTTTCTTTCAGGCTGGCTCTATGAAAGTGAACCCATATCTGACACTATTAACAAGACCAAGAACATAAGACTTGATGAATCACTGACCCTACGAGAAAACCTATCACTATTATTTTGCTAGATGAACATAGCAATAAAAGACACCTAATAACATATTATTTTACTGGTAGAAAAGTAAATTACTCAACTCTTATCAGAGATACTTGTGTTATAAACTTATACTTAAAAGAGTTTAGGAACAACTGCATGAGGAGCCTGAGACTTCAACATTTCATGAGGTATTGTGGAAGTGAAAATCGAACCATATATAGAGAGCAAGAGACTTTAGAACACTCAACTTTAAAGGGAATGTTGTCTTTATTTTTCTTTCTTCCTTTCTTTCTTCCTCCCTTTCTTTTTCCTTCCTTCTTTCTTTCATCTTTCTTTCTCTTTCCTTCTTTTTTATTATATATACTTAATGTGGTGATGTTATTTAAAATTATTTTTATTTATTCACTTACATCCATATTGCAGTCCCTTCCCTCCTCTGCTTCAAGCCTCACACTCCCACCTCTTCTTTTCCCCCTTTCCCTTTACCTCAGGAAAGGAGAACCCCCCTCCCACCAAACTTCCCTAGTATATCAAATCACAGGCCTAAATGCAACCTCTTCCACTGAGGCCTAAGAAGACAGCAGAGCTAGGGGAAATTGAACTAAATTCAGGCAAGAGAGTCAGTGTCAGACCAAGATGCCCATCAGTTACACAAGTATCAGGGCCTGTAGACATGCTCTTTGGTTGGTACTTCAGTCTCTGTGAGCTCCCATGGGCCTAGTTTAATTGACTTTGTGGTTGTTTTGTAGAGTTCTTGTCCCCTCTGGGTTCTTCTATCCTTTCCCCTAGTCTTCTACAAGACACGCCAATGCTTCATCTAATGTTTGGCCACAAGTCTCAGTATCTGTTTCTATCTGCCTCTGGATGGAGCCTCTCAGAAGACAGTTATGCTAATCCCCAGTCTGCAAACATAGCAGAATATTGTGAATAGTGTCAGGGTTTGGCTCTCTCCCATGGGATGTGTCTCAAGTTGGGCCAGTCATTGTTTGTGTCTTCCCTCAATCTCTATTCCATCTTTATCTCTGCATATCTTGTGGCAGAGTAAATTTGTGTCAAAGGTTTTGTGGATGGGATTTCCACTGGAAATTCTGCCTGGCTATAGGAGGTAGCCGCTTCAGTGTCCTTACCCCTGAAGCCCCTAGGAGTCTCAGCTTGAGTCACAGTAATAACCTCCCAAGAGCACATCCTGTCACAGGTCTCCAGAGATGCTTCCCTCATCATTTTCCTAAAAGAAATATTTTCATTATACCTATGTCTTCAAGTCTCAGGGCTCTGTATAGTCAGGAAGAATCAAAATTATAAATGATATGTGAGGTGGATGTCTCTAAGGAAACAGCTTTCAGACACAAGAAAAAGACTGATGCACATATGAACTCACTAAGACTATGACAATATATATGTGACCTGAACAAGTTCAAATTAAACAAAATTCCAGCATTGGGGAATAGGTTCAAATTCTTACCCCTGAGCAAGAAGCTATGTTTCATTTATACTTCTGGGAAAAAGAAAATCAGTTTATTTCTACAGACTACAGTAACTATATCAATAATACCCCATAGCAAGTCTCATGCTCAGGAGCAGTTAGTCAACACAAAAATGGACTCAATATTTTGCTCTTGTGTGTTTTGTCTTTTATAAAAACATTTTTTTATTTTTGTTATAATAGAGAGAAACATGAAACTGGATGGGTATGTACATGCACGGATCTAGAAATAGATGAGGGAAGGAAATAATATGATCAAAATGTTACATGAAGAAATTTTAAGCTTTTTATTTGGCCATTAGAAACTGCAATGATGCTATACAATTTTAAAAACATCAGCACATTTTAAGCGACTTCATATACTATTTTTTGATATTTAAAATTTTATTTTTATTTTATGTACATTGGTGTTTTTTCTGTATGTGTGAGAAGGTTGGATACTCTATAACAGAAATTAGAAACATTTGTAAGCTGCCCTGTGGGTGCTGGGAATTGAAATAGGATCCTCTGGAAGAGCTCTTATCCACTGAGGAATTTCCCCACCCCCTTCTTATTCTATTCTTAAATGTGTAGCCTAATGTAGAGATATATTCTTTCTTAAAATGAGAACTGCTACACTAATTTACTCCATTTCAAAAATATGCTTTGTAATATTTACAGACACTTGCCGTGAAATATTATTGCAAGTGCTGTAATACTTAGTACCTGCAAAACTTCTAATATTGTTACCAATGTGAAAACTTAGAAACTTTTTCATCTTTTCCATGTTATGGTTGTTTGAATAAAATTGGCTTCCATAGGCCAATAGGGAGTATCACTAACAGGAAGTGTGGTCTTGTTGGAGTGAGTTTGCTGTTGTTGGAGGAAGTGCGTCACTGCAGGTAGGCTTTGAGGTCCAAGATTGTCTCTGAAGTCCAAATTTGGCTAGTACGGTACTGTCTTTTCCTGCTGCCTACCAAACTGGATATAGAACTCTCAGCAACCTTTCCAACAAATTGCAAATTGTTCTTTTAACGTCTGTAAAGAATTGTGTTGGTATTTGGTGTTTTGATGGGAATTTCATTGAATCTTTAGATTGCTTTTGGATAGCCATTTTTACTATGTTAATCCTACCAATCCATGAACATGAGAGATCTTCTGATATCTTCTTCAATTTCTTTCTTCAGAGACATGAAGGTTTTTTTTTTTATACTAATATTCCTTGGTTAGAGTTGCACCAAGGTACTTTATGTTATTTGAGGCTATTGTGAAGTGTGATGTTTCCCTAATTTCTTTCTTAGCCCATTTTTTCTTTTCAGTATAGGAGGGCTTCTAATTTTTTTGAGTTAACTTTTACCCAGTCACTTTGCTGAAGGTATTTTATCAACTAAACAAATTCTCCAGTAGAATTTTGGGTCACTCATGCACACTATCATATCATCTGTGAATAATGATACTTTGACTTCTTCCTTTCCAATTGGTATCCCTTGATCTCCTTTAGTTGTGTTCTTTCTCTACCTAGGAATTTTAGTACTATGTTGAAGAGATATGTAGAGAATGGGCAGCTTTTCCTTGTCCCTGATTTCAGTGGTATTGATTTAGGTTTCTCTCCATTTAGTGTGATGTTGACTATAGGGTTGCTGTATATTGCCTTTACTATGTTTAGATATGTGCCTTGTATCCCTGATCTCTCCAAGACTTCAAACATGAATGGTGCTAGATTTTGTCAAATGCTTTTTCAGCATCTAAGGAGATGATCATGTGTTTTTCTCCTTCAGTTTATTTATATGACGATTACATTGATGGATTTCCATATATTGGACCACCTTGCTTGCCTTGGATTAAGCCCACTTGGTCTTTGTGGATGATATCTTTGATGTGTTCTTGTATACGGTTTGTGAGTATTTTATTGAGTATTTTTGAGTCAATATTCATAAGTTAGATTGGTCTAAGGTTCTCTTTCTTTGTTGGGTTTTTGTGCAGTTTAGGTATCAAGGTAACTGTGGCCTCAGAGAATGAGCTTGGTATAGTTTCTTCTGTTTCTATTTTGTGGAATAGTTTAAAAAGTTTTGGTATTAACTTTTCTTTGAAGGTCTGATAGAATTCTATGATGAAACTTTCCAGCCCTAGGCTTTATTTAGGTGGGAGAATATGGATGACAGCTTCCATATCATTAGGGGATGGATGGCTATTTAATTTATTTACCTGAATTCATAAATGGAAAATAATCATCTTCTGGATGTATCTCCTTCTCTGACCTCAAGCTGTACTATAGAGAAATAGTAAAACAAACAAACAAACAAACAAAAAACAGTATGGTACTGGTGCAGAAATAGGCTGGAGAAAAAATGTAATTAAATCAAAGAAACATAAATAAACCCACACACCTATGGACACATTAATTTTTTCTAAGAAACCAAACTATATAATGGAAAAAAGAAAAAGATAGCATCTTTTAAAAATGGTTGTCTACTTGTAGAAAAATGCAAATAGATCCATACTTATCACCCTGAACAAAAGTAAAGTTCAAGTGGATTAAAGACTTCAACATGAGGGAGATCCAAGATGGCAGCAACCAGCATGCACCAAATCTGAGGGGCAAAGGATCTGAAACTCCGAAATCGGTGAGTGAAGTGGCTGCTGGATTCAGAACAGAGCTATCTAGGCTTCTAGGAAGAAATGGGACTAACCGTGAACTGAGTTCATTTAGAATCAGGTCACCCACGGACTCGGACTCCTCCATTGACCTTTCCTGGGGGCTGGATCCCCAGGCACTTCCCCATATCCACCTCCCTACTTCTGGTTTGGTGGAGACAAAGGAGCTGGCCAGTGAATTCCGCCACAGACCACAGCACCTAAGCCCCGGTGCTGGTGGCTCCTAGCAAAGCAAACCCAGCTCCAGATCTGGGACAGAGAATACTCAACCCTTCCTGGTACTCCCCTGGGCTGGCTGACATAATCCTTGCCTTGTGGAGGCGAAAGATACAGAGGCAGCCTGCAGAATCTGCCACAGAGCACAGCACCTGGGCCCCAGCACAAGCTGTGCCCAGCACAGCAGACATTGCTGGTAGACACCAAGACCTGCTGCTACAGCACTACTGAGCTGACTGTTAGCCTACACCCGCATTTACCCCAGCAGGATCACATCAGAGAGTAGAGAACAAGGGGAACCTCTACGCTTTCCAATTGGTCCTGCAAGAGAGTGAGTGTGCCTTCAAGTGAGTGCTTTCAGAGCTCCAGATCCAGGGCCCCTCTATGCAAGCCACCAGACAACAGATCCCTACCACCCACACCCCTAATGTGGGCAACATAGGGATTCTTGGGACAGCATTCTCAACACTGAATCCCCTGCTCTTCAGATCTACCAGTGAATTTCAAGCAAACAATTCCTGGAGCCAGACAGATCTGTATACCTGTGACCTGTAGGCCACTGAGGTAGTCAGGAAATCTGTGCCTATGAACTGTGCCAACTAATGTCACCTGCGAATAGCACCAGTGTCACATTCGTCACCTAGGTACAGCTGAAACACCAACACACACTCTCAAACCAGTGAACCTCTCTCATATTCCTGAAAAACATTCCAGAGAACAGAAAAAAAAAACAGACCTCATCTGAAGTACAGACTCCAGGAACAAACCATGAAGGTTACAGATAAGCAGATGGCCAGAGGCTGGCCTAAGAACATACCCAACAAAAATCAGGACACCATGGCTTCACTAGCAACCCCCCAAATCAATGGACACTTCAATTCATTGAAAACAGAAGAAAATGACTTTAAAGTTATGCCTATCTGGTTATTACAGACACATAAAGAGGAAATGAACAACTATCTGAAAGAAATATCTACATAAGTTGAGTCAAATAAAGAAGAAATGAACAAAGCTCTCAAAAAAATAACCACACAAATGGAGGCAAATAAAGAGGAGATGAAAAAAATCTCTCAAAGAAATACAGGCAAATACAGCAAAATAAGTAGAGGCACAATGAGCAACATATAGAGAGGAAACGAACAACAATAACAAAAATAGAAGCCATCATTGAAAAGAAGGACTTCACATTCAAACAGATGAAGGAAATGTTGCAAGACAGGAAAAAGAATTAGAGTCGATAAAGAATATACAAACAGAGAAAACCCTGGAGCTTGAGAACTTAGAGAAAAGGTCAGAAACCACAAAGGTAAGTATCACTAACAGAATATAAGAGATGGAAGAGAGAATCTCAGGTGTGAAGATACGCTTGCAGAAATTGATACTTCTCTCAAAGAAAAAGTAAAATTAGAGAAGTTCCAAACACAAATCATCCAAGAAATCAAGAACAACGTGAAAAGACAAAATTTAAGAATAATAGGAGTACATGAAAAAGAAGATACCAGGCTTGAAGGTTAGGAAAATATTTTCAAGAAAATCATAGAAGAAAAACTTCCCAACATAAAGAAAGAAATGTCCATAAGGCATACAAGAGGCCTACAGAACATCAAATAGGCTAGACCAGAAAAGAAACTCCTCATGCCACATCATAGTCAAAACACTGAACCTACAGAAAAAAGAAAAAATATTAATAGCAGCAAGGGAAAAAGGCCAAATAAAATATAAAGGTAGACCTATCAGAATAACATCAGATTTCTCTACAGAAATTATGAAAGCCAAAAGGGCCTGGCAGATGACATGCAGACTTTAAGGGAACACAGATGCTATCCCAGAATACTCTAACCAGCAAAGCTTTCAATCAACATGGATGGAGAAATCAAAGTATTCCATGACAAAACCAAATTTACTCATCAAACCAGCCCTACTGAAGATACTAGAAGGAAAATTCCAACCCAACGAAAACAACTACATCCAAAGAAACATAGGACATAGATAACTACATAATAGAAAAATCAAAATAATACAAGCAAGGAAACACAATAACACCACCAACCCCACATCAAAAGAAATTAACATTCATTGGTCACTGTTATCTATCAACATCAGTGGACTCAACTCTCCACAGACTAACAGAATGGTTGCAAAAAGAGGATCCAACATTCTGTTGCATCCAAAAGACACCTCTACAACAAAGATGACACTACCTCAGAGGAAAGGGCTAAAAAAATATTTTTCAAGTAAATGGATGGAGAAAACAAGCAGGGGTAACTATCCTAATAGCTATAAAATAGACTTTCAAACAAAATTAATCAAAAAAGATGAGGAGGGGGATTACATTCTCGTCAAAGGAGAAAACCACCAAGAGGACATTGCAGTTCTGAACATCTATGCCCCAAATATAAGAGAATCTACATTTGTAAACGAAACATTATTAAAGCTTAAATCACACATTGATCCCAACACCTTAATAGTGGGAGACTTCAACACCCCACTCTCATCAAGGGACAGATCATCTAGACAGAAGCCAAGTAGGGAAATGAAGGTACTTAGAGAGGCCCTAGTCAAAAGGACCAAACAGATGTCTACAGAACTTTTTACCCAAACTCAAAAGTATAAAAGTATACCTTCTTTGCAGCACCTTGTGGAACCGTATCCAAAATAGACCATATACTAAGTCACAAAGGAAGCTTCCATCTGTCTGAATGTGGCTTCCTGTTTTTGTATGATGACCTCTATTTTTTTTTTTTTTTGTTTCTTCTCTATATGCCCATAATTGTGTCTTTACTTGTGTCTCTGTTTGGCTATATTTGCCTGTGTTTCTTTGAGAGCTTTGTTCATTTCCACTTTATGTGCTTTCATCTGTGTGGCAATTTCTTTGAGAGATTTGTTTGTTTCCTCTTTTTGTGCCTCTAATAACTGGATAAGCATACCTTTAAGGTCATAATTTTGTGTTTTTGATGAATTGGTGTATCCATAGATTTTGGGGGTTGCCAATGAGGTCATGATTTCCTGATTTTTGTTGGGTGAGTTCTTGCGCTGACCTCTGGCCATTTTCTTATCTGTGATCTTCTCTGTTTGCTCTTAGATTGTGCAGTTCAGATTGGTACTGTCTTTCTCTGGTGTCTGGAGAATTCCTCAGGAAGATGCGAGAGGTCCAATGGTTTCAGTGTGTGTGTTGGTGTTTCAGCTGTACTGGTGTGAGGAATGCCTTGAGGGACACGGTGCTAGAGAATTAGAGGCCTTCAGTGTGTGTGTCGAGGGGGAGGGGCATCTGGCAGTCACCAAAGGGGTCCAGGTGCTGAAGTTTTTGCATGAGCTGGTGATGATTGTGTGTACAAATTCCATAAGTATGTCAGTGGCCTACAGGCTACTGGTATTTGTCTCTAACTTATCTCCAGGAGTTATTTGCCTAAACTCCACTGGTAGCTCCACAGAGCTAGAACTTCCATGTCACAAGAAAGCCTCTGTTTCCCACAGTGGACATGTGGGTGGGAGGAATCTGATGTCTAGCTTAGAAGCACTGTACATCTGGGGCTCTGTGGACACATGAGGCTGCACTCACTCTCTAGTAGGTCAAATTGTAAAGCACAGGGGTTCCTCCTGTTCCCACTGGCAGGTTTGGACCGCTGAGCTAAATGAGCCCACAGAGAGCTCAGTGGTGTTGCAGCCCCTGTACTAGGGAGTCCAGCTGCGGTTGCAGAACTGGAGTGTTTAGGTGCCTGTTGAGAAGTCCTGGGGCACCACAATCAATGAATGGGACATCATGAAATATCATTCTGAGTGAGGTATGCCAGTAGCAGAAAAACACATGGTATACACTCACTTATATAGACCTATGAGATAGGATGACTATACCAAATTCTGTGTACCTAAAAGAGATAAACCAGAAATAGGAACCAGAGTAAGATGATCAACCCTCTCTTATAGAGAAAATTGGGACAGACATGGGAAGTAGGAGAAGACAGGTAACAGGACTAGTGCCCAGCACAGAGGACCTCTGAAAGGCTCTACCTAGCAGTGTGAAAAAGCAGAAGCTGAGACTTATGACCAAGCCTTCAGCAGAGTGCAGGGAATCATATAAAAAAGGGGAGTTAGTGGGACTTGAAGAGGACAGGAGCTCCACAAAGACAAAATAGGGGTCTTCTATGAGACTGTTTCTCCAACCAAGGAACATGCATGGATATAACCTAGAACTCCTTATCGGGTGTAGCCCATGGAAGCTCAGTATCCAAGTAGGTTTCTCTAGTAAGGGGAACAGGAACTATTTCTGACATGAATTCAGTAGATGGCTCCCTTACCTCCCTGACCTCCCCCAAGGGAGGAATAGACTTGCTAGGCCACAGAGGAGGACACTGCAGCCAGTCCTGAGGATTCCTGATGAGATAGGGTCATATGGAAGGGGAGGAGGACCTCCCCTATCAGTGGACTTGGAGTGGGACAGGGAGGAGATGGGGGAGGAAGGGTAGGGTTGGGAGGGAATGAAGGAGAGGGCTGGTATGCAAAGTAAATAACCTATGATTAATATTAAAACTAAATATTAATTTCAACAGATACAAGAAGATTGAGGTTATTGCCTCTACTCTATCTCACCACCATGGACTAAAGCTGGACCTCAGCAACAGTGGAACTAACAAAAACTTACACTCACAGGGAAGCTGAACAACTTGCTACTCAATGACAGCTGAGTTAAAGAAGAAATAAGGAAAGGAATTAAAGGCTTTCTAGAATTCAATGAAATTGAATGTATAACACACTCAAATTTATGGGACACATTGAAAGCAGTGTTCAGAGGAAAATTCATAGTACTAAGTTCTTTCAAGAAGAAATTTGTAACATCTCATACAAGGAACTTAAGGGACCAACTGAAAGCCCTAAGGGGGAAAAAAAGAAGCAGATACACCATAGAGGAGCAGATGGCTGGAAATAATCAAATTCAGGGTTGAAATCAATAAATTAGAATCCAATAAAACTATTCAAAGAATCAATGAAACCAAGAGCTGGTTCTTTGAGAAAATCAACAAGATAGACAAACCCTTAGCCAATCGAAAAGGCAGAGAGAAACTGTTCAAATCAGCAAAATCAGAAATGAAAAGGGGGACATAACTACAGACACTGAGGAAATCCAAACAATCATTAGGTCGTACTACAAAAGCCTATATGACACAAAATTTGAAAATCTAAATGAAACGGACAGTTTTCTTGATAGATTCCATCTATCAAAATTAAGTCAAGATGAGGTAAAAAGATTGAATAGTTGAATATCCCCCAGGGAATTAACAGCAGTCATCAACAGTCTCCCTTCCAAAAACAGGTTCGGGCCAGATGGTTTCGGTGCAGAATTCTACCAGACAGTCAAAGAAGTGCTAACTCAAATTCTCTATATACTATTCCACAAAATAGAAATAGAAGGAACAGTACCAAACTCATACTATGAAGCTACAGTCACCTGAATACCTAAACCACACAAATACCCAACCAAAAGAAGAGAACTTCAGATCTATGTGCCTTATGAACATTGATGCAAAAATACTCAATAAAATTCTTGCAAACAGGATCCAAGAACACATCAAAGAAATCATCCACCATGAGCAGGTAGGCTTCCTCCCAGGCATACAAGAGTGGTTCAGTATGTGGAAATCTGTCAATATAACCCCATATATAAACAAACTGAAAGAGAAAAACAACATGATCATCTCCTTAGATCCCGAAAAAGGTTTTGACAAATTCCAATACCCATTCATGAATAAAGCCTTGGGGAGATCAGGGATACAAGGCACATACCTATACATAGTAAAGGCATTATACAGCAAGCATATAGCCAACATCAGACTCAATGGAGAAAAACTTAAATCAATGCCACTTAAATCTGGGACAAGGCAAGGCTGCCCATTGGTCTCTACAGCTCTTCAATTTAGTACTTGAAGTCCTAGCTAGAGCAATAAGACAAGTAAAGGAGATCAAGGGGATACAAATCAGAAAGGAAGAGGTCAAAGTTTTATTATTTGCAGATGATATAATAGTATATATGAGTGACCCCAAAAATTCAACCAGAGAACTCCTTCAGCTGATAAACACATTCAGCAAAGTGGCTGAATACAAAATTAACTCAAAAAAAAAATCAAAAACCCTACTGTATACCAAAGACAAAAGGGCTGAAAAAGAAAGCAGGGAAACGATAGCCTGCACAATAGCCACTAGTAACATAAAGTACCTTGGTGTGACTCTAACCAAGCAAGCGAAAGACCGGTTTGAAAAAAAACTTCAAATCTCTGAAGAAAGAGATTGAAGAAGACATCAGAAGACGGTAACATCTCCTGTGCTCATGGATCAGTAGGATTAACATAGTGAAAATGGCCATTCTGCCAAAAGCAATCTACAGATTCAATGCAATTCCCATCAAAATAACAACACAGTTCTTTACATACCTTGAGATAAAAATTTTCAACTTCATATGGAGAAACAAAAACCTCAGAATTTCCAAAATGATCATGTAAAACAACAGATCATCTGGAGGCATCTCCATCCCTGAACTCAAATTATACTACAGAGCAATAGTATTAAAAACTTCATGGTACTGTCATAGAAACAGAATGGTTGATCAATGGAACCGAATAGAAGACCCAGAAATAAACCCACACACTTATGAATACTTGAACTTTTACAAAGAAGCCAAAATCATTCAATGGGAAAAAAGACAGCATCTTCAAAAAATGGTGCTGGTCCAACTGGATGCCTAAGTGCAAAAAATGAAAATAGATCCATAATTATCACCATGCATAAAGCTAAAGTCCAAGTGGATCAAAGACCTCAACATAAAACCAGACACAGTAAATCAGTTAGAAGAAAAAGTGGGGAAGAGCCTAGAACTCATTGGCACAGTAGACAATTTCTTAAACAGAACACCAACAGCACAGGAGACCCCATGAAACTGAAAAGCTTCTGTAGAGCAAAAGAAACTGTCCTCAGAACAAAAAGACAGCCTACAGACTGGGAAAGGAAATTCAACAACCCTATATCTGACAGAGGGCTAATATCCAGAATATGTAAAGCACTAAAGAAGTTAAAAAGCTATAAATCAAGCAATCCAATTAAAAAAATAGAGTACTGAGTTAAACAGAGAGTTCTCTGGAGAGGAATATCAAAAGGCAGGGAAAAACTTAAAGAGATACTCCACCTCGTAAGCCATCAGAAAGATGCAAATCAAAACGACCCTGAGACACCTTACACCCATCAGAATGGCTAATATAAAAAACTCAAGTGACAACAGATGCTGGAGAGGGTGTGGAGAAAGAGGAACCCTCCTCCACTGGTGCTGGGAATGTAAATTTGAACAACCACTTTGGAAAACAATGTGGCACTTTCTCAGACAATTAGTAATAGTGCTTCCCCAAGATCCAGCTATACCACTCCTAGGCATATATTCAAAAGATGCTCAAGTACACAACAGGGACATTTACTCAGCCATGTTTGTAACAGCTTTATTTGTGATAGTCAGAACCTGGAAACAACCCATATGTCCCTCAACAGAGGAATGGATATAGAAATTGTGGTACTTTTACACAATGGAATACTACTCAGCAATTAAAAAGAAGGAACTCAGCAAAATTGCAGGAAAATGGTGGGTTCTAGAAAAGATCATCCTGAGTGAGGTATCCCAAGAACAGAAAGAAACACGATATATACTCACTTATAAGTGGATACTAGAACTATACGATAGGATAAACATATTAAAATCTGTACACCTAAAGAAGATAAACAAGAAAGAGGATACTAGGTAAGATGATCAGTCTTCACTTAGAAAGACAAATGGGATGGTATTTGGAAGTAGGAGAAAACATGTAACAGGACAGGGGCTTAAAGTCTTTGAAAGAATCTATCTAGTAGTATATCAAAGCAGATGCTGAGACTCAAAACCAAACCTTTGGCAGAGTGCAGGGAATCATAGGAAAGAAGGGGGAGTTAGTATGATATGGAGAGGACAGGAGCTCCACAATGACCAAATATATCTGGGCCCAGGGGTCTTTTCTGAGACTGTTTTTCCAACCAAGGACCATGCATGTGTATAACCTAGAATGCCTCCTCCGATGTAGCCTATGGCAGCTCAGATCCAAGTGGGTGTCCTAGTAAGGGGAACAGGGACTGTCTCTGACATGAACTCAATGGCTGGCTCTTTGACCTACCTCCTCCAAGAGAGGAGCAGCCTTGCTAGGCCACAGAGGAGGACATTACAGCAAGTCCTGAAGAGACCTTATAATCTAGGTAGAGATGGAAGGGGAGGAGGTCTTCCCCTATTTGTGGATTTAAAGAGGGGCAGGGAGGAGATGAGGGAGAGTGGGATTGAGAGGGAATGAGGAAGGGGGCTACAGGTGGGATACAAAGTAAATAAGCTGTACCTAATATAAAAATAAAAATTAAATTTAAAAAGACTTCAACATAAAACCAGACACACTAAATCTGTTAGAAGAAAAAGAGGGGAAGAGCCTAGAACTCATTGTCACAGGAGACAATTTCCTGAGCAGAACACTAGCAGCACAGGCTCTAAGATCAACAATCTGTATGTGGGACTTCATGAAACTGAAAAGCTTCTGTAAAGCACAAGACATTGTTAAAAAGACAAAATGACAGGCTACAGACTGGGAAAAGATCTTCACGAACAGTTCATCTGACAGAGGGAAATATCCAGAGTATATAAAGAATTCAAGAAGTTAAACACCAACAAACCAAGTAATCCACGTGAAAAAATGTGGTACAGAATTTAACAGAGATTTCACGGCAGAGGAATATCGAATGGCTGAGAAACACTTAAAGAAATGATTAACAAACTTTGTCATTAGGAAAATGCAAATCAAAAGTATTGTGAGATTCTTCCTTACACCCACTGGAATGGCTAAGATATAATCTCAAGTGACAACACATGGTGAAGCAATGGAGAAAGGGGAACCCGTCTCCATTCCACATGATAATGAAAACTTGTACAACCACTTTGGAAATCAATCTGGTGTCTTCTAAAAAATATTAGATGTTGTGCTACCTCAAGATCCAGATATACCACTCCTAGGCACATTCTCTAAATGTGTTCCACCATTCAATAAGGACATTTATTCAACTATGTTCATAGAAGATTTATTTGTAATAGCCAGAATCTAGAAACAACCTAGATGTTTCTCAACTGAGGAATGTATACAGAAATTGTGCTACATTTACATATTGGAATTCTACTCAAAATTTAAAAACAGGGAAATCATAAAATTTTCAGACAAATGCATGGAACTAGAGGAGATCATCCTGAATGAGGTAATCCAGAAACAGAAAGACACACATGTCACCTATGACTGGATATTAGCCATATAAACATACTAAAATTTCTAATCCTAAAGGAGCTAAACAACAAGAAGGACACTAAGGAAGATTTTTAATCCTCTTTCAGAAGGGTAAACAGCCTAAACCTCAGAAGTCAGAGAACAGGACAGGATCCTACCACAGAGGCCCTCTAATAGACTCTACCCATCAAGGTATTGAAGCATATGCTGAGACTCATAGCAAAACTTTTGGCAGAGTGTAGGGAATCCTATTGAAAAAAGGGAGAGATATAAAGTCTTGAAGGGGCCAGGAGGTACACAAAACACTAACAGAGTCAAAAATTCTAGGTCAAGTGGGGCCTGCAGAGTCTGATGCACCACCCTAGGACCATGCACAGAAAGGATCTAGACCCCTACTCAGACGTAGCCCATGGGCAGCTGTTTCTATAGGGGTTCCCTAGTAAGGGGAGCAGAAGCAGTCTCTGGAATGAACCCCTTTGCCTGCTGTTTGATCATCTCTTCCTTGTCAGGTAACCTTAGTGGACAACAGTGAAATAGGATTCAGACAGTCCTGATGAGACCTGGTAGGCTAAGGTCAGATAGTAGGGGAGGTCCAGTGGACTAGGAGAGAGATAAGGGGGAGGTGGAATGTGATGAATTTTTAGACAGGAAGGAGACAAGGCAGCGACTGCACCTGGATACAAAGTGAATGAAGTATAAATAATAATAATAATAATAATAATAATAATAATAATAATGATAATGATAATAATAATAAATATTCCAGAAAATTATTTTCTGCACAAATGTGATTCACTGAGAACAAATAAAAGAACATATTTTTATTTTTGAGAAAAGAACATATTAAAATTTAATTTAAAAACTAAAATCTCACAATTCTCTACCTTGATTAAAACTAGAATCTCTGTGTGTCTTTCTCTTTATTTCCATCACTCTATCTCTTTTCTGTCTCTTTATCTTTGTCTGTTTATGTGTGTGTGCCCACATGTGTTTAATTCTTACTCTTTCATTTGCAGCAAGAGGTCAGAGGGTGATCGAAAATGTTATTCTCAACTGTTTGGGACCATAGTTTTGATGCAGGGCATATCACTGAATAACATGGGACTCTAAAAAAATGAGCAGACTCTTACAAGATATCATATCTGTAGGCACATAGAAAGGCCATTTCTAACATGTATTGCTGGTGTGTTACCATCTTTGGTGATTTTTAAATTTTTGCTTGATTTATTTCTGTTTGGGAGTTAAGTGGTTGCATTCATGCCATAGTGTGTGTGTCGTTCAGAAGATGGTTTCTGTGGACTGTCTTCTTCTTAAATCAAAAGATCAATCTTTTCTTGTCAGGTTAAAAATAAATGCCTTTGTTGTTTTTCTTTTCATTGAAAATAGTTTTCTAAGGTACTATTTCTGATTATGGTATCCCATAGATACACTCTTTATCGTAAAAATCCTAGTATATAGAATTGTGCCTGACACATAGGAAATGATGACTGCACAAAAACTATATTTGAACTCCAATTTGTCAATATTGATGACACATTACTTTTTAAATTTTTTATCATTATCATTTATTACAATTTATTCAATTTGTCCCCCTCCCTCATCTCCTCCCAATCCTACCCCCCCCCTTATCCCCTTATGCCTCACCCCTAGTCCACTGATAGGTGAGGACTTCCTCCCCTTCTATGTGACCCTAGCCTATCAGGTCTCATCAGGACTGGTGCCATTGTCTTGAGCTTCTGGGTCCCCCTTCTGTTTTTCTGTCTTCCCCTTCTTTCATATGATTACCTGCACTCCACCCAAAGTTTTGCTATGAGTCTCAGTACATCCTTCAATACCCTGATGGGTAGAGTCTTTCAGAGGTCCCTTTTGGGAGGGTCCTGTCCTGTTCCCTGTCTTCTCCCACTTCTGACGTATATCTTGTTTGCCCTTCTGAATGCAGTTTCATCCTGTTCCTGAGGGTACTTCTTGTTGTTTAGCTTCTTTAGGAGTATAGATTTTACCATCTTTTTCCTATATTATATGGCTAATATCCACTTATGAGTGAGTATACACCATGTGTGTCTTTTTACTTCTGGGTTACTTCACTGAAGATGATCTTTCTAGTTCCCACCATTTGCTTGCAAATTTCATTATTTCCTTGTTTTTAATAGCTGAATAGTATTCCATGCCAGGCAAGGTGACACACTACTCTTGTCCCAGCTACTTGGGGCTGAGACAGGAGGATCCCTTGAGTCCAGGAGTTCTAGGCTGTAGTTGCTATGCAGATCAGGTGTCTGCACTAAGTTGAGCATCAATATGATGACCACCTGGGATCTAGGGAAAACTAAGTTGTCTAAGGAGGGGTGAACAGGCTCAGATTAGAAATGGAGCAGGTCAAAACTCCCGTGCTGATCACATTACACATTTCTTTTGTTGTTGTTGTTCTGAATAATTTTTTAATTTTTTTAACATTTTTATTTTATATTAATCACAGGTTATGTACTTTGTTTCCCAGCCGTAGCCCCCTCCAGCATTCCCTCCCTATCCTTCCCATCCCTTCCTCATCTCTTCCCTGCTCCTTTCCAAGTCCGCTGATAGGGGAGGTCCACCTCCCTTTCCATGTAACTCTAGCTTTTCAGGTCTCTTCAGGATTGGTTGCAATGTCCTCTTCTGTGGCCTAGCAAGGCTACTTCTCCTTTGTGGGGCAAAGGGGTCCAAAGAGCCAGCCATTCTGTTCATGTCTGAAATAGTCCCTGTTCCCCTTGCCAGGGTACCCACTTGGATATTGAGCTACCATTTGCTACATTCAAGCAGTGGTTCTAGGTTATATCCATACATGGTCCTTGGTTGGAGAAACAGTCTCATAAAAGACCCCTGTGTCTTGCTATATTTGGTCCTTGCGGAGCACATTTCTTAATGTAAATGTAAAGCAAATATTATTTGTGGACTACATTTTGAAAAAAATGTATGTAAATATTGTATGAAAATAGCTGAGATCCAAGATGGCTGCCACAATAGGACACTGTGTCAAAGGAGTAGGACAGCAGTAACAATGCAGCAACCAGGAGACTGAACTCTGGGACCTAAAACACCAGCATTTGTGATTGCCAGGTGAGCAGAACTCCTATGGTGAGGAAATCAAGTGGGGAAATCCTAGGGACACACAGTTATTCCTCGGAAAAAATTACGGGTGACCAGCAGTGCACAGCCTGATCTGAAGGAGCAGTCGCCCTGTTGGCACCCAGACAGGGCTGCATCAGGCAGGAACACTCCTGTGGAGGCACTAGACACCACCCCGAACTGGCACAAGCAGCATGAGGTCCAGACTGAGGTGCCCCCAAATACCATCTCAGACCGTGTTGCACAGACCCTGGCCCAGAAGGAGGCGCCAAGGCTCCAGTCCAGAGGAGAGCCCTTAGCAGCAAGCCCAGGTTGGAGTAGGGAGCCTCCAGACCAGAGTGGCACCCCCAGCTGCCATTTCAAACCTGGCCACTCAGCCTCTGGCAAAGAGTGAGGAGCCAAGCCTCCAGACCAGAGGGGAGACCAGCCTGCAGTGCTCACAGATTCTAGCACAGAGCACGAAGCTGAACACACAGATCCTACAACAGAGTTCAATTGAGGCAACAACACACACTCTCAAACCACTGGAACTCCCTGATCTTCTTGAAGAATACTCCTTACACAAGAGATTGACAGATCCAGTCTGAAGTTCAGACTTAAAGCACAAACAGCTCCTTGATTATATATAAACAAATGCACAGAAGTGGACATAAGAACTCACCCAACAAAAATCAGGACACCATGGCCCCACCAGAAACACCCAAAAGCAATGGAGATTTTAATTAAACAGAGACACAGGAAAATTATGTTAAAGCTATGATTACGCAGATATCAGAGGAACAAAAAGAGAGACAAAAAGAGGAAATGAACAAGGCCCTCAAAGAAATTCAGAAGAATATAACTGCCAACATATAGGAACACTTTAAGATATACAGACAGGAAACAACCAAAAAATTAGGAGACGATCCAAAGCATGAAAACAGAATCAGAATCTATAAAGAAGACAAAAACGGAGAAGAACCTGGAACTGGAGAACTTAGAGAAAAGATCAGGCACCACAAAGCTAAGCATCACCAATAGAATACAAGAGATGGAAGAAAGAATCTCTGGAGCTGAAGATATACTGGCTGAAATGGATTCCTCACTCAAGGAAAAAATAAAATCAGAAAAGTCCCAAACACAAAACATCTAAGAAATCAAGGATGCCATGAAAAGATGAAACCTAAGAATAATTGGAATAGATGAAAAAGAAGACTCCAGGCTCCAAGGACTGGAAAATATGTTTAAGAAAATCATAGAAGAAAAATTTACCAACTTAAAAAATGAATTGTCCATAAAC
>CM053752.1:49634962-49661675 GCA_028658305.1 Pachyuromys duprasi
CCCTGCTCACTTTGGTCTTTGTGGAGCTCTTGTTCTCCCCAAGTCTCAACAACCTCCCCCAGATCTATCGTTACTTCTCGCCCTCTGTCAGAGGCTTGATCTCGAGTCTTAATATCTGCTCTGATACATCGCTACATTGTCTTCTGTAAAGCTAGGTTGCTGCATATATATTGTTTAAATTTAGTTAAGTCAAGGAATATTTTGTTTTCTCCATCTATATTGACTAAAAGTTTTGCTGGGTATAGTAATTTGGGTTGACATCTGAGGTGTCTGAGTGTCTGCATGATATCTGTCCAGGCCCTTCTGGCTTACACAGAGCCTTTTGAAAATTCTGGTGCAATTCTGATAGGTCTGCCTTTATATGTTACTTGGCCTTTTTCTTTTGCCGCTTTTAATATTTTTTCTTTGTTCTGTAGATTTAGTATTTTGGTTATTATATGGTGGGAAGAATTTCTTTTTTGGCCTAGTCTTTTTGATGTTCTGTAAGTCTCATACATGTTTAAGGGTATCTCTTACTGTTGGGGAATTTTTCTTCTATGTTTTTCTTGACAATATTCTCTGGAATTTTGGAGCCTATAATCTTCTTTTTCACCTATTCCTATTATTCTTATGTTTTATATTTCCATGGTGTCCTTCATTTCTTGAATGTTTTATGTCTGGAATTATTCTGTTTTCTTTGAGAAATGTTTAGAATTCTACAATTTTAGCTTCAGTGACTGAGATTCTGTCCTCCATCTCTTGTATTCTGTTGGTGATGCTTATCTCTGTGATTCCTTATATCTTCTCTGAGTTCTCATTATCCAGGGTTTCCTTGCTTTGTGTTTTCTTCATTGCTTCTAATTCCATTTTCATGTCTTTAAAATTTTTATTTATTTCCTTCACCTGTTTGATTGTGCATTCCTGTCTGTCTGTGATAGCCTCTGTTTGTTTGTCCATTTCCTCCTTATATGCCTCTAATAACTGCATAATCATAGATTTAAGGTTATTTTGCTGTGTTTTAGCTACATTAGAATACCCATTGACACACTGAATTTTGGTATTCTGGTGAGCCCATGCTACTCTGTTTTTTTGTTTATTGTGTTCTTATGCCAGCCTCTAGCTATCTCGTTGTCTGTAACCTTGACTGTTTGTTCCTGGAGCCTGTATTGCACACTGTGTCCACCTGTCTCTGTAGTCTAGAGTAGTCTTCCAGGGGATCAAGAAGGGGTGCTGGAGATTCAGATAGAGCTAAAGAAGGGAGGGCCCTCTGCTGAGTTCACTGTCTCTGCTGGTTTACTGTTTGTGACCCTTGTAGGTAAGGCAGCTGAGGTACAGGCAGAAAGATCTCCAAGCCCAGAGCTGTATGGGTGCCCCACAAGCTTCCTTGAGATGGTAGACAAAGGGACTTGTGTTCTGCACTTGTTCTCTGCTGGGTTCACTCACTCTCTCTCTTGCTAGCTGTTTTTGACCCAGGTTGGCCAGGCAGATAGAGAACATGTAGAAATATCTCTGAACTGAGAGCTTCTCAGGTGCCCCAAAGGCCTCTTCTGCTGGGTTCACTTTTTCTGCCAGACTCACTGATTCTGTTCATGTTGGCCAGCAGAGATGGGGAGCAGGCAGACAGTTCACTGAGCTGAGAGCTCATCTAGTACCCTGCTGGCCCCTCACGATGGGGGATAAGGGAGCTTTGGTCCTGAATGGCACTCACCTCCTCATTTCTACTGGATCCACTGTTGTACTCACTATTTCTGATTTTCATAGTTATGTCACCATGAATATAAAATTTTGTGACTTTGGAACTTGTTATAAATCCCATCACAGCATGCAGCAGCTGTTCTCAGAGCACACCACACCAATATTCAAGCCTGCTCAGTTGCAGAGCTGAACCTGTACTATGGCACCCAGAAGAACCCTCCACCTCTTCTTGCCAGTTTGTTTTTAAAGCGGAGACCAAATAATTAGATCTGGATGTAGGGGAGGACCTGGGAGGAGTAAATGGAAAGGAATGCATATTCCAAATATATTCTGAGGGGAAAATGCATTTTCAGTGAAAGAAAAGAGAATAAAATAAAATAGAACTAATCAATGTGTGTTTATGTCTGACTGTCAATGCTACAGTACAGGTACATAAATGTTGTTACTAGAATAACATGTATAAATAAGAGATTACTGCTTTATTTACTAAAAAGAAGGTAATACGAAATGTTTATTAGCAGTAAAAGCAGACGGAGAATGAGAATAATTCATTATATACAAGAGCCAGGGAACAAAAGACACATTAGTGGATTTCTTGCTTGTTTTCTTTACTCAGTCCCATGGGTAGGTCTGATAATGTTGTTTGAGAGAAGCTAAATAAGCCCCAAACCCAGGACAGTCAATTGTCCTAGCATCACCAGGCAGAGACGGCGTTGCATCATCATGTGATTTATAATATTTTTATACATTTAGTTTTATTTAATTTTTATGATCACCTTTGAAAAAAGAATTCTGTCCTCATAATATATGTGAAATAAAGCAAATGAGAAAAGTGTTTTGATTAATGTACTTGAATTATCATTAAAAAGCAGGACTATTTGGAAAAAAATAACAGTTCGCTATTTAGATGTGTATTTTCAGCTTTCATAAATGAAACTCTAAAACATTTTTTTAATTATACAGTTATTAACAGTAACTAAAGATCCATATATTGCTTTCATCCCTTTTCCTAAAGGTTATGTTTACCTTCTGTTACTCATCATCATTACTATCAGAGTATCACAGCTAAGTCACTATTATGTAGATGTTGTTAGTTACATATCAAAGCAAAATATGATTGCACAGGAAAAGACTCAAAAGGTGCAACTAACATTGTAGAGACTTTTCTTTGTAGAATAAACTACTACTTACATATAAATGCTTACAAAAATCTAACTTTAAGAAACAAAAAATAAATTAGCATGTACATAGATGAGAAAATCTGTTAACCTATATAATGTTGAACACCAATAAACTGATTTTCCTTCTAGCAAATATGTTGAACTGGAACACAGCATTTACTTTCTATTTCTTTATGTTTAACATATATATCTTTAGAAATTGCTTTGAGCTAAACATTGTAACAAAAATACTAATAAAAACAAATAAATCCAAGCAAAATTAATTTTTTAATGGGAGATTTGTCTTGTGAACACAAATTTAAGCTGCAACGCCACAGGTAATTCTAGAATACAGGTATCAGCATGTTCTTGGAAAACAAAACAATGCATAAGTTATTTGAAGGTGTTTTGGGCAAATCATATACTACACATCAGTTTTGAAAATAAGTAGTCTACACATACCCCACATGGATGTGGAAATAACAAAAAAATAATCATGTGCATAATCTCCCATTCTGGAATTTCTGAGCACCAAGCACCAAGCATGGAGATAACCTACAACCCAGCAGAGATGTAGTCCATGGCAGCTCAGTCTCCAAATGTGTTCCCAAGTAATGGGAACAGGGACTACCTCTGACATGAACTCAGTGGCTGGATCATTGGTCACTTCCCCCTGAGGAGTAGAGCAGCCTTACCAGGCCACAGAAGAAGTCAATGCAGCCAGTCCTGATGAGACCTGAAAGGTAGGGTCAGATGGAAGGTGAGGAAGACCTCCCTTTTCAGTGGACTTGGGGAAGGGCATGGGAGGAGATGAGGGAGGGAGGGTGAGCTTGGGAGGGGAGGAAAGAGGGGGCTAGCTACAGCTGGGATACAAAGTGAACATACTGTAATTAATATAAAAATAAAAATTTAATAAAAAAATATATAATTGTTTTTAAATAGTTTGAAGTTCTAGTTTAGTTTTATTACACATTCTTGAAGGAAAGTTGTAAGGTATATGATTTAAAGGTAGTAGTGCTGACAGATATTTAAAAATATTAATTAGCAGTAGTCATAGGTACTTTTTATGTGACAAAAAGGTTGTATACTCTGTATTTGAAAATTTAAGTAAACATTCATTAATTATCACCTGAAATAATTGTTTGTCTTACATGATAAAATGTCAAAACTTTTCTTCTAAACTGAATATTTACCATAATTATGTGACTTACAGAATTTCTTTTAGTTCTATGTATAAAATATATTAGAATAAAAGAGAAATTTTTTAACAAAGATGTTGAAAGGCCAAAGTAAAAAATCCAATAGTTTACTATCTTTTCTTCCTTCTTTCTTTCTTCCTTTCTTCCTTTCTTTCTTTCTTTCTTTCTTTCTTTCTTTCTTTCTTTCTTTCATTCTTTCTTTCTTCTTTCTTTCCTTATTTCATTCTTTAAATCAAAACTATTTGAAAATGTTTAGATTTCTGGGGCTTCCAGAAAATTCTTAGAGTTGGGTTAGGTAGAGAAATACATATTAGTATTTGTGCATTTTGAATGATGGCTAGCAAGGTTAGGTCTCTCGTATTATAGATGGGGAAACCATTCAAATAATTATTTAAAAATAAATTGGGATGCAATGATAACTAAGCATACATAAAGAACATATAGAGTACTGTGGGGTTCTGCTGGATAAGGCTGAAGTCCGATGACTCTGTGTAACCATTTTGTTTTACACTTGGTCCATAATGACAGACTCTGTTTCTTTTTCAGCGGGGTTCTAAAAGTTTCCCTTGATCTAGGTGACACAATATCTTGTAAGGAGCATCATATAGCACTCAGGGAAGATTACATGCCAGACCTTTTCCTGATAAGGAAACTGGTTCAGCTATCTATCTATTAATAATAATGCCCAACCCTGCTAAGGCTCTTCATCTTAAGCAGTGACCTTCAATGGTACTTATGTTAATTAAATACTACATTCTCCTGTGATAGGATCATGCTGCTGCATGGAAAGTGAGGTGCTAAACTGTAACACTGTGGAAAACCTTTTCCATACCCTGGCCTAGAGCTCTCACCCTAAAGAACTCTAGCTGCCCCTGAGAGAAATGGAAGCTCTGTTCTCCATCTGAAAGCCAAGGTCTACGACACCAACCATGATCCAGTCCTAGGCCAAATTGAGAACTAGAGTACAATATGATAATGTTGACTTTGAGGGGTAGTCTCATCAAAAAATTAAAATATTTTTATGTAAAATGAATTTCAGAGCTAATAAATAAAATTAAAGGAGCTATTAAATTAAAATGAAATTAAAAGACAGGTTGACTCATTCCTTAACCATCATCTAAAATTTTTCTATTAGTGTAGACAGTGACTAACATAGACATCCATATTTAATGTTGCAGAGAATTAGATACTATAGATCCTTTCTTGTGTTTTGGTTTTGGTTTTTGGTTTTTCTCAAAACAGGGTTTATCTTTGTGTAGCCCTGGGTGCTGGTATTAAAGGCAAGTGCCTCCACCACCTGTCTATAATGCTAAGTCCTAAAAGGAATAAATAGACTGCTGGCCCTATACCAGTACTCAGGAATCATTGCAGAAGAGTGGTCGAAAAAAGTCTAAGAGTCAGAGTTTGTAGATGAATAAAATGAAAAATCTACAGAATGCAACAATGGAACTGTATGTATGAACCCACTGTTTTGTCAGCAAGCACAAAATTTGTGCAAGATCAAGCCAAAACAATTTTTTTTTCTTGTGAATGAATGACGTCAGCTCATAATCTCAGCTCAACCTCTACCTGGGAAGTTGGGAGAATTCTTGTGCATGTGTGTGTGTGTGCACTCATGTGTGTGTGTGTGTGTGTGTTGGCCAGAGGTCAACCTGAGTATTGTTGCTCAGGAGGCATAGAGTTTGCTTTACTGAGATTGTCTGTCATTTGGCCTATGTATGGCTGACAGAAAATACTAGCCCATCTGGACAGATTAAAAGGTTATCAAGCCTTACCTGGACTACTTTACTGTAAATTGTTAATGAACTGCTACTAGTTGGTCAAATTTGTAATGGGTAGAATGGTTAGTTATTATACAAACTCTAAGATTATATTTTTCAGAGAACTAGTTTTTTTTTATTCTTTTTAATTCTATTTAGGGAATGCAAGAAAGCATTAAATTGTGAAAAACAAACTCATTATATGTGTGTCAAGATTTTCATTTTTTACATTTGGGTTCACCTGGAAAGACTTAGTCATTAGCAAAATTAGGACATCCATAGAAACAATTATTCATCACATCCATTGTAATCTGTTCCAGCTTCACCATCTTAGTAACTTGGAGGTCAAAAACTTTGAAGTTCCTTAATCTTTCTGACTATGGGATGACATTCTTTTGACTCCATCTAAACACCCTGAGGACCTCCTTTCTTTCTGTAATAATTTGTCAAGATATGCCTGAAAGAGATATGGCTAAGATATCCATGTTTTGGTTAAAGAACACTAATATACATCTAAAATATGGGACAATGTTCTGGACATAAAAGAAGAGAATACAGTCCACTTTAAACACTTATACATACTTGCATAGATGATTCTTGTTAATGATTGTCTTTGAGCAATCAGGTTTGTATACTGTAAATTTTTCTTTATTTTCCTAAGGTTTTTGGGCATATGTGTATTACAAATGTGTGTGTGGGTACATTAGCTTGTGTGAGTGCATATAGAGACCGCATCCACTGGAAATTGTTAACTGCTAGTAAAAGCAGGATCAGTGTTACTGAAAATTTTGCCCTTTGTAAGTTAACTATGATCCAGTGGGGGGGGGGAACACATCCAACAAGTGCTTGTCAATAGAAATTGATCTTGAAGAGCTGAAGGAACAACAGAAAATTTAGTGGAGAGGGAAGGGAGGGTGGATTTGGGAAGTTTAAAAGGGTGATCTGATCGAAGCACACTATACAAAACAGAAACTCTCAACAAACTGAAAATTTTTCAACAAAGTTAAAAATAAAGACTTGAATTGTTTTACTTGCTGCACAGTACATGACTTAATGAAGCAGAGAACTTTATTAAGATGCATACACAAAAGGATTTAATTAAGAAAGTACTCAGCATGACAATGGGAAATACAGATTAAAAACTTTAATTAGCCTGAAAATAAAGGTCATTTTAAATGATATCATTTGACTAATATTAAAATATATATGTGAAAACCCTCACATCTTAAACACAATTTGGTTTTCTTTCTCTTACTCACATGCAGTAATATCATATATGTATATAGTTGTATTGTGATAATTATGAATATACCTAAATTATATCTTTCCCAATTTATTTGAATGTGTTCTTTAAAATAAATGGAATGAATGGAACAAATGGAATAAAGTAAATGGAATGAAGCTCTTAATTTTTTACTGTCTAAATAAATCAGTTCTGCGGTGCTACACAGTGCTATATAGTTCTTTAAGAATAATTTTTACAAGAATTCACTAATATAAATGGAAGCTTAATATCACATTTCTGTGCACTAAAGATTAGTGTAATAACGAGTTTTATAATTTATCCTAAGAGGAATTGCTATAAATGAATACATATGCTATTGCTATTTTTGGAATCTGTATTTTTCATGAAGCATACTCTTTTTTTGTGGCTAGAACATGTTTTTCCTTTTAAAGTTAATTAATTAATTAATCAACTTACTTACTTTACTTCATCTTTCCTTATTTCCCAGTCTCACCTTCCCTCTCTCCTGACCCCCTCCTCTACATGTCAGAAAAGGGGAGGCTTCCTTTCCATCCAGCCCAGTATTTTCGACTGCAAAAAAATTATTCTATTTGT
This sequence comes from Pachyuromys duprasi, assembly GCA_028658305.1. NCBI lineage: Eukaryota > Metazoa > Chordata > Mammalia > Rodentia > Muridae > Pachyuromys > Pachyuromys duprasi. Next base: position 49,642,596 of record CM053752.1, read on the forward strand.
CTCTATGCTACTGAGAGATAAGTTAGATTGTCACTGCATTTGAAGGGACAGACAACTCCAAGTCCTGCATCTGCTCATTCCTGAGGCCAAATATAGAAACTTTGTCTCCATATTTCAATTCTTTTTTTTTTCTTTTTCTTTTTATTTATTCTTCTCTCATGTACACAGCTGTAAGGTCCTGAACATGCTTGACCTTAGTTGACCTCGAAAGATTGTTTCAATTCTTATGAAGATAATAAGAGATGGAGGTAGGAGGTTGTTCAGAGTAAATTAAGAGGCTCCATATCTGCATCAGTAAAATCCAAACTTTGAAATTCTTAATTATATAATAATTTTACAATAAGTAATTAGTGACTATTCATTATTTATCTTGGTTTCTAGTTATTGTATGCCTATGCATGTATGTAGGCATGTGTTTATATTATTGTCTTAAAATTTAAAAGAGACTTTATTCTCCCCTTTCTCCCTTCATGTCACTGTCCCTGCCCCCTTATTAACTTCCTGAAAGCTATGGATATTCTAAATAAGGCACACTTATTAAGCACTTATACATACCAATGAGAGAAAACATGCTATGTTTGTCTTTTGGTGCCTAACCTATTTCAGTGAGAATGATTATTTCTAGAGTTATCCATTTCCCTATGTATTTCAACATTTCAATTCTTTTTTTTCTTTTTTTAGAGTCTTATTAATTTATTTTTATTAATTATAATTTATTCACTTTTGCATCCCAGCTGTAGCCCCTCCCTCTTCCTCTCTCAATCCCACCCTCCCAAACCTCTACTCTTAAGACTTGAATCCTCGTCAATTGTGCAAATACTTTTTATACTTCATTCATCAACTGATTAGTATATAATCTGTTGCAATTCTCTAGCTATTGTGAATAAGAGAAGCAATGAAATGGATGAGCAAGTGTCTCTGTAGTAGGATGTACAGTATTTTCTGTAACTGCATGGGAATTTGCATAGCTGAATCATGTGGCAGACATCTTACTAGCCTTTTGAGAAACTACAATGTTTTACTGTTGACTGTACCAGTTTTCTCTACCTTCAGCAGTATGGTAGAAACATTTCCTTTTCTACATCCACACCATCATTTGCCATTATTTTATTTTGTCTTTTTCTTGGGATAAGATGAATTTTCAAAGCAGTTTAAGTAGTTTTAACTTTTGCATTATTTTGGTAGCAAAAGATGTTAAACACTTTGAAAAAACATGTTTAACCAATTTTGTATTTTACTTTTTGAAAACTGATTTTATAATTATTTACTATATTTTTGAGGTCATAAAATAATTACATACATTTTCTACTTCCCTTTCTCATCTTTAACCCTCTCATATATTCTTCTTTGTTCTCTTTCAAATTCATGGTCTCTTGCCTCAATAACTGTTGAGAAATATATATATATATATATATATATATATATATATATATATATATATATATATATTGGCATACATATTTTGGGAGATGTATACATATACATGTGTATGTTTTAAAATGCTTAAGTGTAAATATTCTATACCCCCCACATACATATATATGTCTGTGGGAGTGAATCCTACTTCCTAATTTCAACTGGGTTCTTTTTTCTTGACATTTTTTGAGTTAATGGGATTGTCTAGATACTAAACTTACCTCTTTAATGTGTAGCTAGTTAAGATTTTTTTCCTAGTTTTCTATGCTGTCTTTCACTTGAATAATGATATTGTTTAATATACACTTAAATGGGAGGGTGAGTAGAAAAATATAATGTTGTGTTCAGACAGTTGTCTCCTGTGCCAATGAGTTCAAAGTTCTTTCTCATTTTTTCTTCTAACAAAATAGGGTGTCTGGTTTTATGCTGAGGTCTTTGATCCACTTGGACTTTAGGTTTGTACAGGTGATAAATATGGATCTATTTGCATTCTTCTACATGTAGACATCCAGTTAGACCAGCACCATTTGATGAAGATGCTGTCTTTTTTCAATTGAATTGCTTCTTTGTCAAAAATCAAGTATTCATAGGTGTATGGGTTTATTTCTGGGTCTTCTGTTTGATTCTATTGACCCATCATTCTGTTTATACGCCAGTACCATCCAGTTTTTATTACTATTGCTCTGTGGTACAGTTTGAGATCAGGGCTGGAGCTACCTCCAGATGATCTGTCATTGTACAGGATTGTTTCAGCACAGCTGGGTGTTTTGTTTTTCCATATGAAATTGAGAGTTATTCTTTCAAAGTTTGTAAAGAATTGTGTTGGTGTTTTGATGGGAATTGCATTGAATCTATAGATTGCTTTTGGCAAGATAGCCATTTTCACTATGCTAATCATACCAATTCATGAACATGGGAGATCTTTCCATCTTCTTATATCTTCTTCAATTTCTTTCTTCAGAGACTTAAAGTTTTTTTTTTTTCAGTTCTTTCCCTGGACCCTGAGATTTCACCTAACACCTATCAGAATGACTAAGATCAAACACTAATGTGACAATACATGTAGGAGAGGATGTGGAGAAAAGGGGAACCCTCCTTCATTGCTGATGGGAATGTAAACTTGTACAACCACTTTGGAAATTAATCTGACATTTTTTCAGACAATTAGAAATAACACTTCCTCAATATCCAGTTATACCACTCCTAGACATATATCCAATATATGCTCAAACACACAACAAGGAAATTTGCTCATCCATGTTCGTGGCAGCTTTATTCATAATAGCCAGAATCTGGAAACAACCCGGATGTCCCTCAAAGGAAGCGTGGATACAGAAATTGTGGTACATTTACATAATGGAATATTACTCAGCAATTATAAACAAGGAAATCATGAAATTTGCAAGCAAATTGTGGGGACTAGAAAAGATTATCCTGAGTGAGCTATCCCAGAAGCAGAATGACACACATGGTACACACTCACTTATAAGTGGATATTAGACATATAATATAGGATAAACACACAAGAATTCTCCTCACTCAGAAAGGCAAGTTGGATGGACATAGGAAGGCAGAGAAAACAGGGAACAGGACAGAAGCCTACCACAGAGGGCTTTGAAAGACTCTGCCCAGCATGGTATCAAAACAGATCCTGAGACTCATAGCCAAACTTTGGGCAGAGTTCAGAGAATCTTATGAAAGAAGGGGTGATAGAAAGACGTGGTGCGAACAGGAGCTCCCCAAGGAGAACAACAGAACCAAGACTGGTCCTAGGGGTCTTTTCTGAGACTGATACTCCAACCAAGGACCATGCATGGAGATTACCTACAACTCCTGCACAGATGTAAACCATGGCATCTCTGTATCCAAGTGGGTTCCCCAGTAAGGGGAACAGGGACTGTATCTGCCATGAACTCAGTGGCTGACTCTCTGATCACCTCCCCATGAGTGGGGAGCATCCTTAACAGGCTACAGAGGAAGACAATGCAGCCAGTCCTGATGAGACCTTATAGGCTAGGATCAGATGGAAGGGGAGGTAGACCTCCCCTAACAGTGGACATAGCTGGAGATGACGGAAGGAGAGTGCTATTGGGAGGGAATGAAGGAGGGGGCTACAGCTGAGATACAAAGTGAATAAACTGAAATTAATATAAAAAGTAAAAGAATAAAAAATTTAAGATAAAAAGAGTCTGAAAACTAGAGGTGTTGAATGATGACCAGGAAAGTATTTTCCCGACACAATAGGGTAGATTTGCATATGAACCCACGGCAGTTGTTCATAGTAGCATGATCAAAACCTATATAAGCTGAAGGTAGTTAAAATCCCAGTAGACAGAAGAGACATGTGCCTGAAGTCCCTGTTAGTATTTTGAAACAGAACCTGCTTCTGGGTTGCCTAGCAACTTATGAAATCATCTTGTGTTGCCCAGCCAGGTTGGGTGTGTGGTTACCTGACCTCTTAAAGGGACAACCCGACACTTGGTCTCTCCTTCCTACTTGTTCTCTTGTCTCTCTCTTGCCTCTCTCCCTCTTTCTATTGGGGCGCACCCCCTCTTCTCTCTCTCTTCCCCCCATCATGTCCTGCTCTCCCTCTCTTCATATCATAAATTGATCCTTACAGTTCCATCCTTAGCTGAAGAGTTATTGGTACTGAGTATTTGCTAGGAGGCAGAATGCCCTGTTAGGTCTAATATACTTGACTGATAGCTAGTAAACACTAAGAATATGTAGGTAGCAATGATACTTGATGAATTTAACAAAAAGTAGTGAGAATACAAATTTGACTAAATGTAGAATGGGAGGTAAAAGGAATATGGATGGAAAAGGAAAATTAATATGATCAAAATATAATGTATTGATCATGAATTAAAATTATTTTAGATGAGACAAGAAAAGCTAAAAATTATTACTTTGGAAGCCTTAGATTGCAAGAAGGTTATTTTTATACAAAAGGGTAGATTAAATTACCATGTAAATAAATTTAGAAACCCAAAAATAATTTAAAAGTGGATATATTATTTTTTTATGTTCATAGCGGCTTTATTTGCTTTTTTTAATGGGGATATATTATTGATTATAATTACAAACATAGATGAACAGAAAAAGATAAATGGGCAAGTAACACATAAGTGAAAGCAATGGAATTGGTTACTTCATTATTGAACTTCATTTAAGACAAACTCATTAATTTTTAATAAATTTGTCAATACTGTCTATAATAAGCTTTTCTAGGTCTTTATTATTATATATAAGCATTATTTTACATTTATGCCTTTGTTACTATATTGATTATTTTACTGTAGATAAGCTAATCAGAAACTCTCCCTCATCTATAAGTTATACAACATAAAGCCTGGCAATTTAACTACAAATCATTCACAGGTTGTGTACATGAACTCATCATGTTTTTCAATGATTTTGAGAGTAGACCTTTCCTCTGATAAAATAAAAGACTATTAGATGATATATAAACGAATTATCTTCTGTCATAACATTTTTTTCTACTAATTTAAAATGTGAAGCACTAAACATAAACACAAAACAATAAAATACAATCTACACACTCTGCATATCTCCCTTGAATGTTGGAATGATTCCAGTATTTATTATATGTTGGCTGATGTTATTTTTCTTTTTATCTCATTTTTCTTCTCTGTGACATAAAAGCAATTATTAATGATTTGTTAAAGGGATATAACTGTTTCACATGTGGAGTAATGTAAAGCACACACATCGGTATACATTGGATATTAATTCATCTGTTAAAAATCATCTTATATAATTTGCAGGTAAATGGATGGATCTGGTAATCATACTGATCAGTGCCTTATCAGTATTATTTTATATCGAAGGTATTGGTAACTAGCAGAAGTTTTTAAATCTTGCTATATATTAGCTATTGTGTGAAATAGACACTACGGAGTGAGTGGTACTTCTCTTCTCATTTTATTCATTAATAAGCAAATCCATCTATAAAGATATGGAATAGAACCTCAGTATTGGTTCTCATCTGCAGAATACAGTGGTGGCGCATGGCTACTTTCAGGGTTGCATAGCTGGAAATTTTATGAGACCCTTCTCCTTTGGGGTCTTATAAACTGGACTCCTGTTGATTCAAAGGACTTCTAGGACCCTGTGCCAAATCATAAAGTATACTAAACCCTTCTGTAAAACTGCAAGCAGGAAAATGGGCAAGAAAATCAACACTGAAGCCAAGAAAGTGAGCACATTCAATCTTACCATGATATCAGGTATGTACACACAAGGTCATTCTATCACTTATGCCCATAGAGAGTCAGCTGTTATAGTTCCTTGGTAGAATTTTGGGGGTCACTTACATATGCTATCATATCATCTGCAAATAGTGGTGCTTTGACTCTTTGCTTTCTAATTTGGATCCCCTTAGTATCCTTTCGCTGTCTTATTGCTGTAGCTAGAACTTGAAGTACTATATTGAAGAGATACAGAGAGAGGCAGCATTGTCCGGTCCCCGATTTTAGCGTAACTGCTTTAAGTTTCTCTCCATTTAATTGGATTATCTCTATTGGCTTCTTGTATATTGCCTTTCTTGTGTTAAGCTGTGTGTTTTATATTACTGATATCTCCAATACTTTTAATGTGAAGGGATGTTGTATATTGTCAAAGGATTTTTCAGCATGTTTACGAGATGATCATGTGGAATTTTTTTCAATTTGTTTATATGGTAGATTACATTGATGGATTTTCATATATTTAATCATCCCTGCCCTCTTGGGATAATGCCTGCTTCGTCATGGTGGGTAATATCTTTGATGTGTTCTTGGATTTGCTTTACAAGTATTTTATTGAGTATTTTTACATCAGTGTTCATAAGGGAAAGTGGTCTGAAGTTCTCTTACTTTGTTGAGTCTTTGTGTGGTTTAGGGATCAAAGTGACTGTGGCCTTATAGGATGAATTTGATACTTCGGCTTTATTTATTTATTTATTTATTTATTTACTTATTTATTTATTTTCACTTTACAGTCTGATTGCAGTCCCCTTCTCTCCTTTTCTCCCAGACCTAACCTCACACCTCCTTTCCCTTGCCTTATCCCCTTATCTTTTTTGGGACGGGGATGCCCTCTTGGGTACCAACCCACCCTGTTACATCAAGATGCAGCAGGACTAGGTGCAGCTTCTCCTACTGAGGCAAGTGAAGACAGACGAGATGCTATGAGAAAGCTATCCAAAGTCAGACAATATAGCTGGAACAGCCCCTGCTCTAATTGTTATGGGACCCACAGGAAGAACAAGAACAAGCTGATCCTCTGCTACATATGTGTAGGGGCCTAGGTCCAGCTTATGAATGCTCTTTGATTGGTGGTTCAGTCTCTGTGAGCCCCTCTCTCCCCAAGGCCCAGGTTAATTTACTCTTTAGGTATGTTTATCTTTGCCTTGATTTCTCCAGCTCCCTAAGTCCTTTCATTCACTCTTTCAAAGAACTCCCCAAGCTCTGCCTATTGTTTGGTGGTGGGTCTCTGCATCTGTTTGCATTTGCTGCTAGATGAAGCCTCTCAGAAGTCAGTTATGCTAGGCTGCTGTCTTTAAGCATAGAAGAGCACCATTAATATTGTCAGTGGTTGGTTCTCTCCCGTGTGGTTGCTATAAACCTGGGCAGGTCATTGGTTGGCCATTCCCTCCATCTCTGCACCATCTTTATCCCTTCACTACTCCTAAGCATAACATATTTTGGGTCAAATTTTTTTGTGGGTAGGTTGGTGTTCCCTTATTCCACTGGAAGTCCTGCCTGACCATAGGAGATGGCATCTTTAGGCTCCATAACCCAGTCAGTGACTGGTAGAAGTCTCAGCTAGGGTCATCCTCATAGAAACCTGGAAGCTTCCCCCATCCCAGAGATGCCTACCCACTAATTTCCCTTTTCTCTCCTAATCTTCCCCTCTCCCATCTTTGGATCCACATTCCCTTTCCCCTCCCTATCCTTCTCCCACCCAGCTTCCTCTCTCCATCTACTTCATATGTCTATTTTATTTCTCCTTCATAGAGAGATTCAAACTTCCTCCCTTTGCCTCTGCTTGTTAGTTGGCACTTTTGTGTCTGTGGATTGTAGTCTGGTTATCTATCCTGTATGTTACGACTAATATCCACTTATAAGTGAGTAGGTACCATGTGTGACTTTCTGGGTCTGGGTTACCTCACTCAGGGTGATCTTTTCTAGTTCCTATCATTTGCATGTAAATTTCATGATTTCCTTGTTTTTAATTGCTGAGTAGTATTCCATTGTGTAAAAGTGCCACAGTTTCTTTATTCATTCTTTGCGTGAGGGATATTTGGATTGTTTCAAGTTCCTGGCTATTATGAATATAGCTGCTATGAACATAGTTGAGCAAATGTCCTTGTGGTATGTTGAACATCTCTTTGGTATATGCCCAGAGTGGTATAGCTGTGTTTGGAGGCAGAACTATTCCTTATTTTCTGCACCACCAAATTGATTTCTACAGTAGTTGTACTAGTTTGCACTCCTATCAGTAATGGAGGAGTGCTCCCTTCTCCGCATCCTCACCAACATGTGCTGTCACTTGAGGTTTTGATCTTAGTCGTAGTGTAAGAAAAGTCAGTCCTGTCATTTGGTGGGAAAAAAATGAGAAGAGAGTAAACAGGGCAGAAAATTCTAGCAAGAAGACTTGGGCAATTTCTATATGCATTCAATTAAAATATGCAGTTTTAATGCATTCAAATGACTTTATTCAAACTGAATCAAATGTATGTGGAATTGCAAGTATTTAGTTGTTCATTTGAGCCAATTTTTTATATATAAAAAATAGGTTAGCTTAGCAAATTTAAAAATATACAACATCGGTGTTAGTAATTACTTTTTTCCTTGCCTTATTCCATTATTTTTTCTTTGCTTTAAAATGATTATTTTATACATTTTTTGTGTGCTAAACAAGGTTTTAGTTTTTTTTTTTTTAAGTTCAGGATACAATAAGCATAAAAGTTGAACTGTATTTCAAAGAATTTTTCATTTTGCTCTACTTGCGATTTGGAAGCCTCCCTTATAATGAGAAATTTTGTTTGTTTATTCAGAATAGCACATTAAGTGCTTTGCAAACAATACAGAACCCTGGAAATGGCAAATAAAAAGAACAATTCCTGAATAGAAAGCAGTTTACTTAGACATTTTCGAGTATAATCAAAGTGAACGTGCTTCTGTCTACTGTCAAGAAAATAAAAAATAAAATAAAATAAAACAAAAAGTCCATTATTCAGTCAATAAGGGACTCAGCTTTTAATACAATACAATCATAGTCAAATTGTATCAGATATGGTGTTGAGAAGTAATGGATTTTGAAACAGTGTAATCAGAACAAAAGGGACTTCAGGTCCCTTAGCATAAAGTAATTCTATGAATCCTTTTCTCTATTTATTTGTGCAAATATTGAATGTTTTAAGCAATACTATATTAATTTGTGAGGATTTTAAATAGCCCTTATAAGTTATCATAGGTAATTATTGTGATCAGATTCTCTTCCATTAACATTAAAATCATGCATATATGGCTTGTTTTAATTTTGTAGTCGAATATAGAATCTCATTCTATTATTAACTCAATTTTTAGGCTTTGAATGCATTTGGATACAATTGTAACATTTATTGTTGTTTTTTATAAATTTATTTTCATTTATATATTTATTTATTACAGTTTATTCACTTTGTATCCCCTCTGCAGTCCTCTCCCTTCTCTCCTCCTAGCACCACCTACCCTCCATCTTCTCCCTCTATGTCCTTTCCCTAGTCCCCTGATAGGGGAGGACCTCCCAGTCTTTCTATGTGACCTTAGCCTATCAGATCTCATCAAGCCTGGCTGCATCATCTTCTTCTATGGCCTGGCAAAACTGTACCCACCAGGTGGAGGTGATCAAGTAGCCAGCCACTGAGTTCATGTCAGAGACAACTCCTGTACCTCTTACTAGGGAACCCACGTGGAAGCTGAGCAGCCAATGGTCTTCATTTGAACAGGGGGTCTAGGTCCTATTCATGCATGGTCCTTAGTTGGAATATCAGTTTCTATAGGTGCCCCTGGGCCCAAGTCTTTTGGCTCTGTTGTTCTCCTTGTGGAGTTTCTGTCCCCTCCAGGACTTTCTGTCTCCCTCTTCTTCCATAAGAATCCCAGCAGTCTGCCCAATATTTGGCTATGAGTCTCAGTATCTCCTTTGATACTCTGGTGGGTAGGGTCTCTCAGAGGCTCTCTGTGGTAGGCTCTTACCTTGTTCTTTGTCTTCTCCTGCTCCCAATGTCTATAGCTTTTGTACTTTTGAATGGGGATTGATCATCTTCCCTAGGGTCTTCCTTGTTGTTTAGCTTCTTTAGGAAATCTTATGAGAGAATGGGGAGATAGAAAGAGCTGGATGGGATAGGAGCTCTAAAAGGAGACAAAAAGAACCATAAAAACTGAGACCTGAGGGCCCCGAAGAGAATGATAGTCCAACCAAAGACCTTGCATGGAACAGACCTAAAACCCTGGCTCAGATGTAGTCCATAAACTCAGTCTCTAACTAGGGTCCCTAGTAAGGGACATAGGAAGCAGGAGAAGACAGGGAACAAGACTGGAGCCTACCACCAGAGGACCTCTGAAAGACTCTACTGATCAAGGTAGAGGCTGAGACTCATAGCCAAACTTTGGACAGAGTGCAGGGAATCTTATGAAAGAAGGGGGAGGTAGAAAGAGCTGGAAGGGACAGGAACTGCAAAAGGAGAACAACAAAGTTTTAAAATCTTATTAGGGCTAATGTGTTTCATATTAAAAACATTTAATTTTGAATGCCATCAACTTGGAATTTTTCATTATTTCTAGATATTGCTGAAGCTGTTCTTGAATTTAATTCTTGCAGACTTTTATTTGGCAACTTAACAACATGTTTCCAAGCTAGAGTTAATCTGGGGAAACTCATCCACTTTATAGGTAAGTTATTGTTTTAGTAATAGCACATTATCTCAAAATAAACTCTAAAGTGAGAGGCTGTAGGGCTGATTTTTCCCTATGTACTATAGCTGCTGTGTAATACTCTTGTTATCTTAGGATATTTTTTTTGTCAAAGATTAGGAAACAAAATTGTTAAGCTTCTCATCGTTTGTGAGAGTGATCCACCCATAATGTAGAGTTTTAGTATTTCACTGCATATCAATATCAACTTCAGAATCACCGTCAATCAGTACCCAATTAGAAGTCTCAATGTAACCAAAATTTTTATTTTAATTAGCATCCCTGATAAAATGTGTTATGCTACTTTAGCTTTTTCTTGTTCTCTTTAACGTTGTTATTCCCACAGGACAATACGCTCCTGGGCCGCCTCTGCTGTCACAGGGTATTAAGAAGCTTCCTTGGTTCCCCTCCATTGCATGTCAGTAGCACCACCCTCTTTGATACTCATAAACAGAAATATTCCTGGAATTACAATTGTTCCCTGGAAGGAAACAAGGCTTAAATCCATATGTAAGCATTTCTATAATACAATAAAAAGAAAACAGAAAAAAAAAAGAAATCACTATAAGAAATGTCTAGAGTCTTTCTCAAGGAATTAGTAGCAATGACTTTGAAAAACATTAAGCTAGGAAAAAAAAAACTTCCCCCCTATCTGTAGACATCAGATATCTTATTCCTAACTGCTAAACTACCGTGTGTTAAAAAAGAAAAAGAGAGAGGTTTCTTTTCCCTTGTATGAGGACAGGTTGATAACATGAGTGTCCCCTGAGATAGCTAGACTCATGTGGAAGCGAATATGTGATTCCAGCATGCTATCTTCATTGAGAACTACATTTGTTAATCATGATACCTGTACAGTTCATTTCTTAATAGGAAGAGATACATCTTTGGTTTAGCAATGATTTTTTTTACAACAAGGAGAATTAATATAAGTCAAATTGGTGTGAAACAAATATTTATATATTTTTAATTAATTTGTTTAAAACAATTTATTCTTTTGTATGCCTGCTGTAACCCCCTCCCTCATCTCCTGCTAGCCCCACTCACCTTCCCTCTTCTCCCCTTATGCCCTTTCCCTAGCCCTCTTATAGGGGAGGGCCCTTCTATCTGATCTTAGCCTGTTAGGCATCATCAAGGCTGGCTGCAACACCTTCCTTTGTGGTCTGTTAAGGCTGTAAACGCCTCCAAGGGAGGTGATCAAAGAGCCTGCCACTGAGTTCATGTCAGAGACAGCCTCTTCCTCCCCTTACTAGGGAACCCATTTGTCATCTGAGGTACCTATGGGCTTCTTCTGATCAAGGGGTCTAGGTCCTCTGCATACATGGTCCTTGGTAGGCTTATTGGTCTCTGCAGGACCACCTGGGCCTGAATTTTTGGCTCTCTTCGTCTCCTTGTGGGGCTCCTGTCAGCTCAGGTCTTTCTTTCTCCCTCTTCTTCCATAGGATTCCAGCATCCTGCCCAAAGTTTGGCTATGAGTCTCAGTATCTCCTTTGCAATCTGGCACTTTCTCAGAAAATTAGGAATAGTGTTATCTCAAGATTCACCCGTACCCCTCCTAGGCATGTACCCAAGAGAGGTCCCACCATTCAATAAGGACATTTGCTCAACTATGTTCATAGTAGCTTTATTTGTAATAGCTAGAATCTGGAAATAACCTAGATGTCCCTCAGCGGAGAATGGATACAGAAAGTGTGGTACATTTATACACTGGAATATTACTCAGCAATTAAAACAAGGAAATCATGAAATTTCTATGCAAATGGTGAGAGTTAGAAAAGATCATCTTGAGTGAGGTAACCCAGAATCAGAAAGACAGATATGGTATATAATCACTAATTAGTTGATATTAGACATATACTGTAGAATAAACATAGTAAAATCTACAGTCCTAAAGACGTTAAACAAGGAGGACCATAGGGAAGAGGCTGAATCCTCACTTAAAAGGGTGAGCAGGATAGACATCCGAAGTAGGAGAAAACAAGGAACAGGACAGGAGCCTTCCATAAGGGACCTCTGAAAGATTTATATTTTCATACATATATCTTAGTTACTTTTATTTAAAATTTGAGTTTAAGTGGCTTTTCTTTTATTTGTTAATCTATACAATATACTTTTCTCCTTTCAGGTATCCCTCACTACACACCCATCCAACTCCATATCTTCTTTTCCTCTGAGTTTAGAAAACAAATAAAAACATGAACAAACAAAGTAGAAGCAAAAACATTAATAACAAAAACAATGAAAATGAGAAACACAGGTAACACACACACACAAAAACAGGAAAACAGAAAGATCATGATCAAAATACAAAATCAGAGCCCATAATAGATAAGCAAAAACAAATAAACAAACACTAAGAAAATAATTGTTTCTACAAAGCAATATAAGACAGAACAAAAAAAATACCATTGAGGTCTTTTGATATTGTCTACCTAGTATTGGCTATGGGGGCTTCTCCTAAGTGTGGTTATATGTCCAGTGAAATAGTTGATCCATCAATGCTTAAAGTGTAGTCTTTTTACCCAGTGTTATATTTTCATTTCACTCCTGTTTATTTGAGGCCTTTTCCTGACTGCTTAGAGTAAAGAAGGCTTTGCAAGTTGCCTCTCTGCTGGGACTGTAGCTGAGACTCATGTGATTGATTATATGGTGATGCCAGAGAAAGCACAGTGGCAAACACAAGAATCTCCATATCATTGAATGGAGCTTCAAATCTTTTTGCTGCTACAGTTTAAAATAAAAATGTATTGGGAAAATAAAATACTGGCAGATATGCCCTAGAGAATAACTCTCATACTGAATCCTCTGCCACCTCTGCTTTTCAGCTAAATAAACCCAGAAATAAAACTATAAAAATAGTGCAACTGGGACCTGAAACTGTAAGTTAAAAAGCATAGCTTTCCAAATGTCAAAGGCCTTTAGGTAAATTACTTTAAGAAATGTTCTTTTTACTTTCTTTTCTTTCCTCAATGTTTGTTCACCTTTGTGTTTATTACAAAGCTTAGGGTGATTAAAGGTATATCAATCTAATGAAATATGCCAGTTCAAAGATTAAGTATCCCCAGAAACTTAGTGTGAACTATTTTCAGCTCCATATCATTCTGATGTCCACTGAAAACACACACAGAGTATAGAGTAAAAGGCAGGCTGAGCTTATTACACAGTAAAGTGGAGCACACTTAAGGGACAAGAAGATAAAGACCAAAGAAATCTTCGCCCAATCTCCAGTCTGGTCAGGCTTTATACTATTTCAGCTCTCCCTATCAGCTTTTCTATGGAGCTTTTTCTTTTCCAGGTACATGGCATGTCCTTTTGGACTGCCTCTTATCGGAGAAGACAATGGTTTTTGAAGTCTCTTACTATACAGGTTTAGGCAACTAGAATTGAATTATTAATTCAATGGTGTCAAAGGCAGTTAGGAGATCACATCTCCCTTGAAGGCCAGCCACTGACTCAGGTCCTACTCTTTTTGACAAGTACTTAGAATTCAAAAGTTCCAGTTCTAGGTTTTATAGGCTATTTGATTATGAGAGAATGTCCTTAAAGCCTGCAAATATCTAATCAGCCACCTAATATTGACTGTTTTCTATAGGTGGGTAAAGAATTACTAGGTGGGGCTGGAGAATGAGGGAGGGGGCTACAGCTTGGATACAAAATAAATAAACTGTAATTAATATAAAAATAATAAAGAAAGAAAAATGAAAAAAGGATTACTAAGCTCATTTTAGTAAGTGCAAAATCCTGCCTTATATATATTTGATACAATCCTACCTAATAGATGATTACCTGACTGGTTTCTTACTGCTTTTCTCTCCATGTTTTTTTCAGTTTTTAATATTTACTAATGCCAATGATTAACTTATTATTTTTCATCATTTTGTAGTACATTTTATATTGCTAGCTTATTTCTAAAACTGTTATACTGTTCATGGAAAAAAACACAATATTGTATAAGAGAAAAATCTATTTTTCTATTCAAAAAGAAAGAAAATGCTCTTAAGATAAGAATACAATCATAATAGTTACAGTATGAAGTTCTTTTCTATGTAACTCACCATTGTTGCATATAGGTTTTCATTAATTCATGGTAGTCTCGACATGTTTGACATCTACTATGATAGCTGTAGTAATTGTGATGATTGTTAGCTGTTAACTGCAGAAATTGAAACAATGTCTGTTTCTGTGACTTGCTACTATTACTGTGAGTGCAGTGTTCCAGCAAATACTAACATATCTTAAAATATGAATTTAAATGAAATACTGTACAGACTACAGTTTGTTCCTATGTTTGCAGATACTGATAGTGTTTGGGCAGTATATTTTATAGTTTCATTCTGAAATAAATTATAAAAATGACAAACCTTACTGTATCAATTTAAAGTAAGCAAAACATTACAAATGCCTTCAGAAAGCAATGGTTATTGATCCAATAGATTTCTTCAAGTTATTGTATCTTTCCTATTTTACTGTGCAGTCCTGGAGTTCTAACCGAGAACCTAATGCATACTAGGCAGACATACTACTGTTCATGTAAACCTTACTGTCACACTGATTTCTTTAACACAATTCAAATGTTTTCTGAAGGATTAACACAAAACAAAGAATACTGTTATCATTCAATTTGGGTTTCCTGCATTGACCCTACTGCTAATAATGTTTGGCTATGTGATGTATCTTGCTATTGTTTTGTTTCATTTTTCTAACAATTAAATACCATCGTTTGAGAATTTCATATATGTATGTTGTATGTTTAGAACAAACACACTGCACCAACCCCTGCTCTCCATTTCCACTTCAATTACCAACTACTTTTTTCCCAATTTTACATTGTTTTGAAAAATAAAGTCTAGTTATTGGGGACTGTATATGAGTGGATGGTAGAACTGTCCTCTAGACCACAGGTAAGTTCTAAGGGATAGCATATCTTTTTTTTTTCTCTTTTGTTATTCACTTTGTGTCCCAGCTGTAGTCCTCTCCCTCATCCCCTACCAATCTCACCCTATTTCCCTCATCTCCTCCTATGCCCTTTCCCCAGTCCACTGATAGAGGAGGTCCTCATCATCTTCCATTTAACCCAAGCCTATCAGGTCTCATCAGAACTGGCTGCATTGTCTTCCTCTGTGGCCTAGTACTGCCTTAAGAATGTGATTTATAAGTGTGTGGGTTTATTTCTGGGCCTTCTATTCAATTCCACCAGCCTGTTTCTATGCCAATACCATGGAGATTTTATTATTGTTGCTCTATAGTATAGCTTGAGATCAGGGATGGAGATACTTCCAGAAGATCTTTTATTGTAGAGGACTGTTTTAGCAATTCTGGGTTTCTTGTTATTCCATATGAAGTTCAGAATTTTTATTTCGAGTTGTACAAAAAAATGTGTTGGTAATTTGTTAGGAATTGCATTGAATCTGTAGATTGCTTTTGGTAAAATAGCCATTTTCACTATGTTAATCCTGCCAAACTATGAGCATGTGAGATATTTCCATCTTCTGATTTCTTTCTTCAGGGACTGGAAGTGTTTTTCATACAAGTCTTTGACTTGCTTGGGTAGAGTTACACCAAGGTACTTTATGTCTTTTGTGGTTATTGTGAAGGGTGTTATTTCCCTAAATTCTTTCTCAGCCCATTTGTCTTTTGTACATATGAGGGCTACTGAATTTTTTTTAGTTAATTTTGTATCCAGCCACTTTGCTAAAAGTGTTTATGAGGTATCCCAGGAGCAGAAAGACACACATGGTATATACTCACTTCTAAGTGAATATTAGACATATAATATAGGATAATCATACTAAAATCTGTACACCTAAAGAAGCTAAGCAAGAAGGAGAACCTGAGTAAGATGTTCAATCCTCATTCAAAAAGGCAAATGGGATAGATACGGGAAGAGTGTGAAAACAAGGAATAAGACAGGGCCCTACCACAGAAGGCCTCTGTTAAGACTCTACCCAGTAGGGTATTAAAGCACATAATGAGACTCACCCCAATCTTTGAGCAGAGCCCAGGGAATCTTATGAAAAAAGGGGGAGATAGAAAGACCTGGAGGGGACTGGAGCTCCACAAAGAGAGCAACAAAACCAAAAAATCTGGGCACAGGGGTGTTTTCTGGGACTGATATTCCAACCAAGGACCATGCATGGAGATAACCTAGAAACTCTGCTCAGAAGCAGCCCATGGCTGCTCAGTCTTCATGTGGGTGACCTAGTAAGGGGAACAGAGGCCATCTCTGACATGAAGCCTGTGGCTAGCTCTTTGATCACCTCCCACTGAGGGAAGAACAGCCTTACCAGGCCACAGAGGAAGACAGTGCAGACAGCCCTGATAGGCTAGGGTCAGATGGAAGGGGAGAAGGACTTCTCCAATCATTGGACTGGGGAAGGGGCATGGGAGGAGAAGAGGGAGGGAGGGCAAGATTGGGAAGGGTTGAGGGAAGGGGCTACAGTTGGCATACAAAGTGAAAATATTTTGATAAATAAAAAAAATTTTAAAAATATGGTTTTTCTTCCACTAGCAGTCATTGCTTGCTAATAGCTTCTTAGCTAATATTGAGAAGGTATAAATTCTTCTCTCACCTGTGCTGGGATCTTTCACATTATGAAGGTCTTGTGCATGCAATCATGGATGCTGTAGTAAGTACATATGTTTAATAGTTGGGTCATATCATGAAAATAATCTTAGAGACATTCATGCTTCTGGCTCTTTAATTTTTCTGTGTTCTTCTTGATGATTCCTGAGCCTTGGGGATAAGAAAGTGATATAGGTATACCATTTAAATATGCATGCTGCAGAGCCTCTTATTTTGGCTCTTGACATGTAAGTCTTGTTCAACATAGCAATAGGAAGTTTCTTTAATGATCATAGAGAGAAACATTCATCTCTTGGTACAAAGATAAGAATATGGGCTGGTAATTTATTACTATCACCACTTCGGAAAAGAATAAAGATATTAGGCTACATTCAAAATTCTCTTCCAGGTATCCATTTGAATAAATTATTTTTGCCTGAAAATTATAGAAATGATAAATAATAAAACATCTATACAATAACTTTTCTTTTCACAATTTTATTCTGATAGTTTAATACTTGTTAAAAAATCACCAGTAGAGATTACTAAATATAATCTCTCTTTATTTATAATTAAAATATTAATGTGTTGTTATGTTTTGTTTTTATGAATCATATTGTATAATCTCACATACATTTAATATACTGAGCTTGAGGAAAAAGAAATATGTTAAGTATGTTATGGTTACGTATATATTTGCCCAAATGCACTAAGAGTATAGTTAAAAATTGCTGAATTTTTCTTAATATAAATTTATATTAGTGATATTCACTTAAAAGAAAATAGTATTCAGTCATAATATATGCAACAATGTGGGTAAGTCCCCAAAAGTTTATATGGAGTAGAATAAGTGAAATTCCACTAGAAAATGAGAGCAAGAAATAGAAAATCATAATAACCAAACAGTAGCAATATCCTGAAACAAATGACTGTCAAAGGCACGGACAATATTTTAGATGTGGGTTTATTACGTTTATCACAGCTAAATAAATTACATCTTAAATATCTATGCATCTTATCTTATTTTTAAATATTTGTAGTTACAACTTAATAATAATTATTAATATTGTCTGGAACACTGCTTTAAAATGTGACATTGCCAGTTTATTATGAGTCCCTTTAGTACATCTCTTTAATGGTACTTGCCTACTTCAGTTTCTGAATTTTGATGTTAAGCACAAAATTGCAGAGAAGATATGATCAAAACAATCCCATGTGCACAGTCTACTCTTTGAGGGCTTGCTTTCCAAGTCATACATAATGTGTGAGTGGTAATCAAGCCTTCAACATATTGCAAACGGCAATATGTTGTTATAGTAGAATTCTTCAATAGTATAGTTAATTACAGAGTTATGATCTGAAGATACGGATTTTTCACGTGCATTGGGACAGAGAATATCAAAAGGAGAACCATGGAATATACATATTTAATACTTAAGGCATGGTTTCAGTCAAAATAAGAAACATTGAAACTCTGACACAGGAATTACAGTTCTAACTCTTACATAAACCATGATTTATCTTTATATACTTAGAACAATATTACACTTGATTTCTAACTAAAATTTTAAAGAGACCACAATATCCAAATGAGGTATTTTGAAACCAAAATGGGGACTAAATTATATAGTCATATAGAAAGTAAATTGTGTGTGTGCATGTGTGTGTGTTGATTAGAATGTGGTATGTCCATTGGCTCCCTCTTGGCTCATAAGCTCTTAAGATTGAATACCTGGTTACCAATTTATAGAACTCTTTGGGAAATACTAGGAGATATAGCCTTGTTGGAGAAGACATGCTACTAGGTAAGGACTCAGAGATTTTAAGAGTCTATTCTGATCCCAAGTGAGCTGTCTTTCAGCATCCTGCACGTAGATAAAGATTCAAAATCTCAGGACTGCACCAGTGCCATCCCTTCCCATCTGCTGCCATGTTCCCCACCATGATGGCCATGGACTCTACCCCTCTGAACTGTAATCCCCGACAAATCTCTAATCTACATAGATATCTTAGAGCATCATGTTATTGACAAAATGTATATGTTAGGCAATGGATTGTGTTCACTGTGCCCATTATCCACTCTGTTATGTCTTTCTTTTCTTGTATTTCTGGATAATTGTTCTTTGAATTAGTTAATTCTCT
>CM053752.1:49662175-49701465 GCA_028658305.1 Pachyuromys duprasi
AAAAAAAAGACAGGTGTCTATAGGTGTGTGAAATTTTGTCTGAGTTTTTGATTTGATTCCATTGATCAACTTATATGGTTTTATGCCAACAACATGGTTTTTGTTACTATAGCTCTTTAGTAGAGCTTGAAATTAGGGATGATGCTACCTCTGGAAGTTCTTTTTTCTTTACAGGATTTTTTAGCTATCCTGGGATTTTGTTTTTTTTTTTTTTGTATATAAAATTGAGTATCATTATTTTAATCTTGTAAAGAATTATGTTGTAAATTTGATGGAGATTCCATTGATTCTGTAGATTGCTTTTAGTAAGATGGGCACTATTGCCATGTTCCTCCTTCCAATACTTTATCCTGGGACATCTTTCCATCTTCTAATATCTTCTTCAATCTCTTTCTTCAAAGATTTTAAGTTCTTATAGTGCATGTCTTTCACTTGTTTGATTAGAGCTACCTCAAGGTATTTTATATTATTTGTGCCTATTGTAAAGTTGTTATTTCCTTGGTTTCTTTTTGAGCCAGTATATCACTGGTATATGGGAAGTGATTTTGTTGTTGTTGTACCTTCGGTGAAGGTATTTATCAGCTGTAGGAACTTCCTGGTAGAATTTTTGGGGCTTGCTTTTGTATACTATGGTACCATTTGCAAATAGTAATATTAGGACTTGTCCCTTTCCAATTTGTATGCCCTTGATATCCTTTTGTTATCTTATTGTTTCAGCTAGAACTTCAAGTACTATGTTGAATAGATACAGAGTGTGCAGTCTTGTATTCTTCATTAATTTGAAGTTGAGTATTGGGTTGTTGTAAAGTGCTTTTATGTTTAAATATGTCCTCTCTATTCTTAATTTCCCAAAGACTTTTATCATGATTGGGTGCTGGATTTTGTCAAAGGCTTTTTTAGCATCTAATGAGATAATTGTGTGGTTGTTTTCTTTCATTTCTGTTTATATAGTGGGTTACATTGTCAGGTTTTTGTATGTTGAGCCATTTCTGCATCTCCAAGATGAAGCCTAATTGATCATGATGGATGATCTGTTTGATGTGCTCTTGGATTCGGTTTGAGAACACTTTACTGAGTATTTTTGCATCAATATTTATGAGGGAATTTGCTCTGTAATTCTATTACATTGTTGAGTCTTTGTGTGGATTGAGTCTCAGGGTGACTAACCTCATAAAATGAATTTGGCAATGTTTCTTCAATTTCTATTTTGTGGAATTGTTTGAGGAGTATTGGTGTTAGCTCTTCTATGAAAGTCTGGTAGAATTCTGAGCAAAAGCCACCTAACTGTAAATTTTTATTGGTTGGGAGACTTTTAATGATTGCTTCTATTTCCCTAAAATCTTTTTAAACTGTTTTTCCGGCCTTGATTTAACTTTGGTAAGTGGTAACTTTCTAGAAAATTGTCCATTTCTTTTAGACTTTCTAATTTTGTGGAGTACAAGCTTTTGAAGTATGACATGATTATTCCATTGACATGCTTATGAAAACTATTCTATTTATATTTCTTTCTTCCTGCTCCAACACAGTCACTTCCAATACCCCAACACCAAAAAGGAGAGAGAAAAGGTTAATAGGACATGGGGCACAATTTTCGTAGCTGCTTCCTGCTTGTTAGGATCATCAGTTTCCTTGGAGCCAGTCCAATCCCTGTTTAAGGAGATCTCCAACTTCTGGTTTCATTGTATCAACAGCAACAAGAGCCTCAGGGGGAAGCAGCAACAGCCTTGTTCTTTCTCCGAACTCTCCATACACTCTCCAGGCTCAGGAATTCATTCTTTCACCAGAATCCTCAGATTTCAACTGTCTGCAGCTGGCAAAGAGCTCGTCTCAGAGACTATTCGAGGTAAATAGTTCACTGCTGTGGATTATCTGAATCAGTGCCACATCCCACACCTGGGATTACAACAAACCACCACCACCACCACCACCACCACCAACAACAACAACAATGACAACAACATCAAAACGTGTTTATATCCACCACATGATTCCTTTGATTTCCTAGGTGCCTGTTCTTAGGTCCAGATTATTGTTTGTGATATTGTTAGTATGGATAATCTCTGCTTTCCCATTAGTCTTGCTAAGGATATGTCTATTTCATTGATTTTCCCAAAGACCTAATTCTTTGTTTTATTGGTTCTTGTTCTCTGTTTCTATTTCATTAATTCCACCCATTAGTTTGATTATTTTCTTCCATCTATTACTCCTTTTGGTTGTATTTGCTTCTTTTTGTTCTAGATCTTTCAGGTCTGCTGTTAAGTTACTAGTATGAGTGGGGAAGAGCCTTCAACACATATACACAGGAAAAAAAAACTTGGTGAACAGAGTGCTAATCGTGAAGGCACTAATAGCAAAAGATGGAGCGCACTCCTGACGCTGCCTGGAGTACCCGGAATAAGATCCAAGATGGCTCAGACAACTAGGATAAAACCAAATAAGCCTGGGGGAAAAGTTTTTTTAAAATCCTAATGATATTCTGCTATACTCATAGGCAGGAGCCTGGCATTATCACCATAAGAGAAGCTTGATTCAGCAACTCATAAAAACAAATGCAGATACTCAAAGTCAAACATTTGGCAGAATGCAGTGAGTTTTGTGGAGGATGGGCGGGGGCGGGGTGGAGAGGATTATAGGAGCAAGAATAGTCAAGGACACTACAAGAAACCTCAAATAATCAACAAATCTGGACTCAGGGGTTCACTGAGACTGGACTGATGATCAGGGAGCAGCATGGGTTTAAAGTCGGCCCTCTGCCAATATGTTGTAGTTCTGTAGCTCGCTGTATTACGGGACTCTTAAAAGAGGGAAGCATGGACTGTTTCTGATGAGTTTGCCCACTTTTGTGACCCTTACTACTAGGTTGCCCTCTCCACCCTTAGTATGTGGGGAGGTGCCTAGACTTATTGTAACTTTATATGCCATCTTGGTTATGATGGGAGTCCTGCCATTTTTCTAAGGGAAGTAGAGGAGTGGATGGTGAATGGGAAGGTAGAAGAAAAGAACTAGGAGAGCAGGGCCAGGAAACTGTTTTAGGGGTGTACTATATGAAAGCATAAACTGATAAAATGATTTCTAGCTGCTACAAAAAGCAGATTTATAGGCAGGAGAGGTTGAAATTGGTCTGTGTTGGTTCAGCCCAGGTTATTCAGGTTGCCCAGCAACCTGTGAAGACATCATCTGCCACTGACAAGTGCCACTACAAAAGGACCCACCCTCAATCACACTCCTCTTTCACTTTTTGCCTCTTTCTCTGTCTGCCTCTCCTCTTTCTCATGGACTCCCATGCTGCCTGTCTCTCTCCCTTTCTCTCCCACCTTTCTCACAATAAACTTCCTTGTACCAGACCTATTGCAAGAGATGTAATTCTTAATTGTAACAGTCTGTACATACTGTATGAGTTAATGGGAGTTGTGTATTGTTATTCTACTGCTCAGTAGATTGACGGTACTTACTACTAGTATATCATATATTCAAAATATCTATAAAGAACATTTTGAAACAAATATGTCAAGTGATGTATTTTAATTACATTGACTTAATTATTATGTCTTGCACGTGTGCACTAAATATTACATTGCATCCAAATATTTTTATTAATATGAAAATTTAAAAAGACACAGGATTTTAAATCAAATTAAAATAACACTATAGTTTGTATCCTTGTAACTCCCTGCATACTTTTTCATTATAAACTCTGATTCTTTTTAAAAAGTACTTTACAAATTTAATGAAAATAATAAACAGAAATATTTTTCTACAATAATTCCAAAAACAGGATGATAAAAGCCCAGGAATGTGCTGCTCTTTAGAATTACATGCTATAATCTTTGAAAGCATTGCTATTGCTCTTCTGTCTGTCCTATGATTTCCTTCTATTTGCATATTTTAAGAGTTTTCTCACTTGAAATTTAATAAGTCTATTTACTTTAAAATATCTGATCACAGTAATAAACAGCCCCAGGAAAGAGTTTTTGGTTTGTAATTATTCTTAATAGTCTAATTATTTCAGATAATTGGCATTAGACTTTAAAGACAATTATCTAAATCTAACATAAATATACAATTAGCTGTGAATAGGCAAAAGTATGAAACCCCTTGCATATTTTAAGGAGGAATTTGGTATTCCATACATAGATTGATTTCAAGATAATTTGTGTGTTGGCTACTTACTTAAAATCCTTCTGGAGAATTTTAAGATGAATTATTTCTGAGAAATTATGCTTTATTTGTCCAATAATTACCATGAAAATCACTGTTCTATATACTTATGTCTTATAAGGATAACAATTAATTGTTACTTAATAGTATAGTCCCAGTCATCAATACTTTGAAGATAAATCAGGAGTTTAAACTAACTTCACTTCAGCTGACAGTTAGAGAAAATGATGATATCTGATCACTGCATATAAAATGAGCATACAGTGGCTGAAATTGACAGTGTGGCTAAACATTTTAGGATAAATCAATCGAGGATGCAGTTGGTGTGATAAAGCCTGGCTAAATAAGTCTGACCAACTCCATGACAGGCTTAATTTGAGCAACAGGACAAAACACAGAAAAAGGTAGGTCAACCAATCAGAAACAATCTAGACATCTGGCCTGAGGGAGATGAAGTTACTTACCTATGGGTTTAAAAAGCACCTAACTCCTGACCAGAGTTACACAGTCTCCACTGCCAGTCAGCCATCTTGCCTCCGTGGGCACCAGCTAACACCCACTGAGGTCATGTAGCCACAGTAGGAATTCCCCTCTCTGTCTTTAAAAGGGGCTTTCAAGCTCCTCTCCTGGTTGCCACCATGTTGTAATGGTGGTGACTCCAGCAAGCTGCACTTCTACAGAGAGAAATGCTCTTTGCTTTTACACGCTACTTGAGTCTGGGTCTTTTCTTCAGCAAATTCCAGACCCTAATAGATACAAATAGTGCAACTGCAGTGAGGAATCATTTGAAGAACTGAGGTGAGAAAATACTAGGCAACTAGATTAACTGCTAAAGGAGGTTTTCAGGGAATTATATATTTACAAAGGGAATTGTCTGAGCATAAGGCAGAATAATAAAGTGATAATTTGAAGAATGAAAATGATATTACTGAATAAAAGACTGTGGAAAGGATGATGTGTTCTAAAAAAAAATCCAGACAAGCAGTAATTTGTGTTGAAAGTACAACCCAAATTCTGTTTTAAAAAGAGGAATGCTGTTGAGTATAAGAATGTCCATTAGAATCATGACATTTGCTTTCTGAGAATTGTCTGTCTATGAGAAATCAGGAGTGTTAGCCACTTTCCATCTGAATCTCATGTTTCTTCCTTCATTCTTGTTTAAGACACTGTAAACACAAAGAGATACATAGATGGAAAAAAGGCTTGTGCACACAGATAAACACTTAAGATGCCAGGAAAGTTAAACTCACAGCTTTCCTCTTCAATGAAAAGAGTTAGTTAGCTGTTCTTCCTGGAACGAGGAATGAAGTAGTTTTACCAATGGGGTGGTCCTTTGCTGTCTACAGTCTCTGCCTACATCGCCAAGAATTAAAGTTTTTACTTATCGCAGACCTTTTCTCCTTGAACTACTGAGCACTGCTTTTAGACCATGAACCCATTCCTGTGCTTTACAGGAGCCTGAGAGACTTCTATGTTATCTTAGGGACTGGCCAATCCTGGAACCCACAAGCATTATGTTTACCACAGTTAAGACCCCAAACTTGGGCACTATCTGAGTCAACAGTATGCTTTCCTTCTGAAAAAGTCAGACGTGTTCTGTAAAGAATCTCGATATAAATTTGTCTTAAATTGTGAACTGGACTGAGATGATTGTTGTGTAAATATGTTTTCACAAAATTGTGATGTGCTTAAATATGGTTA
This sequence comes from Pachyuromys duprasi, assembly GCA_028658305.1. NCBI lineage: Eukaryota > Metazoa > Chordata > Mammalia > Rodentia > Muridae > Pachyuromys > Pachyuromys duprasi. The sequence continues at coordinate 49,668,035 of CM053752.1, forward strand.
AATTAAAAATGGTGTAGGCCAGAGTGTAGAATTTCATTCTTACCTCATGATAAATGAACTATGCCAATGAAGTAAGCCAATCCAAGTCAGACTAAGCGTATGAAAAAAGGGGTATATTTATTTGGGAACAAAGACTCCTGGGTGAGTTCACCAGCCTCAGGGGAGGAGACCAGAGGGAGCAGTACACAGACTATTTCAGACAGGGTTTTAAAGGATTGTAGGTGAAGGAAAAGAACATGTCTGGCACACACTTTAGCTGTGCCCAGATATGGCCATGTAAGGCTGGGGCTTAGGTGGCTAGCATCTTCAGGTGTGGGGGTTGAAACACCAGTTGAAAATGCCAGGAATATTAGAAATGCTGAATTGGCCCTCAGAGCATTTCTGAGGGGACAAGGTTAGAGAGAGAGAAAAATGGGATTTACTGGGTCATGTGTGAGAGGGTTCTGGAAAACTGGTGATTCCAACCAAACACCTCACCCTGAACGCTTTTTCTATTCCTGATGTAAAGAATGCAGGGGAATGACCAGAGAGATGAAGTCTAAACCCAGCAGCTATGATGTCAGGCTAACACAGCGAGGCAGAACTGTAGCTGTAAGAAGACTAGCTCACCAAACAACATATCAAAACAAGCTCTAAAATTGTTTAGGAAGTATTGGTCATAAATTTCTTTGAAGTCTGGCTGAACACTGCTGAAAGTTTGTGTGGATCTGGGCATTTCTTACTCCAGTGAATTTTATTTCTGTTTTTAACTCTTTGTTTGTTATGTTTGTATTTCCTTGGTGTATGTCATAATGTTTCCTTCTTCATTTCTGATTCTGTTCATTTGAATCATGCCTTTCTTTCTTTTGAATAGCTGAGCCAAGAGTCCGTCAATCTTGTTTACTATTTTTATTGAACCAATTTTAGATTTGTTGATTCTTATGTTGTTTTCTTTTTTGTTTTAGTTAAGTTCTGTTATTTATATTATGTCTTCCTACCTGCTAGATTTAGATTTGTTTTGTTTTCCAAATTTTTAAATCCTATCATTTATTTATGCTCTCAGATTTTCTCTTTTCTTTTACTCTTTACATTTTCTTTTTCTGCTTTTTTGCTGACTCTAGATATTCTTTCATCTCCCAACTCCACCAAGATATTTGCATATTTTAAGATAGGCATGTAGAGTTATAAATTTTCCTTATAGAACTGTTTTTACTATGGCCCAAGTTTGTAGTTGTGTTATGCTTTCATTTTCATTTATTTCCATGCTTTTTAATTATTTTTTTGTTGATATCTTTTTTACCCACTCATCATTTAGTAATGTGCTATTCATTCTCTAGAGTTTGTGTAATTATTAGAGATATGTTTTACTGTGGATTTTAACATTTATTATATTGCAGACATATCGGATACATGGAGTTATTTCACTTACCTGTATTTGTTGATATGTGTTTTGTGTCCCAGTACGTGGAGGTTTTAAGGAACTCACCAGTCTGTACCTGTGTATGATTTGTGTGTCCTGAGTTAGGCCTGGGAATGTGGGGACCTAATTTCCTAATTTCAAAGGAAATATGTTGAAATCTGATAATCATATTATTACTGTTTTTAGTTTCTAAATAAAATCACCATTGTCCACTCCCCCTCCCAAAAAACAAAGGGAGACAAAAATGAACTAAGGATTTTGTATAGCCATTACAAGGCTCCTGAAGTTGTTCAGTGTAGGCTGAGATTTTCCACCAAACCTACTTTATTTAGGGTTCTTCTTTTTAAATTAAATTTTATTTGTTATATTAATTACAGTTTATTTACTTTGCATCCCGGCTGTAGCCCCCTCCCTCATTCCCTTCCAATTCCACCCTTTCTCCCTCATCTCCTCCCTGCCCCTTTCTAAGTCCACTGATGGGGAAGGCCCTTCTCCCCTTTCATCTGACCCCAGCTTATCAGTTTTCTTCAGGACTAGCTGCAAAGTCCTCCTCTGTGGCCTAGCAAGGCTGCTGTTGATCAACTAACACAGACAGTAGGGGATAATCAGTTACAGAATCAGATGGTGGAAAGTGACTTGACACTGGGTGTTCTCCAGGTGTAGAAGAGAGGCATCAGAATCTAGAGCAGTGACTGCAAGATTGTTTGATAATGGTTAAAATTTTATAAGGGAAATCCTGAGGTCATGAAAAATATCTATCTATTTGGTAGAAAAACCAGAAAACTTATCTATGTGTATGAAGTGTTTTTCCCTAGACAATAATTTTATCTGATTAAACAAAAAATGCATGAAAATGTGGAGTGATTTTTGCCTTTCTAACATAGTCCACAAAGAACATCGTCTTTTCTCATTAAGATGCCTTATATGGCAAAAGGCTTAATTGTATTTACCAAAATTTCATTTATAATAAATTCCAACCATAATGATGTTATATAATTTCAGTCTGTTGGATTTTATTCACTGTATGAAGTTCTTTTTCACTGTACTCTCTCATTCCAAAAATTAAATAAGCAAATTTCTGTTTTTAATATTGTAGATATGCATTCTTAAATAAATCCAGAGAATCTATTACTTTTGGATATTGACTCTTGAGTAGATGCATGAGTCTCTCAACTGCTCAAACTATTTTAGCAGATTTCAAACACCTACAAGACAAAGTCAAGTTCCTACGCCCTGCCTTTATGTAATCTCATCACCTCTACTCAGGATTTTTAGTCTTCTAACAACTTCTCAAACTTTTATTTCCTGGGTAAATCTTCCTCATTATTGAATACTTTATCCTCAGCTTAAGTTCCACAGAAAATCTTCTTTGGAATTCAAAGCTCAACTCTATGTACTTTGGTTAAAGCCTATGTTACATTTCTTACTTTCATCTTTTCCTATAAAAGCTTAGATCTCTACAGTGCAAATTCTAGGATCTGCATTTAATCATTTAACACATGTGCATCACAACTCTGCTGCACTCTATGCTACTAGATGGAAAAATGTTGTATAGAAGGCAGATGTAAATTTTATCACTCAAAAACCATAATTTAAAAGAAAGTAAAAACAATTGTCAAGTTGTTTTGTCCTCAATCTGCATTATGTAAGAGAAACTCCCAACATCATACAGGAAAATAAATTGGATTTTCCAACAACATTGTGAGAAGCAAGGTGATGATGTGTTGTAGGAAGTGAAAGAATGACTATGGTGGAGTTTCTCTGTGAGATCTTTCTAGGTAAATTGAGTTAAGCCAAACTTAAGCTCCTTTTAAAAAAAAAATAAGCAACATGAACCTACTTTACACTAGATCAAATATTATATCCTAGGTCAGAAAGGTTAACAGTGCTGAATTGTTTTTATACATGTTCAGTGGTTTTTCAAGGACCCAGCTCTGAACAATATGTCTACTTGCAGATGAGCTGTCAACACATAGGACAGGTACTCTGAATATGAAGCATTTCTTTTCCTTAGAATCTGTGTCTTCTCTAAAACTTCCAGTTGTAGTTCTAATGCATTTTCTTTATACCCATGGGACCTAATCACTAGTCAAGAAATAGAAATACTTCTGCTTCCATTGTTTATTGCATTTGTCCTTCTGATTAAGGACTAAGCATCTTTTCTAGGGTCTTCTTTGTGGTTTGACTTCTTTAGGTGTATAGGTTTTAGTATGTCTATCTTATATTATATGGCGAATTTCCACTTATAAGTGAATATACCATGTGTGTCTTTCTGATTCTGGGTTACCTCCCTCAAGATGTTCTTTTCTACTTCCCACAAATGTCATGATTTCCTTGTTTTTAATAGCTGAGTTGTATTCCATTGTGTAAATGGACCATAGTTTCTGTATCCATTCCCCTAATGAGGGATGTGTAGGTTGTTTCCAGATTCTGGTTACTACTAATAGAGCTGCTATAAACATGGTTGATCAAAAGTCCTTGTTGTATAGTTGAGCGTACTTTGGATATATGCCTAGGATTGGAATAGCTGTTTGTTTGTTTTTTTGAGGTAACACTATTTCTAATTTTCTGAGAAAACACCTGATTGCGTTTCAAAGTGATTGTACAAGTTTATATTCCAACCAGCAATGGTGAAAGGTTCCCTTTCCTTTACATCCTCTCCAGCACATGTTGTCACTTGAGTTTTTTAAATATTCTTTTATTATTTTATTTTATTAATTAAAGTTTATTCACTTTGAATCTAAGCTGTAGCCCCCATTCCCCCTCCTCTCTCTATTCCACCCTCCCTCACTCTTCTTCTCCTATGCTTCTCCCCCAGTCCAATGATAGGGTAAGTTCTTCTCCCCTTCCATCTGACCCTAGTCTATCAAGTCTCATTTGGACTGGCTTCTTTGATCTCCTCTGTGATCTGGTAAGGCTGCTCCCTCTTCAGGTGGAGGTGATCAAAGACCCAGCCCATGAGTTCATATCAGAGACAGTCCCTGTTCCTACTATTGGGGAACCCTCTTAGACACTGAGTTGCTGTGGGCTACTTCTGTGCAGGGGTTCTAAGTTATCTCTATTCATGGTCTTTGTTTAGAGTATCAGTCTCAGAAAAGATCCCTGTGCCCAGATTTTTTGGTTCTGTTGCTCTCCTTGTGGAGCTCCTGTTCTCTCCAGGTCTTTATATCTCCCCCTCCTTTCATAAGATCCCCTGCACTCTGCAAAAAAGTTGGCTATGAATCTCACTTGAGATTTTGATCTTAGCCACACTGATCGGTATAAGGTGAAATCTCGGGGTTGTTTTGATTTGCATCTCCTCATGACTAAGGACATTGAATACTTCTTTAAGTGTTTCTCTGCCATTCAATATTCCTCTATTGAGAATTCTCTCTTTAGTTCTGTACCCCATTTTTAATTGGATTACTTGGTTGAACTGGAGCCTATCATAGAGAGCCTCTGAAAGATAATACTAATTGAGGTATTGAAGCAGAGGCTGAGACTCATACCCAAATTTTGGGCAGAGGGCATGGAATTTTATGAAACAAGTGGGGGATAGAAAGACCTGGAGGGAACAGGAGCTCCAAAAGGAGAACAACAGAACAACAACAACAACAAAAACTGAGCCCTGGCAACCCTGCAGAGACTGATATCCATAACCATGGACCACACATGGAAAGGACCTAAAACCCTGGCACAGATGCAGCCCATAGACTCAGTCTCTAAGTAGGTTCCCTAGTAAAAGGAGCAGGGACTTTCTTTGGTATGAACTTAGTGACAGGCTCTCTGATTACCTCCCCCTGGAGGGTGCAGCCTTGCCAGGCTACAAAGAAAGACAATGCAGGCAGTCCTGATGAGACCTGATAGTATAAGGTCAGATAAACTGGGAGGAGGTCTTTCCTTATCAGTGGACTAGGTTAAGGTCATGGGGGAGGGAAGAAGCAGGTTGGGTGGGCTTGGGAGGAGATGAGGGAAGGGGCAACAGATGGAATGGATACAAATTCAATAAATTATAATAGATGATAATAAAAAATAGAAAAGAAATAGAAATACCTCCCAGGTGCTTCAAAATTCTCAAATTTATTCAAGAAGATAGTCAACTGAGAGATGAGGAAATGTGTTAACTAAATTTGATGTATTGCAGTTTAAATAAAGTAAATACAAATTACCTGAGCATTGATAGCAAAAGAAATCTCAAAAGGAAGGTGAAACTTTAGATGATATAATACATATCAATGCAGTGGGAGTTCTGAGTTATTGCTCTTGGGGTGGAGAGTGAATACAATACCTAAGAAGAGTTTGTAAAGTGAAAATTAAAGCCTGTAATTGTGACTATTTTGAAAAACAAAGGAACAAAAAAACTTCTCAGTAAAAATTATTGATTTCTAGGCCTGCAGGCTCCAGGAAGAATAGGACAAGAGCCTAGAAAAACTGACATCAGAGATGCTTCACCTAGCAACTAATGGAAACTGATGCAAAAACCCATATACAAGCATTAGGTGGCCCTTGAGGAATCCTGTAGAAAATGTGAAGAAAGGATCATGGAAGCCAGAGGGGTTAAAGACACCACAAGAAATCCTATAAAATCAACTAACACATAGGGGCTCACAGAAAATGAACCACCATCCCTAAGTCTATGGGATGGACCCTCTGCACATATGTAACAGTTGTGCAGCTGGGTCTTCATGGGGGACTCCCCATGAAGCAGTTACCGTTTCTGACCACAGTGCCTGCATTTGGATACCATTCATCTGACTGGACTGCCTCATCCACTCTCAAAAAAAGATACACCTAGTCATACTGCAACTTGGTATGATAAAGCAGGTTGATATCCATGGGAGGCTTCCCATTCTATGAGGATATGGGGAGGATAGGTGAGTTGGGTGGAGAAGGAGGGAAAGAGGGAGGGAGTGGGAGGAAAGGAGGAAGGGGAAGTGATACAAATGCAAAGTAAATGAATAATAATTAATGAAAAAACAGAATAATTTTTGTTCAGGATTCTTATAATTTCCAATGTGTCCTTGTGTAATTTGTATCTCAAAGATGAGCCTTAAAATGAGAGTCTCATATTTCTTCGTTTTTATTTAATTTATTTTTAATTATTACAATTTATTCACTATGTATTCCAGCTATAGCCCTCTCCCTAGTCCCATCCCAAACCCACTTTTCCTCCCTTTTATCCTTCCATACCCCTCCCAAATCTACTAATAGGGGAGGTCTTCTTTCCCTTCAGTCTGACCTTAGCCCTTCAGGTCTCATCAGGACTGGCTTCATTGCTTCCTCTTTGGCCTGGTAAGGCTGCACTCCCACCAGGGGAGGTGATCAAAGAGCCAGCCAATGAGTTCATGTCAGAAAAAGTTGCTGTTCACCTTACTAGGGAACCCACTTGGATACTGACCTGCCATGGGCTACATCTGTGCATTGTTCTTGGTTTGAGTATCGGGCTTTGTAAAGAAACCCATGGGTCCAGACTTTTTGGTTCTGTTGCTCTCTTTTTGGAGCTTCTGTCTTCTCCAGGTCTTTCTATAACCCCCTGCTTTCATAAGATTCCCTGCACTCTGCCCAAAGTTTGGCTATGAGTCTCAGTTACTGCTTTAATATCCTGCTGGTTAGAGTCTTTCAGAGGCCCTCTGTGGTAGGTTCTTGTGTTGCAATGGAGGTATGGATGCATAAATTGTGGTACATTTGCACAATGGAATACTACTCAGCCATTAAAAACAAGGAAATCATTAAATTTGCAGGCAAATGATGGGAACTAGAAAAGTTCATCCTCAGTTAGGTATCCCAAAAGCAGAGACACACTTGGTATATGCTCACTTATAAATGGATATTAATCATATAATATAGTATAAACATACTGAAATCTGTACACTAAAAGAAGTTAAGAAGGTAGGAGGACCTTAGAGAAGTTGCTCAATCCTCACTCAGAAATCAAATGGGATAGACTTTGGAAGGGGGAGAAAAGAGAGTCTCACATTTCTCAGCTTTTCAGTTTTGTAAGAATCTACAAATGGGAACAACCTCTTCACAAAATCTAGTGATTTTAAACACAACTTAAAGATCATGAAGCAAAATGTAAGAAGTGGAAATAAAACACACTTTTAAAAGAATAAAAATATAATAATTAAAAGCAGTTAAAAACCAATATATTAAATGTACCTAATGTTTTTAAGTGAAGAAAATTATTTTATTCATTTTAATTTATTTTTGAATTATAACACAATCATATAACATTCTGCTTCCTACCTTGTCTTCAAATTTTTCTCCTATATACTTCTTACACTCTTCCAAATTCATTGTCTCCTTTTTTTAATAATTCTCTCACAAACACACACACATGTATGCACATTCATAGACATGCATACACTCACACACAGGGATATATATTTAGATACAACAATATGTGTAAATGTATAGGGGCATATATTTTTAAACAAAATAAGTACATGCTATATAAAAATATACGTATATATTCCTAAATATATAAGTACACCTAATCAGTCTATACAAAGCATTATTTCTATGTGTTTTAGAGCTGATCATTTGGTACTGTGTAACTAACTCAACTTATCCCAAAGTGTGTGTTTCTCTGTTTTGTATGCTTCCATATCAGTCTCTTGAATGCATGTAATCATAAAATGAAATAAAATTGAATCTAACTTCTTAAAGTTAGAAAAAATTAAAAATTAGCCACAATTCAGTGTGCTATACTCTTTGATTCTTCATTTTAAATACACAGATTTTTTAACTTTATTTTTTAAAATTTTTTATTAATTACACTTTATTCACTTTGAATCCCCCACCTCCTCTCCTTGCAAGCCCTCCCTTCCTCCTTCTTCTTCCACATGCCCCTCTCAAGGGGAGGTCTTCTTTTCCTTCCTTTTGATCTTAGTCTATTAGGTCTCATTAGGAGTGGCTGCATTGTCTTCCTCTATGGCCTGGTAAGTCTGCTCCCCCCTCAGGGTGAGGAGATCAATGAACAGGTCAATCAGTTCATGTCAGAGACACTCCCTGTTCCCATTACTATGGAACACTTGGACACTGATATTCCATGGGCTACACCTGTGCAGAGGTTCTAGGTTATCTCCATGCATGGTCCTTGGTTGGAGTATCAGTCACAGGAAAGGCCCCTGCTCTCAGATTTCTTTGGTTCTGTTGCTCTCCTTGTGGAGCTCCTGTCCTCTCCAGTTCTTAATATTTCCTACATTTTTCATAAGATTCCCTACATTCTGTCCAACGGTTGGCCATAAGTCTCAGCATCTGCTTTGATATTGTGCAGGGCAGAGCCTTTCAGAGGCCTTCTGTGGCAGGCTCCTACGTTGTTCCCTGTATTCTCCATTTTCTGATGTCCATCCTTTTTGCCTTTCGAGATGGGGATTGAGCATTTTAGCTAGAGTCTTCCTTCTTGATTAGTTTCTTTAAGTGTACAGATTTTAGTATGTTTATCCTATCTTATATGTCTATATGAGTGAACATACACCGTGTATGTCTTTCTAATTCTGGTATAACTCACTCAGGATGATTTTTTCCAGTTCCCACCATTTTGCTGCAAATTTCATGATTTTCTTGTTTTTTATTGCTGAATAATATTTCATTGTGTAGATGTACCACAATTTCTGTATGCATTCTTCAGTTGAGGGGCATCTGGGTTGTTTCCAGCCTCTGGCTATTACAAATAAAGCTCCTACAAACATGGTTGAACAAATGTTTTTATTGTGTACTTGAACCTCTTTTGGATATATGCCTAGGAGTGGTGTAGCTGGATCTTGAGAAAGCAATATTCCTTATTGTTTGAGAAAGCACCAAATTGATTTCCAGAGTGGTTTCACAAGTTTATATTTCCACCAGCAGTGGAGGAGGGTTCCCCTTTCTCCACAACCTCTCCAACATGAGTTGTCACTTGAGTTTTTGATCTTGGCCATTCTGATGGGCATAAGCTGAAATCGCAGGGTTGTTTTGATTTGCATTTCCCTGATGGCTAATTACTCCATTCGATATTCCTCTATTGAGATTGCTCTGTTTAACTCTGTTCCCCATTTTTAATTGGATTACTTGATTTGTTGCTTTTAAACGTCTTTAGTTCTTTATATATACTGGATATTAGCCCCCTGTCAGATATAGGGTTAGTGAAGATCCTTTCCCAGTCTGTAGGCTGCCATTTTGTTCTGATGACAATGTCTTTTGCTTTAAAGAAGCATTTCGGTTTCATGAGGTTCCATTTATGGATTGTTGATCTTACAGCCTGTGCTGTTGGTGTTCTGTTCAGGAGTTGTCTCCTGTGCCAATGAGTTCAAGGCTCTTCCTACTTTTTCTTCTAACCGATTTAATATGTCTGGTGTTATGTTGAAGTCTTTAATCTACTTGGACTTTAGTTTTGTGCAGGATGATAAGTATGGATCTATTTGCATTTTTCTACATGTAGACATCCAATTAGACCAGCACCATTTATTGAAGATGCTATTTTGTTTTCATTGTATGGTTTTGGCATCTTTGTCAAAAATCAGGTGTCCAAAAATGTGTGGGTTTATATCTGGGTCTTTTATTTGGTTCCATTGATCCACCATTCTGTTTCCATGCCAGTACCATGCAGTTTTTATTACTGTTGCTCTATATTACAGCTTGAGATCAGGGAAAGATACACCTCCAGAAGATCTTTTACTGTACAGTATTGTTTTAGTAATTCTGGGTTTCTTGTTATTCCATATGAAGTTGAGAATTTTTCTTTTGAGTTCTGTAAAAAATTGTGTTGGTACTCTGATGGGAATTGCATTGAATTTTTAGATTGCTTTTTGTAAGATGACCATTTTTACTATGTTAATCATGCCAAGCCATGGGCATGGGAGATCTTTCCATCTTCTGATAATTTCTAATCATTTCTTCAGAGACTTCAAATTTTTTTCATACAAATTTTTGACTTGCTTAGGGTCACACCAAGGTACTTTATATCATTTGTGGCTATTTTGAAGTGTGTTGTTTCCCTAATTAATTTCTCAGCCCTTTTGTCTTTTGTATACAAGTGGCCTTCAGGTCTTTTGAGTTAATTTTGTATCCAGCCAGTTTGCTGAATGTGTTTTTCAGCTAAAGGAGTTCTCTAGTATTTTTTGGTGTCATTTATGAATAATATCATATCATCTGTGAATAGTGATACTTTGACTTCTTTCTTTCTGATTTTCTCTCCTTGATCTCCTTTAGTTGTCTTAATATTCTAACTACGACTTCAAGAACCATGTTGAAAAGCTATGGAGAGAGTGGACAGCCGTGCCTTGTCTGTGATTTCAGTGGGATTGATTTAAGTTTTTCTGTGTTTAGTTTGATGTTGGCTATAGGCTTGCTGTATATTGCCTTTACTATGTTTAGACATGTGCCTTGTATCCCTTATCTCTCCAAGACTTTAAACATGAATGGATGTTGGATTTTGTCAAATGCTTTTTCAGAATCTAAGGAGATTATTATGTGGTTTTATTCTTTCTGTTTGTTAATATGGTAGATCACATTGATGGATTTCCATATATTGAACTACCCCTGCATAACTGGGATGAAGCTTACCTGGTCATAGTGGATGATGTCTTTGATGTGTTCTTGTATTCAGTTTGCAAGCATTTTGTTGAGTATTTTTGTATCAATGTTCATAAGCTAGATTGGTCTGAAATTCTCTTTCCTTGTTGGGTCTTTGTGAGATTTAGGTACCAAGGTGACCTTGGCTTCATAGAATAAGTTTGGTAGTGTTCTTCCTGTTTCTAGTTTGTGGAATAGTTTGAAGAGAACTGGAATTAGCTCTTCTTTGAAGGTCTGGTAGAATTCTGTACTGAAACCATCTGGTCCTGGGCTTTTTTTTTTTTTTTTTTTGGATGGGAGACTTTTGATGACCACTTCTATTTCCTTAGGGGATAAAGGACTATTTAATTTGTTTACCTTGTCTTGATTCAGCTTTGGTAATTGGAATTGATCAAGAAAATTGTCCATTTCATTTAGATTTTCAAATTTTGTGGCATATAGCATTTTCAAGTAAATCCTAATGATTATTTGGATTTCCTCAGAGTCTGTTGTTATGTCCCCCTTTTTATTTTTTATTTTGTTAATTTGGATAGTGTCTCTCTGCCTTTTAGTTAGTTTGGCTAAGGGTTTGTCTATCTTGTTGATTTTCTCAAAGAACCAGCTCTTGGTTTCATTGATTCTTTGAATTGTTTTATTTGTTTCTAATTTATTGATTTCAGCCCTGAGTTTGATATTTCCAGCTGTCTACTCCTTTTTTGGTGTGTCTACTTCTTTTTTTTCTAGGGCTCTTAGGTGAGCCATTACGTTGCTTGAATGAGAAGTCACAAATTTCTTCTTGAAGGCACTTAGAGCTATGAACTTTCCTCTTATCACTGCTTTCATTGTCTCCCGTAAGTTTGGGTATGTTGTGTCTTCATTTTCATTGAATTCTAAGAAGACTTCAATTTCTTTCTTTATTTCCTCCCTGACCCAGCTGTCATTTAGTAGCAAGTTTTTCAGTTTTAATATGTGTGTAGGCTTTTTGCTATTTCTGTTGTTGGTGAGGTTCAGCTTTAGTCCATGGTGATCAGATTGGATACAAAGGATTATTCCAGGCTTCTTGTGTCTGTTAAGGCTTGCTTTGTGACCAACAATATGGTCTATTTTGGAAAAGGTTCCATGAGGTGCTGAGAAGAAGGTAAATTCCTTTGTGTTTGGGTGTAAGATTCTGAAGATGTCTGTTAGGTCCATTTGATTCATGACCTCTGTTAGAAACCTTGTTTCTTTGTTAATTTCTGTTTTGTTGACTTGTCCTTTGTTGAGAGTGGGATGTTGAAGTCTCCCACTATTAGTGTGTGGGGATCAATGTGTGGTTTACATTTTATTAATGTTTCTTTTACAAATGTGGGTGCCCTTGTATTTGGGGCATAGATGTTCAGGACTGTGATGTCTTCCTGGTAGAATTTTCCCCTGATGAGTATGAAGTGTTCTTCCCCATCTCTTTTTATTAATTTTGCTTGAAAGTCTATTTTATCAATTATTAGAATGGCTACTCCTGCTTGCTTCTTGGGTCCATTTGCAGCCCTTTACCCTCAGGCAATGTCTATCTTTGTGACTTAGGTATTTTTCTATTATGCAACATATTTTTGGGTCTTGTTTATGCATCCATTCTGTTAGCCTGTGTCTTTTTTATTGGAGAATTGATTCCATTGATATTGAGAGAGATTTATGACCAGTGGCTGTTAGATTTTCCTTTGATTTTGATGTTGGCTGTGGTAGTAAGTTTGTGTGCTTGGTTACTTTTTGTTTTACTGTAGTGATGTTAATTATTTCCTGTTTTTTTTTTTTTCTTTAAAGTAGTTAGGTTTTTTTGGGTTTATTTTTCCTTCTAGTATCTTCTGTAATGCTGGATTTGTGTGTAAGTATTGTTGAAATCTGTTTTTGTCCTTGAGAATCTTGTTTTCTCCGTCTATGAGGACTGAGAGTTTTGCTGGTTATAGTAGCCTGGGATGACATCTATGTTCTCTTAGAGTCTGCTTGATATTCATCCAGGCCCTTCGGGCTTTCATACTCTCTGTTGAGAAGTCAGGTGTGATTCTGATGGGTTTGCCATATGTTCTTTTCCTTTTCCCCTTGCAGCTTTTAGTATTTTTCCTTTGTTCTGTATATTTACTCTTTTGATTATTATGTGGGAGGAGGTTTTTCTTTTCTTCTCTAATTTATTGGGTGTTTTGTAGGCCTCTTGTATTCTTATAGGCCTCTCATTTAACTTGGGGAAATTTTCTTCAATTTTTTTGTTGAATATATTTTCTGGGCCTTGGAGGAGGGAGTCTTCTTTCTCCTCTATTCTAATTATTTTTAGGTTTTGTATTTTCATGTTTTCTTGAATTTCTTGGATGATCTGTGTCAGGAAATCAACATTTTCTTTGACAGATATATCGATTTCTTCCATTGCATCTTCCACACCTGAGATTCTTTCTTCCATCTCTTGTAGTCTATTGTTTATACTTACCTCTGTAGTTCCTGTTTTCTTCCCTAAGTTCTTTCTCCCTAAAATTTTCTCCATTTGTGTTTTCTTTAATTTTTCCAATTATGTCTTCAGATCTTGAGCCGTTTTGTTGGTTTCCTTCACCTGTCTGATTGTATTTCCTTGTTTTTCCTTCAATCCCTTCAGCTGTTTGTTTGAACAATCTTCTGTTTCTTTTATTTTTTCAGTGATTTAAGTATTTCCTCTCTAAAGGCCACAAACTGTTTGGCTGTAACTTCCTGTATTTCTTTAAGGCTGGTCATAATCTGTTTTTCTTTATCTTCCCCTGTTTCTTTATGGATTGCCATAATCTGTTTGACATTATCTTCCTCTAGTTCTTTATGGATTTTATTTGTTTCCTCTATTATCTTTTTCATAAGCTTAGATGTTAGGTCATCTCCTTGAATTTCAATTATGCTGGCGTGTCCAGAGCTGCTTGCCCCTGGACAACTGGGTTCTGGAGATGTCATATTGCTCTGTCTTGTGTTGGTTGAGCTACCCATTGGGCTAACTTATGTGTTGGTTTTAGTTTTTCGTGGTTCCTGGAATCCTGTGGTGGAGAGAATCCCCCTGGCAGGAAGATGATTTTTCCTGCAGGAGGCCTCCTCAGCTTTTTGGGTATAGTCTCTGAATGGCCATTGTTTTTCAGGAATTGCACAGCTCACCTCAGGAGTGGTAACTGTGGTCCTTGTTAGTCAAGAGGGCTCTCCTCTCACCTGGAGAAATCCTGGAGACAGCTGCCCTGCTTCTGGGTTTCTTGCTGTAAATTTAGTGCGCTGCTGCTGTAACCTGGGTGCACAGTGATTTGGTCAGTTTAATTAGGGATAACTGGTTACCCCTTGGAACAGTATCTGGGGGTTGATCTCAGAGATCCCAGGCTTCTGTAGGTCTGAGGTTGGGGCTCTGTGCCCCTGTCCCCAAGTGGCAGTCAGTGACAGGTGAGCTCCACTATCATGGATGTAGCTGGAAGCCTGTGGATAGCCAGAAACTTTTCTAGAATTAGGTATCCTGAGGTAGAGCCAGATGTTTCCCCCACAGTGGTGTTTTCTCCCAACAGGAAGGCCCAGTCTGTGGTATTTTGGGTGGCAGGTAGAATATGCAGGTGCTGGCATGTGGTGGATCTAAGCTGGTGACTGGGCAGGAACCTGAGACCTTTTCCTGAGAACTTTCCAGTGTGTGTGTGTGGGGGGGGGGGGTGGATCAGCTGAGTGCTCTAAACTGTCTCCCTCCCTGTGGGGTTTTCTTCTGATAGTGACTCCCAGTCACTGATGCCAGTCACTGACTATCTGTATGGATAGTCGGGTGCACAGGTCTTTGGGCTGGTAGAATGTGCCTGCTGGTCTGTGGGACCTTTTCCAGAGATAGACTGGGTGACCTGAGGTCAATCCCAATTTGTTTCCTTCCCTTTGGGGTTTTCTCCCTGCAGGGAAACCCAGTCCCTGATGCCCTGGGGCACACAGTAATGTTTGTGATGGAGAGTCAGGTGTGCAGCAGTCTTTGTGCTCGCCACTGGAGCCCTGCTCTGGGCTGGCAGCCTGTGCCTGCTGGTCTGCGGGAACTTTTCCAGGGACAGACTGTGTGACTTGAGGTCAGTCCTATTTCCTTCCTTCCCTGTGGTTTTTTCTCATGACTGGGACTCCTAGTCTCTGGTGGTTTTGTGCCCACCATTCAGCCTGGGAAAGTAATAAGCACACACAAGCTTGTGGCTCTGGTCTGGTGACTGAGTGCCTGTTCAATCTGGGATCTCTTCCGGGTTCTGGCTGGGTGACCTGAGAGTGGACCTGACTGATTCCTGCACTGTGGAGTTTCCTCTCATCTGGGAAACATGATTGCTTTTTTATTTAGGGCCAAGAGTTAAGTCTCTTGGTCGCTTTTCCAATGTTGCTGTTCTGCTCCTCAGACACAGTGTCCTCCTGGCCCTGCCATCTTGGAACCCCCCATTTTTTTTCCTAAAGCATGGTCATGATTTTGGAGGACTTGGATTAACTTACAGTATTTTTCTCATTCTATCATTGAGCTCTGAAGATTTAGTGACTAAAGGATATGACTGGGATTGAACAATCTTTGAGTATTATCTTTTGTCTAGAATTATCATTCTGATGACATTTGACATTATTTATGTTTATGACACAAAATTTTCATTGGTACCAAGTACAAAATAAATGGTTATTCTAGACCATGTTAAATGTGGCAACTCAGATATTTAATGAGCTTTGTAAAAACTGACTCAAAGAACAGAGAAAAACAGAGGTCAAATTTTACATTAGTGTGAGTGTTGATTAGAATTACTAGGAAATTTCTTATTTGATGTATAATTTAAGACATCGCTTTTAATCAGTGAGTATAGTATAAAGTAGAAAAAAAGAGATGAAAGATGATGAATGAAAGACGACACATTGGAATAGCAGATCAATTGAGGAACACTAATTAAGGACAAAGACAATTCAGAGATGGGACATCCATCCCCAAGAATAACCTATTCAACTTTACTTTCATTTTTGCGTAAATATCAGATTAAAAGTTTGCACACATGTTGTACTCATGTACCCGCTATGATTTTGTCTCCAATCTATTGTGTACCTTTCAATGTAATGACTGTGTGAAGTTCAAAATAATAAGTTTTGACACAATAATTTGGGGCCTAACGTTCTAGATACTGATAACTTTTTTCTCATTTACAATATAAAGAATTTATGTGTTGTATTTTAATAATTGTATGTGCATTGTTTCAAAAATAGGAAGTTTTAAAAAGAATATTCACAGAGTCACAGATTTGATTTATTTCAGGCTTACAATACAAATATTCTCCTTTGACATCTCTCTGATAGTTAATTTTATATGTCACCTTAACTATGTCACAGTATCCAGATATTTAGTCAAATATTCTGTAAAATATTTTTAAATATGCAATTAACATTTAACCCAGTAGACTGAATAAATCAGCTACTCTTCTATAAAATGGCTGGGTCTCACCCACACAGTTGGAAATTATAGAAAAGAACAGACTGGAACTGTTGAAGCAGAAGGAATTCTGCTTGCTCTTCACCTTGAAACATGAGCTGCCTTAACTCTTGAGTTTCCAACCTATCCTATAACTATCATATAACACTGGGAAAACAGATGAGACAAAGACAATTTTATCTTAAGAATTAGAGATCATGTGAAATAACTTAGAAAGCTGGCAAATCTTCAGCAACTTCCTGTCATTTCCCAACTCTTACTTACCTTTATATCAATACGAACATAGCCAATTTGCCTACAGCTTGTAGGAATCTCTGGTATAAACAAAAGTACATTATGAAAGTACAAAATAAATTTTCAGGATATATACACTTAAGGAAGTGTTTGCTTGCCATAAGTTATGCACATTTAATTTTCCAAACTACTTTAGATGCTCTCCTAAGAGGTTCTTTAAACTCCCACTTCCTTCAGTAATGCAGGAAGACCCATGCTGTCTTTCTTCCTAAATCCTTGATATGACAATTACTTCTTTTGTTGTTTCCATTTTGGCTAATATGATAGTTCTGATGAAGGATCTTATTATTGCTAAGCTTTCATTTGTCTGATTACTCTGGAGTTTGAAAAATAAATCATTTTTGGTCAGATTTTCCTGTTGGGGTTTGCTTTCAATGTTATTTCTACAACCCTCCCCCCCCCCAAAAAAAGAAAGAAAAGATGTGAGCATGATCATTGCAGGGTATTGAGCATTGAAGAAATTTAAGTGAATATTTATATTATTTATAAAATATATAAAATATATTATGTGTATATAGATACAAATTATTATAAATATTTAGCAAACTATTATAATATAAATGTGTACTATGCTTCAGGAGTCCTAGAGAATTTCTGGAGAGGAATATCCTAGGACATTGACTTTCCACTACAGGCAAAAGGAACAAGGTAGGCAAACAAATTGAAACATCATTTGAAATAATAATAACCCTAACAACTGTTTAAATTTCATCACGGGAGAGTTGCCAAATAAATAGTATAATAATCCTTTCATAAAACACTAAATGAAAAAACTTCTAGTCATGTTTTCAGGACTAAGTCATGATGAACATGGCAATTTTCAGACATGAAAGTGTTGTTTGAGAGCAAGCATGGTGAAAATGTTCTGTACTGGGTATTGCTTTGGAAGCCTAATTAATCATATCTGTTTTGGGTAATTAAAAATGGCTTCAGGGATAAAATATGGGTATCTAACTTTAGGTCTAAACAAACATTTCTAACACATCTAGATACTTGGATATAATTCCAAAGAAGGAAGAAAAGAAGAAAAGGAGGAGGATACAAAAAAGACCCAGAATTCCTGAAACATTAGCAATTATAGACATTATTTATGAAATTTAAATATTAGAAAATGTGGCCACAATAGAAACATTCTCCATTATACTTTCATTAGTATAATATAAGACGTGTGTATTTCTTGATGCTGTCCAGAAGGAAGAATCCTTCTCAAACTTTGACTCATTTTCTTTTCATTCCACAACATACTTTAGTATTGGTTCTTGTTCTTTATTTATTAAGTTTTCTTGTGTGTGAAGAAACAGAAATTGTTTCTATGCCTATTTGTTGGTAATATATATCCAAATTACATGGTTTTGATCCATTAGTTTACATGGAATAGTTTCAATTTTACATGTACACAAAAATAGAAATGTAAGTATGCACCATGCAGAATTGATTCAGAGCTGTAGAGAAAAAGAGTGAAATTATCCATTAAAAAGACTGCTATAACTTCTTCCAAAATGTAAAGGAACATCAAGTAAAAAAAATAACGTGTAAAAAAGGAGATTAATTAAAAGAACATTTCATAAATATTTACAATTTACATGGTCTTGTTTGCATATATTCTAATACAAAAAATCGTACTATAATATATTTATTTAGACTGGATGTGCATACATATAAATTACTCAGTCATAATCATATTTGATTGAAGAACTAGTCACAAAGTGAAAATATTAATAGCTGTATAAATATGGCTTAGTGTACTAACTCATATGTAATCAACACTATAAGAACATACTTTTCCAATTCCCAATTGCCATCCATTCTCTCATACTGAGAATAGTATTTCAGTGAGGCAGCCATTCCATTGGACCTGAGGTGGTCACATGTGTGCAAGTCATGCTGACTTGTTATTCTTGTTGTTTTCAGCAGACACCTCCTGCTTGTCTTGGTTATGCCTCCTGTTTGGCTTGCTAAAGTTTCCTGTTTTGCTTGGATATGGTTAATTGGAAAGTCCCTTGTGGTTTGCCTATATAAGTGACTTACTCTGTGATAAAGATGGCACCTTGGTCAGAGCACTGTCTTGTTGTCCCTCCTTTGTGTTCTCTGTCTCTTTTAATTCCCAGCCTCTTGTGCAGGCGGTTACTCTTGGTGGTCATGGGCAACTACATTTCAGAACATCATGTATTAGCTAGCTTCTGAAGATTGTATAACTGAATCCTCTTCCTTTAACCTTTTGTGCCTTCCTTTGATTAACATTTTTATTAAATACGATCTTATTAAATATCCATATTGTATAGTTTAGTATAAAGTAGTTTATTTCTCTTCATAAGATATTTTATTTTTAGTGGCTTTAATTTCTTTTGGTTCATCCAGTCATTGGTCTGTCTCCACTGACTGACACCATCTGTTGTGTAAGTTTCCTCAGAGATTAAAGCATAATATCCTGCAGGACATCCCTTGAGCAGGAAGGTAAGAAAACTCCAAATAGCTACAGAAAGTCTAGAGAACTGACTAGACTCACTAGGCCTCTCCTGTCAGAGTAGACAATAAAAGGCAACAGTACCTCTGAGATGGAGAGATACTGCAAAGAAGACCCTTAAACTAGACCAGCTGCCGGGAAATGCAAAAACTAGCTGAAGCAGCTGGGTGGGGGGAGGGTGGCACAGACCTTTAATTCCAGCACCCAGATGGCAGAGGTGGTGGATCTTTGTCAGCTCAGGGCCGGTCTAATATATACAGTGAGTTCCAGGACAGCTAAGCCTACAGAGAAAAAGGAAGAAAGAGAAAGAAAGAAGAAAAGAAAAGAAAAGAACAAAGAAAGCAACAAAGAAACTAGCTGAGCTGTCTGGAATAGGTTTGGACCAGGGTCACATGAAAGGACACCCTCCACCCAGTGGAACTGCCTGTCCACTAATCAGTCTGCTTCTGGTTCCCAGTTCGTGAGCTGTCACCCATGATAGTTCAGGTTTGGTTATGCAAATGTCTCTGTTGTCTTTGTGTCATTTTGGTTCCTGTAAGTAAACCTTCACCCATACTCCTGTAAGTAACCCCAATAAAACTTATTAGAACCCCCAAGTTAAAGTTGCATACTTTGGTCTGTAAGCAAGTATCCATATTTTGGTCTGTTGTGGGATCTCTGTATGTTGTGAGTAGACATGTACATTGTATCTCTCAAGGAAAAGTTTTGTCATGCAACAAAATTTGTTTTTGAATAGGGACTCAACAGAACCAATGATTAGTTGGGAAGGAAGGAGTGCATGGTTTCAGTTTTGGAGGCATGCAACTGAGGCTGAGAAACCTGAGCCAGGAGCAACTACAAATGAAATACTAATACTGTTATTCCTTCTGTATGGTCTCTGTTGGTGTGCTTGTTTTTTTCACCTTTTTAAAATTTAAATGTTTATTTTTTGTATTAATTACAGTTTATTCACTTTGTATTCCAGATGTATTCCCCTCCATCATTCCCTCCGAATCTCACCTCCCTCCCTCATCTCTTCCCATGCCCCTCTCCAAGCCCACTGATAGGGGAGGTACACCTCCCCTTCCATTTTTCCCTAGATTATCAGGTCTCATCAGGAGTGGCTGCATTGTCCTCCTCTGTAGCCTGGCAAGGCTGTTCCCCCCCCCACCCCCCCGCCTTGAGGGGAGGTGATCAAAGAGCCAGCCACTGAGTTCATGTCAGAGACAGTCTCTGTTCCCATTACTATAGAACCCACTTGTAGATTGACCTGCAATGGGCTATATCTGAGCAGGTGTTATAAGTTATATCCCTGAATGGACCTTGGTTGGAGTATCAGTCTCAGAAAAAGACCACTGTGTCCTGATATTTTGGTTCTGATGCTCTCCTTTTGAAGCTCCTGTCCTCTCCAGGTCTTACTATGTCCCCCTTCTGTCATAAGATTCCCTGCACTCTGCCCAAAGTTTGGTTATGAGTCTCAGCATCTGCTTTGATACCCTGCTGGGTAGAGTCTTTCAAAGGCCCTCTGTGGTAGGCTCCTGTCCTGTTTCCTGTTTTCTCCTTCTTCCAATGTCCATCTCATTTGTCTTTCTGAGTGAATATTGATCATCGTACCCCGGATCCTCCTTCTTGCTTAGTTTCTTCAGGTGTACAGACTTTAGTATGTTTATCCTATATTATATGTCTAATATATTTTCTGCTATGACAGTGGTTGCATGTTTCTTGATATGGGCATTGAGACATACCAGCAAGTCTCAGGCAACAAGATTTGGAGTTTCTGTGGAAGGAATCCCTGGATGGCAGTCCTTATCTATATAGTATGGCATGGAATGCCAGCATGATAAGCATGGTCCATCAAATGAATATGGAGCTGTCAAGAAAAGAGTTACATACTTATAGAAAATTTTGCAGTGTTTAAGATTAGTGCAAAGGAATTGAGGTTGTCCACAGGGGCAGTGGTTGATTGGACTATGTTTTGTATAGTTAGAAATGGATCTGACCAAAAGATGCGCAAGTACAGAACAAGGACATTTGCTCAACCATGTTCGTAGCTGCTTTATTCATAATAGCGAGAACCTGGAAACAAACCAGATGTCCCTCAGTGGAGGAATGGATATAGAAATTGTGGTACTTTTACACAATGGAATACTACTCAGCAATTAAAAACAAGGAAATCATGAAATTTGCAGCAAATGGTGGGACATGGAAATGATCATCCTGAGTGAGGTATCCCAAAAGCAGAAAGAAACACTTGTTATATACTCACTTATGTAGACCTATAGGATAAGATGGACATGCTGAAATCTATACACCTAGAGAAGATAAGCAAGAAGGAGGACCCAGGGTGGGATGATCAATCCTCGCTTAGATGGTCAAACAGAATGGACATTGAAAGTAGGAGAAAACAAGCAACAGGACAGGAGCCTACCACAGAGGGACTCTGAAAGACTCTAACTAACAATGAATCAAAGATAATATTAAGATTCACAACCAAGCCATTGCCAGAGTGCAGGGAATCATATGAAAAAAAGGAAGAGTTAGTAAGACTTGGGGAGAACAAGAACTCCACAAAGATCAAATAGATCAGGGCACAGGGGTCTTCTATGAGACTGTTTCTCCAACCAAGGACCATGTATGGATACAAATTATAACCCCTGCTCAGATGTGGCCCATGGTAGCTCAGTACCCAACTGGGTACCCCAGTAAGGGGAACAGGGACTATTTGGGTCATGAACTCAATGGCTGGCTTTTGACTGCCCCACCCCCACCCCGAGGGAGGAGCAGCCTAACTAGATCCCAGAAGAGGACATAGCAGCCATCCCTGAAGAGACATGATAAGCTAGGGTCAGAGGGTGGGAGGTCCTCCCCTATCAGTGGACTTGGTGGGGGGGGGGTGGGGAGATGAGGAGGAAGGGATGGGGAGAATGGGGGGAAATGAGGGAGGGAGCTATGGCCGGGATACAAAGTATATAACCTGTGATTAATATGAAAATAAATAAATTACTTATATAAAAAAAACAAGAGCAGGAAATTGTGTAAATGAATTGCAAGAAGAAAGGAAGATGTGGCTGCCTAGCTTCCTCTCTGTTAGTCTCTGATCTGGCAAGTAAATTAGAAAAATGGGAGAATGAAATAGAGGTGTTGGTTTGCTGCTTTTAAAGAAATAGGAGGCAGAATGGAAAAAAAGTACAAATTATATATATGGTAAAAAGCCTTTCTCTGAATCCATGCAAATATCCAGAGAGTGGGTGTAAGATGCCAGTTTTAGCTCAGGACCCCAAGACCAAGTTCTCAGCCCAAAGCTGATTTATTTGTCCCTGAGGGACAGATGTCAGGGAATAGGAGACAGTGACAGAGGACAGAGGACAAGGGAGAAGGGGAAGGGGACAAGGGAGAGAGGGCAAATCTTAGTCTTGTAGGACAAAGACTGCCTCTAGATAGAGAAGATACAGTCCTGGCATTTAGGAAAACGGCTATATATAAAGTTAAAGAGGAAACCCTCCTTTTAGGATAAGGTGTGTAATTTTAATGTGCATGTTAATTAGGTGAGCTGAAGAGACCTTTTGATTTCTGGACTTCAATACTTTGATAGCTGGACTTTAGTAGGAGGAAGTGCCAAATGAGTAAACAGACCTTGGTCTATAGCTTTAGAAATGATATCTGTTTTTAGCAAGGCAGAGGGTATGGGGGAGAAGGTCAAGGCCTGCCAGAGCTGTGCTCAACATGCTACACCTGGTTAGAGTTCTTTCAGTGAGGAGGATAACATGGCAAAAGCAATAGTATATGCCCTGAATTCTAATCTTCAAGAGAAAAAATTGTTTAAAAAAGAAAAAAGTATAATTCAGCATGCAGATATGAGGTATTATCAGTGGTTCATTGTAAAAAACTATAGCAACCAGGGAATATTCAGAGCCTGTCTTAACATAGCTTGTGAGGTTGTGGGACATGAGAATGGACTGGGTCAGCTGACTGCTGTGTAGGCAGGAGAACTGAGTAATTTAACTTCCCATCCCTTCTTAAGGTAAAGGCTTCGTAATATGAGAGAGTATGAGGGAATGAGTCACTTATGGACTGGCCTATCAGAACCATTCAGAACACTTGGTTATCTCTGCCTCAGGTCTCCATAAATACCACGAACTGCAGGACTGAAAAGGAAGGCTGGATGCTATTAAAGAACTAGGAATAAGAGAATCTGTGTCTGAACACTAATTCACTGGTCCAGATAAAATTGTTCAGAGTGGAGTAAAAGGATAATCCGGCAGGGATCTCAAGGCTGGTATGGAGCTTTAGTGGCTTTGCTGAGTCTTTTGGTGGGGTAGATAGTTATAAAGTAGGAAAGACTTCCTCAGATCTCAGTGACTTACATCAGGAGGTAAAGAGAGAGAGAGACAGTGAGGGTATCCACGGGGAGACACTAAGAGGATAAAACTGAGGAAGAGTTCTTTCTGTCTGGGTTACTAGAAGACAAATGTGATTTTTGTTAAGCTGGCTTTCCTAAGGGAAAAACTGATGAAAAACCAAATTGTGGCTAAATAGCTTCTGAAAGGCTTTAAAGCCCAGGGATCATTTCCCAGAAGGTAGCCATGATAGAACAATACAAGTGAAAATGATCAAGCCTTTCCCCAGGACTAAACAATTACTCCCCCAGACTAGGGAGAGTATATTTCCCTCCAGAAAAAGTTTGTGCTATGGCTGTAGATGGAATCCCTGGCAGAGACTGCCAACACACAGGTATGGTGAATGGGGATAGCTACTGCTACACCCCCAATGCAAACCTAGGGCCACTCTGACACAGGGAGCTGGCAGGTGCAGCAAGGGAAAGGAGAGCCAAATTCACCTTTAGCCCTGAGTAGGTCTGAACAGATTAAGTCTGGACCACTGAACTTATCAGGTGTAGGAAAACGAAGAGAGGGTCCGTGGAAGAGCTCTGGGATATGGAAACATTAAGGCTCCTCGAGAATGCTTGAGTGTTACAGGTTGCTAATTAGCTCTGTGTCTCCTCCCTTGCTTTGTACTCAACATTGATCTGTGGAGGAAGCAAATGTTTCAAATAGATGGAATCTTTCCATGCTAGACCTTGATTATGCTTGAGCTTAATATTTTCTTAATTGTGAACTTCTGGGATTAACTGACACCCACTGAGAATAGATAATAGACTTTCAGACTACTTCAAGATTATTTTTGTAATCGCATAATTTTTATGGGATTATAGTTTGTCCTATTGTTTCCTTATCCTGTTCATCCTCTGAAAAAAAAGTTTGTTATACATACTGGATGCTGACCTTTGAGTGTTTTGCAGATTTGATATCTATTAGGAAAAAATATACAGGTGGATCTAAAGGAATGAGGATGAGAGATCAGTTTGCACAAGGGATAAATACCAGGCACAGCTTTAAAATACTTGAGGCATTATAGCCTGGTAAAATGCATATGATTCTTGGTAATACTGTTGAAAAAAATCCTACAACATCCCATCCTTATATTGTAAAAGAACTATAGGCATTCTTGAGACTTTTGGAATATTAGCAGATTTGTATGTCCCATCTTCTCTAAGCTATCTGTCCTCCATGTAACTTGATAGAGGCCCTTATATGGGATTGGAACACAAAGGCTCAACACATTTGGGAGCAGGCTAAGATCTTTATAGAGCAAGCTAAATATGTATGTGCTCTACTAATCCAGAGTCTGTTCCTGTTGGAAGTCACCAGAAGTTCAAAAGGCTATAGCAGGTGGCTATGACAACAGCAACCTAAGCAATGATTTCAGTCCGGTTTTGGTAGCAGTCATGGAAAGGAGTATTGCAACAGCAACCATGGGTAGCATATAAAGTACGAGTAGAATGCATAACTGCTCCTACTGTAATAAATATAGTGGCTATAAAAACAGTTTACCCAATACACACTTGGGTTTATGGACTCCTAGACAAATTTTTGTCTGATGTGGCACAGACTCAAACTTTATAACGGTGATATACATACTTACCATAATAGGTATGATGTCTACAGCCCTATCACCAATGCCATGAAGGCCCTCCTAGGACCAGTGTCCTTGAGCATCACAGAGAATCCTCAGTAATTAAAACTAACAGCTAAGCCAGGTAAAGTACCATAATGGACACCTCCCATCCACGTAGATGCCTAGTAAATGGAGAGTAATTAGTAAACACACCAAGCAAGAATGTGTAGCTGTATCAATATTAAAACTACAACCAAAATCTGTAACTACAAATTTCATTCTATTTTGGTGGAAGAAGATACTTCCATTACTGAACAAAATCCTAGTGCCAGGACTGGATTACTTCTCTGTGAGTTGTTTCTCAAGGAAGCACCTGAGGACCCACAAACCATAAAGGCTATTTCTAATGATGTTGATTGTATGCTAGAACCTAGGTAGCCAGACTGTATTGATGAAGTCATTGCATGCTTTGATTGTAGGATATGTAAAATAAGCTACGGGCCCACATCTCCCACCATGCTGCCTGGCTTTCATAGTGTCAGAATGGGTCATGCAGATTGCTGATGGAGAAGTCTCACGATTTTTCTTTGAGTATGCACCCCATGTACTGGAATACCAACATGCTAGGCAGGATGTGCCTGGATGTGCAATAGTGGCTCAGTTCTTATGGAACCAACAGCCTTCTGATGGAATTTAAGGCCTGTCCCATTAGAGGGAGTAAAAGGATTAGCATAGGCAGAAGACTAGACACACCAACCCAAGTTCTCAGTACAAAGAAAATTTGTTTGCTCCAGAAAAAAAGGCAGGCAATAAGACAGGAGATAGATAATGAGAGTGAAGATTAAGAGAACAGAACAAGTGGGCATGGGAGGGATATTTGCCCTTATAGGTTCAAAGAACTGCTCTGGATAAAAAGGTGACAGACGCGGCTCATGAGGGAAAACCCATGTTAGGATGAGGTGGTTAATTTTGATTAGACACGTTAATTAGGGTAATTAAAAGGGGCTTTTGATTACTGGGTTTCAATATTTAGACCTTAGTGGTCAGCCTTCAGGGGTAGAAGTGGTCGAATGAGGGCATGAACCTCAGTGGCTAGCTTTAGGGATGTAATGTAACAGTTTAGCAAGGAAGAGGGAATGAGGGAAGGGCAAGGCCAGTCAGAGCCATGTTTGCCATTCTAGTGTCTACGAGAGCCCCTTTCGGGGAGTTCACAGTTGATTTTGTAATCCAGGACAAATACCTGTGGCAAGGGAGAATATACATCAGAACGTGGACTCAACTTCTGTTGTTTAACCACAAGTGGGGTACACCTGACAAACTAACCTCTAAACATTTGTGTTTATGCCCCCACAGATCATTGTTGTTGTCAGCTCAATATACAATGTGTAGTGAAACTCTTTTTTAGTGACTTATTGTGGCATGAGTGCTTATTTATCAGCCATAGGTAGATACCAATAATCACCCACATCAAGGCTCTGAGATCAATGAGGAACAGGGACCAGGAAGAATGTCAGAGCCTGAGGAAGAGATATATGTTCCGTAACAGATTTCTGTGAGATTAAAACACTGTTTCAGGCAGAAAGCTCCATAAGCAGAAAGATAAGCAAGTAGAAGAAATGCTCAGAAATCCCTGAAATTAACCAGATTCACCAGGCCCTTTCCTTGAAGAATGAAGCAACAACAGAAGCTGAAGAATCCCTCTCAGATGCAAGTAGTTGAGCTACCAAGAAGACTCTGAGACAAGCACTGTTGCAAAATAGATTCTCTGAGACCAGACGACATGGTTTCAGGATGCACAAACCAGCTCAGGTGCCTGAAAGAGGTTTAGAACAACCGAGGCACTTAGAAAGCATATTCTCCTCTCTTGTTGAGCTACCTGTACTGTACATGTGCCGTGACCTCCAAGTTTCCAGCCTTCTGAGCTGTCATCCATGCTTGGCTTTGGTGATACTACTGTCTTTGAGTCATTTCTTCCCCTGTAATAACCCCTCATCCACATTTCTGAAAATAGCCTCAAGAAAATTCATTGGTTCACCAAGTGAACTTTGGACTTTGGTTATGTGTTTGTCACAGGATCCTCACTGACGTCAGTAGTCACATGTATTCTATCTCCCCCAGGAAAAGATAGGTCACACAGCACCTTCCAAGTAAGGTATTCATAGGCCTAACAATAGCTAAAGGGCTTCTCCAGTATAGCATGATTAAATATTTGTTAAGTGGCTCTAAAGTTCTGATTCACAGTTAATACTAAGTTTTCTTGCTCCTTTACTAAAATACATATTTATTCTCACTTATGTAATTTAACTCAACAAGGGCTCAGCAAATAAATCTGTTTATGAAATATTGAGTGTATGAAGTATACACAAAATACAGAGGTATTTCTCCAGCTTCAGCATCTAAATCTGTATATTATGCCATTGTCAATTGCTTATTATCAGTTTGTTTCACCAAACTGAAGTAGATGACTAAGATATATGCGTCTGAGTATATACATATTCTAAGAAATTAATGGAATGCTTTCAGTGAATGAGCTAATTTTAGCATTGAACGAGTACAAAATCAGGTAATATGTGCTAAAGAGTTTTTTTTTTTTTATCATCCAAGCTTATGATGTGCCAGTCTCTATTTTTAATTAATTAATTTACTTATTCACAGTACATCCCAATCATATCCCCTCTCTCTTTTCCTCCTGGCCCCACTTTTTCTCCCTTTTATTTCTTCCCTCCTACGCTGTTCCTCAGATAAGAGGAGCCCACCCTGCCCTTCCACTCCAGCTCGTTGAGCACTTCCTCTTTCCTGTGGCTTGGTGTGACAACCACACCATGGGGGAGCATTTAAAAAGCAGGCAACAGAGTCCACATCACAGACAACCCTACTCCCCTTATTAGGGAACCCACATGAGGCCTGAGCTGCCTATCTACTACATCTGTGCAAGGGGCCTAGGTCCAGGCTATGCATGGGCCTTGGTTGGTGCTTCAGTCTCTGAAAGCCCCACTGGGCCCTGCTTAGTTGGCTCTGTTGGTCTTCTTGTGGAGCTTCTGGCACCTTTAGGTTCTTATATTGTTTTCTCCACTTTTCCACAAGATTTCCAAAACTTTGCCCAATGTTTGGCTGTGACTCTCAAAGTCTGTTTCGCTCCACTGCTGGGTGGATCCTCTCAGAGGACAACTAAGCTAGGCCTCTCTGTCTATAAGCATCATTAATAGTGTCAGGGTGGCTCTCTTCCATGAGAGATCTCAGATTGGGCCAGCCATTGGTTGGACATTCCCTTAATCTCTGCTCTATCTTTTTCCCTATGATTTATTTTTATTTTTATTTTTTTGGCAGGGTAAATTCTGGGTAAAAGTTTCTATGGATGGTTTGCTGATCCCTTCCCTCCACCTTGGAGTCTTATCTAGTTAA
Source organism: Pachyuromys duprasi (assembly GCA_028658305.1). Classification (NCBI taxonomy): domain Eukaryota; kingdom Metazoa; phylum Chordata; class Mammalia; order Rodentia; family Muridae; genus Pachyuromys; species Pachyuromys duprasi. Next base: position 49,696,469 of record CM053752.1, read on the forward strand.
AGAGTGTCCTCTTTAGTCTCCATTGCCCTTGCTACTAGCAGTCTCAGCTAGAATCACTCTTTTATCTTGTCAGAAGTCTACCCTGCCTTAGGTCTCCAGCTTCTCACAGAGATGTCTCTCACCATGGTTTCTCTTCTCTCTGTCCTTCCACCCCCCACCCTCCCCAAGTATGGTCTTTACCCTCATTTCTCTCTGTGCTCCCTCTCCTCCTATTTTGTTCCTTCTCCTCAACCATTTCTGCTGTCTATTCTATTAGCCCTTCTCAGTGAGATGTAAGCATCCTTGTTATGTATCTTCTTTGGGTCTACGGATTGTAGGATTCTATTTTCCTATATGGCTAATATGCACTTATAAGTGAGTACATACTATGTGTACATTTCTGGGTCTGGGTTACCTCACTCAGGCTGATCTTTCCTAGTTCCACCCAGTTGCCTGCAAATTTCATGATTTTCTTCTTTTAAACAGCTGTGTAGTTTTCCATTTTGTAATTGTACCACGGTTTCCTTATCCATTCTTCTGTTGAGACACATCTAGGTTGTTTCCATATACTGGCTATTATGAATAAAGCTACTATGAACATAGTTGAGCAAGTGTCCTTATTGTATGGTAGAGCATCTTTTGGGTATAAGTCCACGAGTGATATAGCTGGGTCATGAAGTAGAGCTATTCCAATTTTCTGAGAAACCTCCAGGTTGATTTTGAAAGTGGTTATACAAGTTTATACTCCCACTATCAATGGAAGAGTGTTCCATTTTCTCCACATACTCATAATCCTGTACTGACCCTTGAGTTATTGATCTTAACCATTCTGATGGGTTTAAGATGGAATGTCAGAGGGATTTTAATTTGCATTTCCCTGATTACTAAGAACAGTGAACACTGCATTAAGTGCTTCTTGACCATTTGAGTTTCCTCTGTTGAGAATTTTCTGCTTAGCTATGTACCCCAGTTTTAATTGGATTATTTTGTTTAATGCTGTTTAATTTCTTCAGTTCTTTATAAATTATGAATATTAGCCTTTTGTCAGATATAGGATTGATGAATATCCTTTCCCAACCTGTAGACCTTTGTTTTATTCTATTGACAGTGTCCTTTGTTTCACAAAAGCTTTTAAATTTCTTAGAGCCAGAACTGTTGGTGTTCAGTTCAGAAAGTTGTCTCCTATGCCAATGAGCTCAAGGCTCCTCCCCACTTTCTCCTGTAATAGATTTAGTATGTCTAGTTGTGCTATTCTTTACACTCCAGATTCCATACTTTGTTTAGAATAATGCACTGATTTATGTAAATAAATAAATAGTGGGGTAAATAGTTACTTTTTTGTTATTTAAGTATCCTCTCCAAACAAATAGATAGAATTCTGGTATAGAAAATTTCTCCTTATGCTCTGTTTTATTTTCCTTAAAACATTATCACCCAACAGTTACCAGAACTTAATTAAGTAAATTGACTTGGTGTATAGAGCTCAGGCTTGGTTGTTTTTCAATGTTTAATTAGTAAGATGTTTTGTATGAATTTGCTTCAGTATTTCTGTGAACAGATACATCTTTCTAATTTTTAATTATAAATTTCTTTCTCGTGGTTTTTTCTTGTTTTCTTTGGGTTTTGGTGTTTTTTTGTTTGTTTGTTTTTGTTTGTCTGTATTGTTTTTAAGACAGGAGTTCCCTGTGTAATAGAGCCCTGTCTGTCTTGGTCTCATTTTGCAAACCAGGCTGATCACAAACTCACAGAGATCTTCCTACCTCTACCTTCCATAGCTGGGACTATCCTTAAACTCACAGCTTTGCCAAAGCTAAACTTGAGTTCATAGCAATTTTCCTGTGTCAGTCTTTCAAGTGCTAATATTAAAGGTGTGAAGGCTATTATACCATGGTTCCTTAATTATTTATGTTGCAAAGATATTTGCTTATCATACACAATTTTCAGATTGAGTTTTATTGACTATCATCTCACTGGATTTTCCTCTATCCAAAAGCATCACTGAAATTTCTATTATTACACAAGCTCTTCTCTGTATCCTTAGATAGTTACCTGTAGATTTTATTATTATTTCACTAAGATATTTTATATGAATTTCATATAAATTAATACAATACAGTAATCTCTTTTAATTGCTTATGCAAACATTGAAATTCTATTTATTTAACATTTTTATTTTATTTTACATTAATCACAGGTTATGTACTTTGCATCCCAGCCGTAGCCCCCTCCCGCATTCCCTCCCTTATCCCCCCCATCCTTTTGGATAAAGACAAAAACAAAAAAACCCACTACATTTAATTATTATTGGTTAATTACCAGGAAATGTATTTCTTAGATGATTATCATTACCTCATTTCATGTTATGAAAAAAACAACATGAGTAGGCTCAAAATTCTTATTTCATATGTGAGGAGGGTTAGTCTAAATATATATAAAATAATTTGTTCAAGGGCACTGAAGAAATGACCAGATATGGAATAATTAAATTATAATAAAAGGATATACATATGAATAATTAAAATGACATTTTAAAATAATATAAAACCAGGAATTGCTCATATCTATTAATAGAAAAAGCACTAAAATTATGGGAAATATACATTTCTTGTCCAAAGATTTGTTAAATACTTAATTAATGCTTACAAATGATATTTTTTCTCTAAGAAAATATACTCTCTACAGACAAGTGTAATATAATTAAAAGGTGTTTACAAAATAGAAGCATGCTAGTGGATGCGTGAAATTTTGAGCATTTCACACAAAACTAGACTTGCTCTTCAATATCAATTTTTCTTTGACATTACATAGTTTTTAATAAAATGAGAATTTCAAAGTTCAATGTCTAACCTTATAAAATATGCAAATACTAATATAGAAATGTAATGAATTTTCCAACTATTTGCACTCAGTAACATTCCACATTTTAACAATTAACATTTTTGCAATAAGAGAAGCATGTAAGTGACTAGGCTCAAATTTTGAACTTGAGGTCAAGAATTATCTTCTGAAATTAACACTCCTTAACAAGCCTTGACTTCATTTTGAACTGTAAAATATTACTGGTAGAATGATGACAGTCACAAGTCATCTTTGGAAGCTGTTTTGTGAAACGCAATTTTGTGTGTGTGTGTTGATAGCATTTGTTTGAAGTTTATACTGAAAACCAAAACACAAAGTATATTGTTTTCGATACATAAATGCATTGTTTTATTTGGAAATTTTTGTGTCATTATGCTCTTATTTCTGTTTGCAGATGTAATGTAACAGTTTTCGTTTATTGTAGAAACAAGATTAAAAATAAATTCTCTTCTAAAGTAGAAGAGAATAAGATAACATTTTAATATACAATTATATATATGTAAATATAATAATATAACCATATAATAGTGAAACATTAAGTTAGACTGAGTTGTGCATCATCTTTGAGCTCCTGAAAGGCTGTGAAAACAGAAGGAAATCTTGTTCTTTGATGTGTCCCACTGGGTGGAGCCACTGATTACTATATCTTTGTTGTTTGATAGTTTTTTGTTGTTGTTGTTTGGTTGTTAAGAGTTTATTTCTTATGTTAGAAAAGGAAGCACAACAAGCCATGTCATAAGTTCTAGGTTCGGTAAGGTCCACTTAAACAACAATGTATCCTCAAGTAAGAACTTACTTCGAGAGTTCTATTTTAATTTGCTAATTGCTAAGACTATCTTTATATGCTAATCCACTTTTTATTAAAGAATATGATCACCGAACTCCTCATACATACTTGTAAAGGGAGGGAAAGAGAAACTATATTGCTTTTGATTACCTTTCAAGCACATTCCCCATGATTTAGTACAGACATTCTTGTGTTTTAAAGCTGACTAGATTAAGACTTAATTAGCTTTTAAAACACATTACTTTCCAAGAGATGGAATTAACAATTACATGTTTGCTAAACTAAATATTCTAAAATGACAAAAAGTATTCCTTTCCATATTTTCATATAAAGAATTAAACAAAATACTTTTTAAATGTAATGTATTTATTTTTATATCAATCACAGGTTAGGTACTTTGCATCCCAGGCATAGACCCCTCCCTCATTCCCTCCCAATCTCCCCATTCTTCCCTCATCTCCTCCCTGCCCCCTCCAAGTTCACCAATGGGGGAGGACCTCCTCCCATTCCATCAGACCCCAGATCATCTTGTCTGCTCAGGGCTGGCTGCAATGTTCTCCCCTGGGATCTAGCCAGGCTGTTACTCCTTGGCATGTATGGGGGAGGGTCAAAGAGCCAGCCATTGAGTTCATGACTGAAACAGTCCCTGTTCCCCTTACTAGGGTCTTTAGTTGGACATCAAGCTACCATGGGCCACATCTGAGCGGGGGGGGGGGGGTTCTAGGCCATATCCATACATGGTCCTTGGTTGGAAAAACTGTCTCATATAAGACCCCTGTGCCCTGCTCAGTTTGGCTTTGTGGAGCTCTTGTTCTCCCCAAGTCTTACCAACTTCCCCTATTTTTATTATTACTTCCCACCCTCTACCGAAGGCTTGGTTGTGAGTCTTAATATCTGCTTTGATACATTGCTATATTGATTCTTTCAGAGGCCCTCTTTGGTATGTTCCTGTCTTGTGGCTTGTTTTATCCTCCACTCAATGTCCATCCCATTTGTTCATCTAAAGGAGCATTGATCATACCAACCTGTGTCCTCCTTGTATATCTTCCCTAGGTGTATAGATTTCAGCATGACCTTCCTATACTATAGGTCTATATAAGTGAGTATATACCATGTTTCTTTCTGCTTTTGGGATACCTCACTCAGGATGATCGTTTCCAAGTCCCACCATTTCCCTGCGAATTTCATGATTTCCTCCTTTTTAATTGCTCAGTAGTATTCCATTGTGTAAATGTACCACAATTTCTGTATCCATTCCTCAACTGAGGGACATCTGGGCTGTTTCCAGGTTCTGGCTATTACAAATGAAGCAGCCACGAACATAGTTGAGCAAATGTTCTTGTTGTGTACTTGAGCATCTTTTCAATATACG
>CM053752.1:49701565-49720043 GCA_028658305.1 Pachyuromys duprasi
GCATCTCCTTGATGGCTAAGGATGTTGAGCATTTCTTTAAGTGTTTTTTTGCCATTCTATAATCCTCTACAGTCAGTTCTCTTTTTAACTCCATACCCCATTTTTAATCGGATTGCTTCATTTCTTGCTTTTTAATTTCTTGAGTTCTTTATATATACTGGATATTAGCCCTCTGTCAGAAGTAAGATTGGTAATGATCCTTTCCCAGTCTGTAGGCTGTCATTTTGTTTGGATGACAGTATCTTTTGCTTTACAGAAACTTTTCAGTTTCATGAGGTCCCATTTATTGATTGATGATCTTAGAGCCTGTGCTGTTGGTGTTCCATTCAGGAAGTGGTCTCCTGTGCCAATGAATTCTAGGGTCTTCCCCACTTTTTCTTCTAACCGGTTTAGTGTGTCTGGTTTTAGGTTGAGGTCTTTGATCCACTTGGACTTTTGCTTTGTGCAAGGTAATAAATATGGATCTATTTTTATTTTTATGCATACAGATATCCAGTTGGACCAGCACCATTTGTTGAAGATGCTGTATTTTTTCCATTGAATGGTTTTGGCTTCTTTGTCAAAAATCAAGTTTCCATAGTGTGTGGGTTCATTTTTGGGTCTTCTGTTCGGTTCCATTGATCCACTATTCTTTTTCTATGCCAATACCATGCAGTTTTTATTACTATTATTCTGTAGTACAGCTTGAGGTCAGGGATGGAGATACCTCCAGATGATCTGTTGTTGTAGAAGATTGTTTTGGAGATTCTGGGTTTTTTGTTTCTCTATATGAAGTTGAGTATTTTTCTTTCAAGGTTTGTAAAGAATTGTGAAGGTGTTTTGAGAGGAATTGCATTGAATCTATAGATTGCTTTTAGCAATATGTTCATTTTCATGATGTTAATCTAAACGAAACACTTATAGTTTGTATCTTTTATTATTGTTGTTGTGGTGGTTAAAATTTTCCATGCTAGGCAAATACCGTACACCTGAGCTATATCTTCAGCCCCATCTTATTCTTTTAGAACGAACCTTGGGAGATGGCACAATTGGTAAGGTGCTTGCCATTTAAACATGAACACCTAAATTAAGATCGTTAGCACCCATTTAAAAAATTGAGGAGTATTAAGGATCCATAATTCCTGAATTGTGGAACTAGGATACAGAGATTCCCAGGACTAGTTGGCCAGCTGGTCTGCCCAAATGATAGAGCTCCTTGTTCTTTAAGAGATCCTGTCTTCCATTCTGACAGCACAGAGCTACAGTCAATGTCTCACTCACAGACTACATGCATACAAGCTAATAACACAGGTCAAGCAGCAAGTTCTTGATCTGGGGGTCTCCCACCCTATACACCCTGGGTGGGATTATAGCACTGTGCTGTCAGAATAGACCAATAGTTCCTGCCAGTTTCTCCAACACCATGGCCTCAGAGGCCTGGACCGTGGCCAGAGATTTTGTATCATCCACATGGCTCTGTCACCTCTGCATCTCACCCTGTCCTATCATCTGTCCCCTCCAGGGTGTCAGCCATCCCTCAACTCCCATGTGCCCTATGTCCCATCCAAGGTTGGTTGGATAGGCGGGCCTCCTTTCTTTTCTTTGACAATCTACTCTTTCCGAGTGTACTCATTGGCTGTTTGTGTTTGATCCCTGACTTATAACCATCTTGTGTAAGACCCTTGCAGAATGAGAATGTTGAAAACAAGAAACCCACCAGGCAGTAAGTTCTGTGCTAAGAAAAAGGACAAGAGCCTAACACAGAGGGCCTCTGAAAGACTCTACCTAGCAGTGTATCAAAGCAGATGCAGAGACTCATAACCAAACTTTTGGCAGAGTGCAGGGAATCATATGAAAGAAAGGGGAGTTAGTAAGATCTGGTATGGACAGGAACTACACAAGGATAGCAACAGAACCAAAATATCTGGGCCCAGGGATCTTTTCTGAGACTGATACTCCCACCACGGTCCATTCATAGATATAACCTAGAACCTCTGCTCAGATGTAGCCCATGGCAGCTCAGTGTCCAAGTGAGTACCCTAGTAAGGGGAACAGGAACAGTAACTGTCTCTGACATGATCTCAGTGGCTGGCTCTTTGACCACCCCTCCTGAGGGAGGAGAAGCCTTACCAGGCCACAGAAGAGGACATTGCAGCCAGTCCTGATGAGACCTGATAAGCTAGGGTCAGATGGAAGGGGAGGATGACCTCCGCTATCAATGGACTTGGAGAGGGGCATGGAAGGAGATGAAGAAAGGAGTGTAGGATTGGGAGTGAGTGAGGGTGGGTGATACAGCTGGGATACAAAGCAAATAAAATGTAATTGATCTAAAAAAATTTTAAAAATTAAAAAAAACAACAATAAACCCACCCAGTACTCACACCAAGTCTGTTCTAGAGTGTACAACTGTATTAACATGGAGGAATGGCCGACTACTTTTTAACATATTGTTAAATAATATTAAAATCATGTCTTTCTTTTCGAAAGATAGAATATATTAATATAGCAGGAAAAAAAAGAGAGAGATCCTGTCTTAAAACATACAGTGGGGAATCACTGAGCTACCAAAATCATTCTCTAGCTTCCATAAATCAGCAGACTTGTACACACACACACTCACACACACACTCACACACACACACAAACACACAGACACACACACAAAAAGATGGAGAAAGAGAGATTGTGAAATAGGTAACAGTATTAAAGCAGACATATAGAAGAAAGCATAGACCTAGTAACTGCTGAAATATAACTAGTGTGTCCTAAATTGACCTAATGTTGCAAACATTTTATTCAATAAACTAGGAAAACTTTCAACTCTTCAGTTAAATTTGCTTTTGAAAGTCAGAAACCAGTGGGAAGGCAGGGTCTAGTATTTTTTTTTTTGATGAGCAGTTAATACAAAAATTCCAGGAACAATAAAATTTACTTGTTTTTAAATTTTGTTAGCAATTCTGCGCTGTTGATATCATTTTGCTATTGACTGTGGTATAATTAGCTAATTAAAACTATAAAAGTAGGTAAATAGACCATACCAAATGCTGAGAAAACCATAAATTTGAGAAGACTAGAAACCAAACAACATGTTATTGTTATGGCCAATAAAATTAATTTGCACTCAGAAGAAAACAATATTCAATGAGCCTCAAATTAAGGATTGTAATCATTTAAAAGGGTTTTAAATTTCCATAAACTTTATATTTCACAGTCAATTTAACCTAATTTATTATTTTAAACCAGGTTCATTTTCATACTCATATGTTGCTACTTGATAAAAATGTGTGTAATGTGACGATGATAATAAAGTCTGTGCTTTCTCTCTCTAATCTTCAAATTAGTGAAGATAGTCATAAAATCAATGACACACTGTACAGTAATTCCCTGAGCAAAGGAGTTATCCCTGTCGTCTGGCACTCAGTCAGTGATGTAATGGCTCCCCTGGTAGTGCTGTTGTCAGGAAATCTGAAGTCTCCCAGAGGCAACAAAATGTTCTGTTGGTGGAAGTTTAGAAAGCTTTTTATGGGTAAACTATGCATTGAGGCAATCCAAACAAGGAGTGTTTAATGGTTGATAGTAAACTAGCATTTTGGAAATGAACAAATCATGTTCCAAGTACAATTCAAAAGACCTGAGTAATCAGTAATATGGAATATAGACTTGTTGGGTAAAATATGTGACAAAATATTGATTAATGAATTTCAAGGATGTAGGAAATAATATAAGGCTATTTATTCCATGATCCCGAATGTCACTTACAGACAGATACAGGGATGCAGATAGGTGGCATGATGCTCAGATGTTGCGAATGCAGTGAAGAACCCTGGCACCTAGTCATGGTAGCAGCACTACCCAGCACTTAACTCACATCATAGTGTTAGCTCACGAAATTTCACATCCAGCAACAACCCTTCATTACTTTGTCATTTCTGAGTTGCACCTTTTTAAAGATGCTGTTATTTGAAATTTTGACTATGTGATAACTTCATAAATGATCTGAACTGATAACAAACATGCTACCGTGTAATTATATCAAGTTCAAAGGTTAAATATACATTTTTATAAAATTAATGATTTTCATATTGACCTGGCTTAGTTGATATAACACTTCTCATTATAATATTTATTTCTATTATGTATTTAATGGGACAAAATCAATTCTATGAAGAAATAGTCCCAAATATTTTTCTGAAACAGGTTTCTGTTTGAAATGATTCTTTTAAAAGATATTAATCATATCCAAGGTATACTTTTATACAAAATTAAATCTTTGTAACTCTGTATACATGTGTCAAATATTCATATTATATATTGTTTTTGTTTATTACATTATCTCATCATGATTTTAACCTCCTATAATATATTTAGCTTGCATGCAGGACAAGGACTGTACAAACTACGTATATGTGTGGAGGAGAGAGAAAAACTTTCAGGAAGGATGCTCTCCTCCTAAGGTGTTAATTTCCAGAGTTAAACTCGGTCCATTAGGTTTGCAGACAAATCTTTTACCTGCTGAGCATCTTTTTCTGGACCTTTCTTCTTTTATGAATGCTATTAGAGCAATTACCTTAATAGATAGTTAATCAATCAATGAAACAAATAGCAGTAAAAGAACATCAACCTACTGCATATATATGACCATATGAATGTTACTTTTTAGTTAAAACCTTAATAACTTTTGTATTTATAGGTTATTAATGTTACATTTCACAGCTCTTATATTTTGAATAGATGTAAATATCTTTCTTAAAAGACAAGAGACAGAAAAATCAATAAATATACTATATCACTGTCTACTAACACTAAGTGAAAGCTACCATATTATTAGTCTTTGCTAGTCAAAATAAAAACTGTAATAGGAATCAGTGATATTTAGTCCATTTACCCTAACTATAATTGTGATAATACTATCATCAATATCACAGGAATAAGAAATGTAATCAGGTATTGAGAGACCAAAGAATTAAGAATCAGTGGGTATTGTTCTGAATTTGAAGCATAAGCCCTGAACTAGGGCCAGCTAGTGGAGATATGTCCAGCCACCTTCAGGGAAGAGCTGGCCTTCATGCCCTGAGGGGAAGAGCTAGCCTTACTGCATTCTTTCCTGCCCAGTAATTATACAGTTGTTAGAAACCAGAACTGTTCGTAGTCTTGGCGCCTAAAGTAGACCAATTATTTCAAAAGTCCATCTTCGTTACCGAATCATGTAACGGCAAACCATGTAAGTCCCTGCTTGCTGTTTTGCCCCATAAAAACCTTGCTCCAGTAGACCTCTGGCCGCATTCCTCTCCTCCTTCCGCAGGAAGTTTGAGTCCTGGGTTTGAACGCATATACAATTTAAAAACCTCATGTATTTACAGCGGAGTCTATTCCTGGTCTTTTGGGGTTCGCAAACTGGGCATAACAGTATCTTTTAGGAATGACATACATAAAACAAAGTTGTATCTTTTTCAAGGGCTGCTATTAGTAAGCACCACAGACTAGAAGGCTGCTTCCTTCCACTTTGAGAGGCCAGCAGTCAAGCAAGAGCAAGTATAGTTTTTTTTCTGAGGAGTCTGTCTTTGGCTTATCTACAAGCTTCTTCCTCTGGTTTGTTACATGATATTCTTTCTGTATAGCCGTGTTTGAATTTATCTTTAGATTGGTTAGCTACCAGAGACACCGATTTAAATTCTGCAAATATGACCTCATTTTACCTCAATTTCTTATGTTAAATTCCTTTGTAAGTTGTGAGGATTTAATAATTAAGCACATGCATTTTGCAGACACACTGCTCAAGCCATCATACCGTTTCGCCTTTCTTTCACATAATTTCTGGCTTAATTTCTACTCAAACTTAAAGACCGGGTTAGTTAATTATGTGATTTTTTTTTGTACCTGCTTCTGATTTTTTAAAAAATTTTCACACTTTTTTCCTTTCAAAGAATACGATTGAATTATATAGCACTAGATTTTTGGCTAGTAAGTCAGATAGCCATAAATCAAGCTTGAATTAAAAGCACTAATTCTCAGAAACAAACTCCTTATCAAGGATCCAGGAGAGAAAATATTGTAGAAATGAGGTTAACTGAGTGTCTCTAATTTTTAAAAAAAATGAAAAAAAAAACATGTTTTTTAATGTAGAAATATAAGAAAGATTTAGAAAGACAAGTCTACATATTGTCAAGGATGGTATGTTAAAGAAACAAAGTTTATTTAATGTGATTAAAACATTATACAATTATTAATGGACACCTTAGATCACGTCTCACACACATTCACAACCACATACATGCATACACACATCATTTACTATTGGTAGATTTTTTTCTTAAAATTTTGAGTGTTCTATCAAAAAAGATTAATAAAGTTTCATTAGTAATTAACCACTTATTGTCTGAGTATTGCTAGGTGGTCATCTAGAAGGCAATATATGTAAGAGTGAGTCTGATTTACCAGATTCTGCAAAGACAAGCAAGCAAGCAAACAAACAGAACAGAAAACTTGGACATTCAGCATAGCATAGACAACAACTTTATTTTCATTTTTAATTAAACACCAACTTTAGTCTGTTGTTTCTACCAAGAAAATTTTATCATTTATTGATATAGTTCAATATCCATAGCACCACAGATATTCAAGAGATACAGGACATTTCTCAGCATTATTTTTCACCTCATTTAAGCGTCACAGTTTCCCTGATCTGACACCATTTTAAACTCATGCTCTTTTTTCACTGTGTCCTGTTTATGCCACAGGTCTTCATGAGCAAAACCCTCTTTGTCTTGAAATTCTTTGCAAGTTATATGTCCTTTGTGTTTTTATCCATGAATGTTCTTTGGTTAAGACGTCCTTTCCCTTAGGGGACTCTCTTTAATGGTAACTGGTTCCCATCTCAAATTGCTGTTTTCATCTGGAATATTATGTAGTAAGGAATATGATGTGTATGTCACCAACTCATTGCGTATTTCTAGAACAGCCTTTCTCCTCACTGAGTTTCTTTCTGGATGGCTTTACTTTTCTTTAGCTAGGTAATGCTACCCCTTGCCAGAATTTAAGAAGTCCTTTGGTCTATTGATCTACATATGTTAATTTATTTAATGTATTCGCTTTAGTTAATTATCTTGACCAAGTCTTCTACATATCATTGTCTCCTCAATATCTTATAAAGACTATTATAATCTCCTGTAGTGTGCACAGGTTATTCAAATACGTCTCTGTTCATATTACAAAAATCAGTAATATAGACAGTGTCATGTACTGTATAGATATGTATAACTAGTGTGTATATAAAATGTTACATAATAAAAATATTTACTATTTATAAATAACTATTGAATCATGACACCTGATAGCTGTAGCAGCTTTTTGAGTAACTATGAATACCTACACAAGGCCCATACATAAACACTTAGGACACCTTTGTGATAGCTCCAAAGTAGACATTCTTCATATTTTTATCAGTTGGTGATTGAATCACAACACTGTAGAGCTATCATGGAATGGACATATACTTACCAATAAAACATAACAAGCTATTGGCAGAGGCATATACTTAGGAAAATCTCAAAATAAGTATACTACATGGAAAACCACATGAGAAATTGTGAATGTTTTGTCAATCTCTTAATACAAAATTCTAATTAAATATATTAGTACATAGGTAGGACACAGAATTTGAGGCTTTGGGTGGTAGGGGAGGTGGTTTCTTTTAGATTTATTTTTATTTTTAAATATGTGTATGTTGAAGTGGTATTTGCTCATGGGTAAAATAGAATTTTGGTGTGGTACAGCATACTTTTGGAAACTTTATTTTGCCAATGTTTTAGGTTTGTAGATAGTTCTGTGAATGATTATGAGACATCAATAGATATTATACTTACATGTTTTTCAAGAAATTTATTGGTTTTATTATTGGTTCAGGAAAAAAAATAGGCAGTTTAGGAAGATATACCAGGTGCAGAACATCTGTTTTAAAACAGTAGAAGAAGCCTTAAAGAAGATAATAACACACTTAGAATATTACAATATTATGGGCATGTGAAAAAAACAATATCATATATTCCATGTTTGAATCAGACAGGCCATATCAACCATACGGGCAATATTCAAATAATGTACTTAATTTAATTTCCTTCTATATTGCTTAAGGCTGGATTTATATGAAAATTTATTTGAAAATTCAGGGAAGTATTCAAAGACTTAATGAAAATAAAAGAAAATGGAAAAGTTTCTAAGATGATAATACTTAATAAAATACCAGGAATTCTCTAAAACTAGAATATAAATTATATATTTGTCTTTAAACATGCATTGTGGTCAAATTATAAGTTACTGATGAATGGTTTGTCTTTGGCTATTAATTTTTATTTTAAGTAATAATTGTAACTTCAACTTCATTTTCTCTAAGCAGACACATCTTCTTTAGAAAGAAAAAAAAAAACTCTCCTCTGACCCTTTTGAGATTCTTTAGGGGTTTGACCAAGCAGGATCATTACTGCTGTGTCACCACAAATTTGATTAATTGCCTTCTGTAATCACTAATTTCAGCTGCACATTCAATTCATTCTGACAGTATTTTCTTCACTAGCCCATTGCATGAATAGGGCACTAATGATAAGTAATGAAACTTCTTTTTCCCACATAGAAAAATGAACAAATGCTGTCATAAGAATATATCCTCGTTTGAATATTTGAAAAATGAACAGTGATCCAGCTCATTTCACAGTATGTTAAAAAAAAAACAAATAGAGGAACTAGTCATTTAAGTAGTTCAGTAGCTCATTCTTCCATGATCCTACAGAAGCACATAATGCTTAACTTTGGTTAAACTCTTAGAGCCATAAGGTGAATCAATCCAGAGAACCAAGAAACTGATTGCTCTTTTATAGACACTGCCTGAAAGGGTAGAAGTTCATGTTAAATGCTGCATTTATTTTGACGACATGATGGTAATTTGAGAATTAGTTTGAAATATGTTTTGGTCCAATAAAATTAAGCTCTGTATAAATAAGATGCTTGTCCATCACTAGAGTATCATTTGAATATACTAAGTAAGTATTTGTTGAGGAAAATGCATTATATATGAATGAAGTGATAAGATTAATAAACAGAGAAAATAATGAGGGGTTAGACTCTATTTGTAAAAGTTTAGAAAGCCTGTCTTTCTGAACAGAAATAAAGATTTCATTACAAGCAATTCATGATATAGAGAATTTGCAGAAGTTTCTGTGTGCAGGAAAAAATTGACTATCATGGACCTTGGAATATAGTTATTGCACCAACACTTTTAGATAGCAATGTAAGAGTTTCTGATCAAAGTGCTGAGCACACAAGTGGGTTGTTGAAACACTTCCTTGTTCTTCACCACTAAGAAATTAGATGCTATTGTAGGTAATTTATTAGAATTAGCTATTGAATTTGTGAAGAAAAATTGAAAAACTTGCTCACATTCTATGAATGGTAGCCAAAGGAAAGTATAAAAGCAAAACATACATCATTAAAATAACAAAGTACATATAATAGTGGATAAACAAGATTCTACCTCAAATAAACTTTTAAATAGTGAATTTTCATGTTAATAAATGTGTCAAAACCAAAGTTCAAATAAAACTAATGTTTAATAGAATTTAAGTTATATTATAAGTTATCCATACTAACATAGTTATAAGATGTTGACATTTTAATAATTTTTTTTAGAAAGTGAGGATGATGTTTGAAAAAAGTATATGAAGCAGTAGGCTATTAATTAAATTAAAGATTGATAAACAACTGGACATCTTTTTATCATACATTGTTATTTCATCTTATTTTATTATACTACTTTAATAAGTTTTGATCTGTCAGAAAATTAAATGTTTGTATGTAGACAGTGGGTAGCTAGGACAACATGTGGTTCCCCTAGAATGAGGATTGGGGACTGTCTTTGATATGGACTCTGTTGCCTGCTTTTCTATCATTTCCCCTGTTGGTGCTGCCTTGCCAGGTCACATGGGAAGACGTGCTCAGTTCTGATGCATCTTGATTTGTTGGGATGGGTAGTTGTAGGGAGATCCTGTTTTCTGAATGGGGGGACATTGTTGGGGGGAAGAGGGAGGGAGAATGAGACTGGGAGGACAGGAGGAAGGGAGCTATGATTGAGGTATAAAGATTGAATAAATAAATCAAAAAATTAGATGTTTTAAGTATATTAAAAGTTTATAACAGATATAATATCTTGACTTTTATGCTCTGAGAGTTTTATCCTGATGTAAATTATTACTTATCTGTTTAGGAAGGATGATATAACCATCAGCATAAGAGCATATATTTCAACAATCATAAGGAAATGGTGAAAGCTTGCTACAGAAATGGGGTATGTTTTGTTTTGTTTTAGATTTCCCCCACTGGCCTCTTTGCTTGTGTGCCTGTGTGTGTGTGTGTGTGTGTGTGTGTGTGTGTGTAGGCCAGAAGATGATATCATATATCTTGGATCTACCCCAAAAGTCCTTTGATAATGTGAGTCTTGGGATCCCATCGATGGTCTCGAAGCAAATATCGTTGACTACTGAGACATCTCTCCAATCCCTAAAATTTCTTTCAAACTAGATTAAAAAGAATATGTAAATAGGCACTACTTCTTCATCAAAAGGAAAAATGAGTATTCTTTGGAAGATGTGGTTCTTTACATTCTAATTATTTGACATGACATGACTTATCTAAAATCAATACATGATTAGAGAAAGGTCTAGAATGAGAAAGCAGAAATTCACATTTTGTATTCCTCTATATTTTTAGTATATTGCAGAGTATCATCTCTAAATAGATACTTTGTATATGATGATTTAATCCAATGAACTAAATTATAGACACATTCATTCTTACTCTGACATATCCTCCGGGGCATAAAATTTTCATTTTTAACTTCAATTGAACCAACTTAAATTACAAGCAATTACTGAGTTGTTATGTATTAATTTGTGGTGGATATTAGATTAATTACAGGTATTCTGGATCATAAAATAATGATTTTATTTGTTCTATGTGGAGTAATTCTGTACTTAGGCATCAATATATGGTATATTTCTATGGAAATGAGGTGAGTTTCCTTTAAATTCTATCCTTAGCAACTCAAAAGTTAAAGGTGTAATCACTGAAATTAGGAGAGCACAGAAAGGATATTTACACAAAAATTAATGTAAAGGTCAGGAATGAACTAAGCTCTAAGGTTAATAGTGTCTGAATTAATTGATTGCTGAGACTTGAGTACAGGAACGATTGCTTGTCTTATGACTACCAGTTTCACGGTTTTAGGGAACTCATGCTATGAATATATGTCTCTAGCTCTGCATGCCTAACTTAGGCTTTTCTTTGGCTGGCTCTTCTTCTTTTTGTCTGTTTGTTTGTTTTATCCTACCCTGATTTTGTTTTATTTTACTTTTCTTAATCTTAATTTTATTTTTAGTTTTTATATTCCTTAGATGCCTGTTTGTTTTCTGAGGAGAGAGAGAAAAGGTGTGGATTTTGATGATAAAGTGTATACAGAGATTCTAGAGAAGTTCAGGGAGAGAATGATGTATTCTTGAGGTAGCACTATCCCTAATTTTCTGAGAAAGCACCAGATTGATTTCCAAACTGGTCATATGAGTTAAATTCCCACCAGCAATGGAAGAGGGTTCCCTTTTCTCCACAAACCTCTCCAGCATGTGTCATCACTTGAGGTTTTGATCTTAGCCAATCTGAAGCATGTGAGGTATAATCTCAGGGTCGTTTTCATTTGCATTGTTGGATGACTAAGAATTTTGAGCATTTCTTTAAGATTTTCTCCACCATTCAATATTCCTCTGTTGAGAAATTCTTTTTAGCTCTGTACCACATTTTTAAATCTGATTACTTGTTTTGTTAGTGTTTAATTTCTTGAGTACTTTATAAAGTCTTGATATTAGTCCTCTGTCAGATGTAGGGTTCGTGAAGACATTTTCCCAGTCTGTATGCGGTCATTTTGTTTTGCCTACAGCATCCTTTGCTTTACAGAAGCTTTTCAGTTTCATGAGGTCCCATTTGTTGATTTTTGATCTTAGAGCCTGAGCTGTTGGTTCTCTGTTCAGGAAGTTGTTTCCTATGCCAATGACATTAAGACTCTTCCCCGCTTTTTCTTCTAGTGTGTCTGATTTTATGTTGAGCTCTTTGATCGACTTGGACTTTACCATTATGCAAGGTGATAAATATGTGTCAATTTCTTTTTCAGAGACATCAAGTTTTGTTTTTTTTTTAAATACAGATCTTTCACTTGCTTGGTTAGAGTCACACCAAGTTACTTTATGTTATTTGTGGGTATTATGAAGGGTGTCGTTTCCCTAATTTCTTTCTAGATCCTTTTGTCTTTATATACAGGAGGGCTTCAAATTTTTTTGAGTTGATTTTGTATCCAGCCACTTTGCTGAAAGTGTTTATCAGGTAAAGGATTTCTCTGGTAGAATTTTTGGGGATACTCATGCATACTTGTCATGGGCCGCATCATAGCTGCTTTGGTGGCTGTTTGAAATGCTAGTCTCAGCACAGGAAGACAGGTTTTTTTCCAGGACTTCCCTTGGAGACAGGGAAGGATTTGCAAGTCCATTTGCCTTTTGTTTAGTGACAGCAGGTGGGAGAGCTTGTTTGAAATCTCAACTCTGCCTCACTTCCTTGTAAAAATTAACCCCCTGTGTAAACTGTTTGTATAAATAAACAAGGCTGGCTGGTCTCATGGCTTTTCGGGTAAAGAACGTATTGATGCTATAGAGCTCATTGGAGCCACGAGCAAGTGGCCAGAAGCCTCTTGGAACATAATATGTGTAGTGTACATTATTAATTTCAATCCTCACTCCCGACCCAGAACCCCATTCTGCTCTGCTTGCGGGCTCCAGCATATACTATCATATCATTTGTAAATAGTGATACTTTGACTTCTTCCTTACTGATTTGCATCCCCTTGATCTTCTTCAGTCTCTTATTGCTCTAGTTAGAACTTTAATTACTATGTTGAAGAGATATCAAGAGAGTGGGCAGCCTTGCCTTGTCCCTGATTTCAGTGGGATTGATTTAAATTTCTCTCCGTTAAGCTTCATGTTGGCTATAGGCTTGCTATATATTGCTTTTGCTATGTTTAGGTATACATACAAGCTACTTAATGGCACACTTGAAAGCACTTGAAAAAAGAAGTAGAAGAAGCAGACACACCAAAGAGGAGTATATGGCTGGAAATAATCAAAATCAGGGCTGAAATCAAGAAATTAGAAACAAAGAGAGCAATTAAAAAAAAAATCAATGAAACAAGAGATGGTTCTTTGAGAAAACAAGATAGAGAAACCTTTAGCCAAACTAACTAAAAGGCAGAGGGACAGTGTCCAAACCAACAAAATCAGTAATGAAAATGGGGATTTAACAATAGACACTGAAGAAATCCAAGGACTTATTAGGTCCTACTTCAAAAGCCTATATGTAAAAGCTCTGAAAATGTAAATGAAATGGACAATTTTCATGATAGATTCCATTTGCCAAAGCTGAATCAAGATCAGACAAATAACTTAAATAGTCCTAAATCCCTTAAGGAAATAGAAGCTGTCATCAAACATCTCCCTTCAAAAAAAAATCCAGTTCCAGACGTTTTCAGCACATAATTCTACCAGACCTTCAAAGGACAGCTAACACCAATACTCTTCAAATAATTCTACAACATGGAAACAGAAGGGACAACATGGCTTGTTTCATTCTATGAGGCCACAGTCACCTTGATACCTAAACCACACAAAGACACAAAAAAGAAAGAACTTCAGACCAATATTGCTTATGAACATTGACACAAAAAGAAATACTCAGTAAAATACTAGCAAACTGAATCTAAGAACATATTAAAGATATTACCTACCACGGCAAAGGCATGGAGGGTAGTTCAACACAGAAAATCTACCAATATAATACACCATATAAACAAACTTAAAGAAAAAACACATAAAAATATATTTTTAAATTAAGATTTCTCCTCCTCTGACTCCTGCAAGATCCTACCTTCCTATCATCTCACTGAAATCCATGCTTTTTATATGTCTCCTTAAAAAAAGAAATTTAGGTGGGAACTAGAAAAGATCATCCTGAGTGAGGTATCCCAGAAGCAGACAAACACACAGGGGATATACTCACTGATAAGTGGATATTAGATATATAATATAGGATAAACATACTAAAATCTGTATACCTAAAGAAACTAATCAAAAAGGAGGACTCTGGCTAAGATGCTCAATCCCCAGAGAGGCAAAGGGGATGGACATTGGAAGAGGGAGAAAACACGGAACAGGACAGGAGCCTACCACAGAGGGCCTCTGAAGGGCTCTACCTGGCAGGGTATCAAAACATATCCTGGGACTCATAGCCAAACTTTGAGCAGAGTGCAGTGAATTTTATGAAAGAAGGAAGAGATAGAAAGACCTGAAGGGGCAGGGGCTACACAAGCAGAGCAACAGAAGCAAAAAATCTGGGCCCAGAAGTCTTTTGTGAGACTGATACTCCAAATAAGGACTATGCATGGAGATAACCTAGAACCCCTGCTCAGATGTAACCCATGGCTGCTCAGTGTCCAGGTGGGTTTCCTAGGGAAGGGGACCAGGGACTGTCTGCAACATGAACTCAGGGACTAGCTCTTTGATCACCTCCACCTGAGGGCAGGGAGCAGCCTTACCAGTCCACAGAGGAAGACAATGAATCCAGTCCTGATGTGAACTGATAGACTATGGTCAGATGGAAGAGGAGGAGGACCTCCCCCATCATTGGATTGAGGTAGGGACATAGGAGAAGAAGAGGATGGGTGGGATTGGATAGGATGGTAGAGAGGGCTACAGCTGGAAATTATAAAGTAAATAAACTGTAATTAATATTTTAATTGTTTATTAAAAATTAATAAAAATAAACTTATAAAAAGTTGATGAACTGTAGTATGCTTTAAATCCCTGAACTTCTACTTTTTAGATGTTAATCATTCTGCTAAACAGGATGTTTATATATTCTGGAAACACATTCATAAAAATGGTCTGAAATAAATTTATTGCCACTATTTTGTAACATTTTAATCTAGCTAATGATGATTTGATAATAATCTATTACAATATATTACAGTTTTTTCTTATTTTTATGGCCTATAAGATAGCATCATCATATTCACAAAATCACAACTGAATGAGTTAATTTATCTTAGATTATTGCCATCACATGAGACTCAATAAATTGGAGGTATATTAAATTTATAATAGTATTGAGAATAAAATAAATGCAAAACAAATTATTAAGAACGTCACAGATGTTTTTATTTTTGTGTGTTATATTTTCATATATGTGTTTATGCATGTACAGTGTAGGTGAATATATGCTTCACACATATGTGTAGATCAGAGGATAACAGTAGGTTTCAGTCTAAAATCCAACCTGGTTTTAATATGTGACTTGTACACTAGGAAAGCTGCCCCATGAAATTTGGAGATACTCCTGTATCCACCTTCTTCTTCATTAGAGAAATCTGGGAACTAGATATTTACAAGCGTGGTCACCTTATCTGATATCTGGGTTTCCAAACAGAAATTCCTCATATTTGCACAGCAATCAGTTCAAGAATTGGATCATTTCCCCAGAGTAAGAGATTGGTGGAGACTTTAGGATAGAATATTTAGTCTGTTTTTGTGTAATAACTTATTTTAGATTAGGAAGAGTATATGATTTTATGGAAAGCTACCTGAGTAACAACAAAATAAAATACATTTATAAGGTATATGAAAAAGTTTGTCTTTCCTTTGCATTGTGGATTTCCTGAAGCTTGCATGAATGTTAATTTTTATTAGTTTATTCTGTCACATATTACATCCCAACTACAATTTCTCCTCCACCCCTTCCTCCCAGTTGCTCCCTATCACCACTTTTCCCCATCCCATCCATTCCTCTTGTGTTTCCCTTCAGGAAAGAGCAAGCCTTTCAGAGATATCAACAAAGCATGGCATAGCAAGTTACAGTAAGACTAGGCACCTCCCTTCATATTAAATCTGAATAAAGCAACACAATTGGAGGACAAGGTTCCCCAAATAGGCAAAATTATAAGAAAATGCCCCTATTTTTTCTATTAGGAGTCCCACAAAAACACAAAGCCACACAATTATAACCTATATCCAGAAAGCCAGGGTTAGACCCATGCAATAAATGGGGTGATTTTAAAAATATTCTGCTATACTACTAGACAGGAGCCTGTCATAATTACCACCAGGGAGGTTCCATCCATCAGCTGATGGAAACAGATGCAGAGACCCACAGCCAACCTTTAGGAGGAACTTGGTGAATCTTGCAGAAAACGGGGAGGAAGGATTTTAGGAGCCAGAAGGGTCAAGGAAACATAAGAAAACCATGGAATCAACAAACCTGAACACATAGGGGCTCACTGAGACTGAACTTGCATGAAAGTTATTTTGAAACTCTGTTTGGGAAATTTATGCTTGTTAGTCTGTGTCAGGCCATACAAAGTATGTTCAAGTAAATGCACAAGAAATAGGCTCTGGAAAAATCATATTTGTTGAAGAGACTAAGTAAACCTAGAGTGAATCAAAGTGTAATGACTGATATTTGGACTAACAGAAGAATGTTTACATAGTCAATACCTATTGACACACTCAACTTTCATAAACAGTTCCTTGTAAAGGCATAGTATCTGATATAATTTTGTGCATGACTTATGTAATATGTATTTACCTGTTATTTTTTCTTAAATACTTATAATCATTTCACAATAATCTTTTAACATTCAGCATGATTACATTAAAAATTTTAAAATATTGCAAAATCTATTCTTCTCACTGTAAATTTTACTCACACATATGTATTCTCTATTGAATCAAACAAAATGAGATACATTGTGAAAACACTGTGGTTCCCATTTAGTAAATCTTAACTTGGAGGTAAAAATAAGCATTAATATTTAATATTGCTTCTCTAACCTTTGATGTCAAAAGTAAATAAAATCAATTTACCCTAAAGGAAATATTAATTGAATTCTTAGACATCGCTGTGCTAATGTTCTGTGTAAAATAGAATAAGTTACATAAAATCATTGATGCCAACATATTTCTATTGCTGTGGGAAAACTCTTACTAAAACAGAAGGTAATTGATGGTTTAATGAAAATACTTCAATTCATCACGCAAATAGGAAGAGCAATGACAAAAGTTCTTCCTAGGCCACTTAGCGTTTTCGAAAAAGATGGCATTCAGTAATTTAGAAAAACTTTAAATGAAGCCACTGTTCAAACCAGGGGGAGTGTTTAATGGATGGGATTGATACTCATGAAACATCATTGGTATTTTCATGAAAAAATGAGTGATAAAAGGATGATATAGAATCCAGGAGGAATAAAGATGGATGGGATATAAGCTCCTATTATGATTATTGTCAAGCTAATCACAAGAATTTTGGAGAAAAATTGCAAGAGAATAACAACTCAGCATGACATTCTTCTGCCAAAATCTTAGGTACTACTTGTTACTACTGAAGGTGAAGGCAATAGGCATATTGCAAAATGAGGTGAGTACTACAAAGCAGACTTTTAAAAGCACAAAGAACATTAGGAAATGAAACCAAACTAGCATAGGCATGCACAGAATATCTACTATGTCATCAGGCAGAAGACATTTACATTAGTTATTTTCTCTATTTTACAGAAAATAAAATTACCAACTCACCAAATGCTGTATATACAGAAAAGAATCAAAAAGTATGAACTAAAAGGTTGATGAATATACTTTCCTATATGTGGAAGATATATTTTATAATATCTATTTGGCAAAAGATGATAAGAAGACAGAGGTCAACTTTTTTGTTTAAGAAAATATTCTGAATTAAAGCTGCATATGTTTTATAATTAAATATAGGAACAGCCACAACCTTGGCAGTGAAGAGGTACATGCAGGTGTTTTAAACATACTGATGTCACAATGAAGGCAGTGCTAAGAGGAAAGTTCATAGCACTAAGTGCCTTCCAGAAAAAATTTGAAACATCTCATACAAGCAACTTAATGGTCCAACTGAAAGCTATATAAAAAAAAGAAGCAGATACACCCAAGAGGAGCAGACAGCTGGAAATAATCAAACTCAGGGCTGAAATCAATCAATTAGAAACGAATGAAACTACTCAAAGAATGAATGAAACCAAGAGCTGGTTCTTTGAGAAAATCAACAAGATAGACAAGCCCCTAGCCAAACTAACAAAAAGGCAGAGAGAAATGGTCCAAATCAGCAAAATCAGAAATGAAAAGGGGGACATAACTACAGACACTGAGGAAATCCAAACAATCATTAGGTCGTACTACCAAACCCTATATGCCACAAAATTTGAAAATCTCAATGAAATGGACAATTTTCTTGAGAGATTCCAATTACCTAAATTAAGCCAAGATCAGATAGGAAGATTAAATAGACCTATATCCCAAAAGGAAATAGAAGAAGTCATCAACAGCCACACTATGAAAAAAAGCCCTGG
>CM053752.1:49720543-49738155 GCA_028658305.1 Pachyuromys duprasi
ATAGAAATTGGGGAGGTTGGTGAGACTTGGGGATAACAAGAGCTCCACAAAGACCAAACTGAGCAGGGCACAGGGGTCTTGTATGAGACGGTTTCTACAACCAAGGACCATGAGGGTGTGGCCTGGAACCCCCGAGCAGATGGGGCCCATGATAGCTCAGTGTTGGACTGAAGACCCTAGTGGGGGAAACAGGGACTGTTTCAGTCATGAACTTGATGGCTGATTCTTTGACCCTCCCCCATACATGCCGGGTTGTGACAGACTGGCTAGATCCCAGGGGAGGACATTGCAGCCAGCCCTGAGGAGACAGGATAAGCTGGGGTTGGATGGAAGGGGAGGAGGCCCTCACCTGTTGGTGGACTTGGAGGGGGTGGGGAATGAAGGAGGGGGCTATGCCTGGGATGCAAAGTACCTAACCTGTGATTGATATAAAAATAAATAAATTTATAAAAAAGAATATATTCTGAATTAAAGCTGCATATGTGGAACCTAATTAAATATAGGAACAGCCACAACCTTGGCAGTGAAGAGGTACATGCAGGTGTTTTCAACATACTGATGTCCCTTTTTTGTAATAACATGAAGATGTGAATACTGCTCGTCTCAATGAGAAACAAACAAATGAACAAACACCCTAACCTGGTCAGATGCAGTTTTTATTGAGTATGAATTTCCATGAGCAGAATACACATTAATAAGTGATTTCATATGTAATGGAAATAAAGGACAATGAAAGTTTGAGATTTTGCACATACATGAGAGAGTGAGAGATATTTTTTTCATAAAATTTAAATCAAGGACTTATAGCTGGGAACTGGACTCTTTCTCTTTCATTTCTCCCTTATATTCTTCAGCTCCAGAGACACCAATAAGCCACTGTGGTCCTTTGAAAAACAACTGCCAATTAACACCAGAAAATTTCTCAAAGCCACTGTGGAGCATTGCCCAGGAGCTCAGCTGGGTTCTCACAGGTATTGCTGAGATTTTATGTGAAGAAAAGCAGAACATTCACAATGCTCTGGAGAAGCCAACATGAAAATTGTAATGCAGAGGATTACTTTTTAAGTTCTTATAAACATTCAAATAATTAGCAGAATTGATACAACATACTTACTTAAAAACATTCTTAATAATTTAGTGATTCAGTCTAAATATATAATCTATCGATTACTGACATAACATTCCTGTATTAAAGTCAATATTCAAAATAATGGGTGAAATCAGTTTATAATTTTCTTTCTCTTATGACACTTAAGTAGTATATTATAAATTTTATTCTGTTCCCAAAGGTGACAACACAGTTTTATTACATTAAATCGCATCGTTAAATATATAATTAAACAAAAATAATTATATTAACACTGTAACTATGGAATAACTTTAAATAATATCATGTAATTTTTCTAATGTGCTTAGCAAGTTCATCATTCTAATTGAGATATCCCAGAAGCAGAAAGACTCACAGGGGATATATACGCATTCATAAGTTGATATTGGATATATAATATAGGATAAACATACTAAAATCTGTACACCTAAAGAAACTAATCAAGAAAGAGGACTCTGGCTTAGATGCTTAGTCGCCATTCAAAAAGGCAAAGAAGATGGACATCAGAAGAGGGAGAAAACAGGGAACAGGACAGGAGCTTACCACAGAGGGCCTCTGAAAGGCTCTACCCTGCAGGGTATCAGAGCAGATGCTGAGACTTATAGCCAAACTTTGGGCAGAGTACAGGGAATCTTATGAAAGAAGGGGGAGATAGTAAGACCTGGAGAAGACAGGAGCTCCACAAGGAGAGCAACAGAACCAAAAATCTGGGCACAGTCTTTTCTGAGACTGATACTCCAAACAAGGATCATTCATGATGATAACCTTGAACCCCTAAATAGATGTACCCCATAGCAGTTCAGTGTCCAAGTGGGTTCCATAGTATTGGGAACAGGGACTCTCTCTGACATGGACTGATTAGCCTGCTCTTTGATCACCTCCACCTGAGTGGGGAGTAACCTTACCAAGTCACAGAGGAAGACAATGCAGCTACTCCTGATGAGACCTGATAGACTAGAATGGAAGAAAGGAGAGTAGGACCTCCCTTATCAGTGGACTTGGGAGGGACATAGGTGGAAAAGGGGGAGGAAGGGGAGGAATGGGAGGGGAGGAGGGAGGGGGCTACATGGAGGATACAAAGTGAATAAACTATAATTAATAAAAATTAAAATAAAAATGAAAAAATCTTGAGTAGCTATTCACTTCTCTACCTTACTTTATATATTTCATTCAACATATTTTCTTAATTTTTTTATTATGTATACAATTGTGTGCCTGCACATCTGAAAAGTGCACCAGATCTCAATACAGATTGTTGAGAGCCACCACGTGGTTGCTGTGAATTGAACTTAGGATCTTTGGAAGAGCAGTCAGTGTTCTTAACCTCTGAGCCATCTCTCCAGCCACTTCAACCAACATATTTTATTTAAACTTCCAAATGGGCTCTTACTGGCATTAACATGTATAACAAACAATGTGAAATCAATACCCACTGATTACAATTATTCTTTTCAATCATCAGTGCATGAAGTTTAATATCCTACTTTATAGAAGAAATATATATTAGCAAGTTCTATTTTCTTGGTTAGAGTGATTTGTTCCCTCATTAATGTTAATACAATTATATTTTTTCAGGTAATGAAGTCCTATATTCATATTCAGATCACATATATGATGACATCATATATGGTTATATCTATGGAAAACAAATTAGAGTTTCCATGTTTTTCTTCAATCCATGGAGGATGATTGATTTCACTGAATTCATACTTTGGAATATATACATACATATATATATATATATATATATATTCAAAATGATATATACCTATATGCATATATATGTAATTTCATCTCTAATTGTTTGCTCACTAAAACATAGACATATATGTTTGGTTACTAACTAAAATACTGAATCTGAAAACAGAGTGCCTAAATGTGTATGGACTCAATATTACATAAAAGGAATGCCTCATAATTGTCTGCTTTAAATCACAGAAAATTTGATATGTGCCATCTTCTTCTATTAAATAACTGTATTTTACCAATACCAAAAAGTTCTCTCCAAGACAAGGTAAAACATACCTTCACTTTAAAAGTTATCCCTTACTCAACAAAATTCCCAGGTAAATATTACATATTGGTTTTCCCTCTTTCCTAGAGTATTTCCAAGAGTTTTGTATAGGTTTCTCTTTAAAATGGAAGCATTTCTTACTGGAAGAAAGAAGGAAGCTCACCAAAACTGAAAAGTACAAATTAAGAGGCCCAGGAAACCACCAAAGAAAGATTCATGATACCCTTCTCCAAACTTACAGAAGTGGCAATTGTGGGGGAATGTGACTCTCAAACTGGCAAAAAGGCCTGCAAGGTGTTCAAGGAGTTGCAGAAATGTGTCTTCTGTAAAATGTCACTGATATAAGCCTGAGTGTTTAGATTATGCAGCAGTGTTTTATCATCCACAATCCTATAAGTACCTTTTTAAACACTGTCCTTCTAATAATTTCCCTGAAGAAGGAACTCCACTATTTAAATAACGTAAACTTTGGATGGGATTATTTATGTGGCTTGTAATCACTGCCTAGTCTGTGATGAATGTATGTTTGTTCACACTTCCTTAGGAAAAAATTTACACAAAAAAATGGCATCGCAACAAGAACTGACCTAAACAAAGATCAGTTGGTGAAAAGTATGAGTGGTAGACAGAAAAAAAAAAAACAAAACACATCAAAAACCTGAGTCTGACACATGTGCAAAAATGGTTTCTATGGGGACAATCTCAATATTGCTACTCCTACCATTACCCAGGGGATAGTGTGCCCTTTTGTTGTGACTGTAGTTGCCTCTTGTGATTAAGTGTTAATACAAGCAACCCAGACCACTCATGTTAACACATGCAAACAAAAAGTGGAGTACCCTTTGCAATGTGGGTATTAGTGTGTTAGTATTTCTTTCCATGGTATAGGAGAATGTGAATCATTTATGAATTGGGTCTACCCCACAAGTATGAGGTTGGCTAAATTGCTGATGGAATATAGAAAAGACTGTAATCCCTGAAAACAGAATTTATGAGACAGGGTCACTAGCAGGCAGTGGTATGAACCTGTGTGTTGGCTGGTTCTGGTGATAAGGTATGAAGTATTGTCATTCCCACTCCATTCCCCATCCTTTACTGACATGAGTTCAATGGCCTGAGAGGGGAAAGTAAGGCAGAATGTCCAGTCCAGAGTTGATGAAGATCTCAGGAAGCAGATAAGTGAAGGTAAGCATAGTTAAGCAAGGAGGAAGGCAGGCTTCCTCCACAGGAGATGGCAGGTTTCCTTGAGCAAATTTTATTGCAGGGAATAGTGACTATTTAAACCTTGTGGAAAGCTTAGAGGCTTTCAGGGTGAGTGTACATCCTTGCCTGGGGCTAAGAAGCTGGGAATGGCTTATTTGAATGAAGAGGGATTCCAGGAACTTGCTTGACATGATCTTAAAAGGAAAAGAAAATTTATCCTTTCTAAAACTATGTGACCTCTTCTTGAATGAGCAAACTTGGGCGTTCAGGACTATGTGAGTCAGAGCATGCAGGCCCTGGGCAGAGGAGGAAGTCGTCTCTGTTTACTTTGATTTTTTAAAGAAAAAAACCTTGCTTTATTAGGGTTCTTAAATGCTTCTACCTCCCTTCCAACCTCTCAGCACTGGGTAGGAGGGAAAGAGGGTTAGTGGAGACAGCGGCAGAGTTCTCTCCGCTACTTCTTTTGGGGGCTATACCAATATCAGTTGTCCAGAATTCGGAAGTCCAACTAATAAGCAAACAGCAAATGCAGCAGCAGGACAAACCAGCAGCAAGCAGTCCTCCAAAGAGCCATGCCTTCTTCCTCTGAGCTGTCATATTTATACTCATGAAAGTTCTCAGAATTCATATAATTCCACCTTAAGGCCACACTCTGCACAAGATACTTTACAGGTGTGGAAAAACTAAAATCCCCAACTTGGAATTATCAAAAACATGTTTACAAATCATTAACCAAAATATTTATAACAGGTCCCCACATTATCACTTTCAATGAGATTTTCAGTGTTGGACATGACTGGTGCCCACTCCTCAAGAAAAGTTGCTCCTGGTTCCACAATACCTCAGCCCCACACAACATATATTTAACTGTCTTTTCAGAAAGAAATTACAATAAAAAAGTCTCACATGGCTGCTGAGTTAAAAAAAAAAAAAGGTTGATTCTGTCTAGGCCTCAGGAAAGGTATGGTGTTTTTGTGGCTTTTCTGAGCCCTGATTTGTGATGTGATATTTATAATGTAAGAGATGTTCAGGAAGATAGGAACGATTTAGACAAGCATGCAAATTGGCTTTTTACTTCTGACATAGCTAAGACAGCATGAAAGTTTAGATGATTATTCATGTTTCTCTATGAAGAGTCATAAAATTACCCTGGTTATATATTTATAACTGAAATAAATATTTATGGCATTTTACTGTAATCACTGATAGATGTAGCATTTTTCCCAGTAAGGTTCAAGTTCTTGAAGATAAATATCAGGTTATTTTTTTCTTGCATTTTCAAAAATTGGTAATGTAAGATTTAATACACAGCATTCACTCTTGTATTCTATTTGTTTATATCGTCATTTACTAGTTCATTTACTCATTCCTTCCAGTAGCTTTCTAGGCATTTTATTAAGAGTTTTAAGATAACCAAAGAAAAATAACATATCTTTACTAAATCTATACTTTTTATTTCTTTAACAGCATGAACTGTAATATTCCAGTTACTTTACTCTTTTTACTTAAATTAACAGCATTGGTTTGTAATTAAATGCTATGAAATACTAGTCTGTTTCATTAGTTTAGAATCCTTTTATCTTTAAAGCAATCATCCATATGTCAAACTGCATCACTTTCTTGTTAAAGATATGAGAAACAGTTTAGTCAGTGAACATCATATATAAAACTCTACCCAGACACTTGAGGAAGATATTTAGTCCCTGTTTTCCTCCCTAGGCATAGTCATTGTTAATATGAGTTACAGTCTCTAATTAGCTAAGTAAGGTTCACTAATATATAGTATCAAGAAAAAGATCCCTGAAAAAAGTATAATTTGTAAAAAGCAAAAAATTCTAAATAGAAGTAAAAAGCATAAATCTTTTTTTTTAAGTTTCAGTATATTTTGTAGCTTACATAATTGCTCATAATTTTGTATACAATGTTTAAAGACATGTTTACTTCTACAGTCATTCTTAAATTACTGTATTCTCTACAGTTTATTCATTAGTTCTAATAATGTATTAAATCTAAATTTGTCAATAAAAATCTAAAATGTCTATAGGTATAATAATGTATATCTATCACTAATTGCCTACAGGCTCTAAAATATAAGTATCTCAAGTATGTCTCACATATTTTATAGTATATATGTATATATTTACATAAGGGCTATTAATTAACACAAATAAATTGTTAGTTTATTTATACATATATATTTATAAAATAAAATTTTTCCTCAGGTTAATGTAATGGATTAAAGATTATTAGAAAGTAAAAACTGTCAGAGATTGTCAGTCTCCTCTTTCTAGAGAACACACATGGAGACTGAGCTATCTATTGGCTGCATCTGAGCTAGGGGTCTAGGTCCTCTGTATGTATGGTCTTTGGTTGACGCATCAGTCTCTGCAGTAATAGTGGGCCCTGGTTTTCTTTTGAGAGGGGGGTACTTTCTTGGTCTTCTTGTGTGGTTTCTGTTTTCTCCTGGTCGTTTTATACACCCATTATTCCATAAGACTCCCTGTGCTCTATACAAAGTTTGACGGTGAATCTCTTCATCTGCTTCAATCCTCTGCTGGTTGGAGTCTTTTAGAGGACATCTGTGGTAGGAGCCATTCCTGTTTCCTCTTTTCTACTGTTTCTGGTGGAATGAGAATTAAACATCTTTCCTAGGCTCTTCCTTGTAGTTTGGTTTCTTTAGGTTCATAGTTTTAGTTTGATTATGATACATAATATGGCTGATATCCACTTATAAGTGAGTATATACCATGCATGTCTCTCTGTTTCTAGGATACCACACTAGGATGATCTTTTCTAGTTCCATCCATTTTACTTCAATTTTCATGTTTCCCTTGTTTTTAATAGTTAAGTAGTATTCTATTGTGTAAATGTACCACAACTTCCGTATCGATTCTTCAGTTGAAGGGCATCTAGTCTCAGATGTGAACTTTCTTTGCTTGCTCCTGGTCTCTTCTCCCTAGTGGGGCAACCTAACCAGCTAACAGAGGTGCAAGATATAGGCAGTCCTGACGGGACCTGATAGGCTAGGGTCAGACAGTAAAGACAGAGGAATTTCCCTATCAGTGCACTAGGGAAGAGGGAGAGAGGAAGGAGAGGAAGGGAGGGTGGGATTGGAAGGAGATGTGGGAGGGGGCTACAACTGGGATACAAAGAGAATAAATTGTAAATAATAATAATATAAATAGAAATAAATCCCAATATAACAGTTAAAAAAGAAGAAAAGAAAAAAAAGAAAGTTACCCTCCCTGTTCTTTGTTTATCTCCATGAACAAAATGGTCATTCCATCTTGTGTATTGCTTTGCATATGTTGTATAGGTATTGAGGGAGATGTGGAATGAGGATTGCTTTTATGGTCACCTGTACTGCACAATAAAACCGTGTTCTCAAAGTGATATAACAGAAAGGAGTTCAGATAGATAGATAGATAGATAGATAGATAGATAGATAGATACATAGATACATAGATAGATACATAGATACATAGATATATAGATACATAGATAGATAATGATTGATTTGAAAAAATTAACATCTGCTCTTTATGAATAATATTGTAACTTGTTTTAGAAACATTAAATGTATATAAATAAGTTTATTCCAAATACTCTATGAAAATATAAATTATTAACACTAAATTAGGTAATATTCTTTTTAATTATAGAGGCTGTCTCTGTATATTTACAAGTCTCTTGTGGCTCCATGTCTTTCATAGGAGAGAAGGCTGAAAAGCCAGTAATTCTCCTCTGATGTCTTAAGAGGGAACAATATGACAATTTTTCTATCAACACTGTTCCTATTTAATATTTGCCAATGAAATATGAGAGCGAGTTTGATGCGAAATCATGTATTCTTTGAGGAGAATTGGACGCAAGCTCCTATTTCTAACCCATAAGAGAGTGGCAATGGGTAAGAACTCACAAAAGAAAAATCAGTTTTCTGGAAGACAGTCTACTGAGAATACAAACCACTCTTTAGTGCAGGTGCCATGACCAGCAGAAGATGACCATGGCCAACACAAACAAAATATTACGGCATTTTTGAAGGTTCTTTGTCTCATTATGTTTAATCAGGACAATGTGTATGTGTGTGTGTGTGTGTGTGTGCAGCCCCCTCCCTCATCACCTCCCAGTCTCAACCACCCTCCGTCTTCTCCCTGATAGTGGAGGACCTCCTCCACTTCTATCTGACCATAACCAATCAAGTCACATCAAGGCTGGCTACATCATCTTCCTCTGTGTCCCGGTAAGGCTGCACCAGCCAGGAGCAGTGATCAAAGAGCCACCCACTGAGTTCATGTCAGAGACAGCCCCTGTACCCCTTGCTAGGGAACCCATTAGAAACTGAACAGCTAATGGGCTTCCCTTGAACAGGGGGTGTAGGTCCTTTTTTAATATGTTTACTCATGGAGTTAAGAAATCAAGTTCATCAATTTTTGAGATTTCATCTTAAACCCATCAAACTTGCTAAGATCAAAAACTCAAATGACAACACATGCTGGAGAGGTTGTAGAGAACTGAGAATCCTCTTCCATTGCTGGTGAGAATGTTAACTGGTACAACCACTTCGGTAATCAATCTGGCCCTTTCTCAGACAACTAGGAACAGTGCTTCCTCCAGAGCCAGCTATACCACTCTTAGGCATATATCCAAAAGTTGCTCAAGTACACAACAAGGACATTTGCTCAACCATGTTTGTAGCAGCTTTATTTGTAATAGCCAGAACCTGGAAACAACCCAGCTGTCCATCAACTGAGGAATGGATACAGAAATTGTGGTATTTTTACACAATGAAATACTACTCAGAAATAAAAAATGAGGAAATCATGAAATTTACAGGCAAATGGTGGGATCTAGAAAAGATCATTTTGAGTGAGGTATCCCAGGAGAAAGACACACACTTATTTAGAGCTGTAAGATATGATAAACATACTGAAATCTATACACCTAAAGAAGATAAACTAAAAAGAGTACCCGGGGTAAGATGATCAATCCTCACTTAGAAAGGCAAATGGAATGGGCATGGGATGTAGGAGAAAACAAACAACAGGACAGGGTCCTACCACAGAGGGCCTCTGAAAGACTCTACCTAGCAGGGTATCAAAGTAGATACTGAGATTTATAACCAAACCTTCGACAGACTACAGGGAATCATATGAAAGAAGGGGGAGTTAATATGATCTGGAAAGGACAGGAGCTCCACAAGGATCAAATATATCTTGACACAGGGGTCTTATATAAGACTGTTTCTCCAACCGAGGACCATATATGGATACAACCTAGAACTTCTGTTTGGTTGTAGCCCATGGTAGCTCAGTATCCAAGTAGGGGAATAGGGACTATATCTGACATAAACTCAATGGCAGGCTCTATGACATCCCCAACCTGCAAGGGAGGAGCAGCCCTGCTAGGCCACAGAGGAAGACTTTGCAGCCTGTCCTGAAGATACCTGATACACCAGGGTCAGATGAAAGGGGAGGAGGTCCTCCGCTATCAGTGGACTTGGAAAGGGTCAGGGAGTAGATGAGGGAGGGAGGGTGGGATGGTGAGGGAATGAGGGAGTGGGACACACCTGGGATATAGAGTTAAAAATGTAACTAATAATAAAAATAAAATTAAAAGAATTTTTATAAACAAGCAAGCAAACAAAAAAAACATCAAAATAAAACAAGAAAGAAAAGAAAAAGAAAAACAAACAAACCAACAAAAGAAGAAGTTTGGTCTTTGTGGAGCTCTTGTTCTCCCCAAGTCTCAACAACCTCCCCCAGATCTATCATTACTTCTTGCCCTCTGTCAGAGGCTTGATCTCGAGTCTTAATATCTGCTCTGATACATCGCTACATTGACCCCTCCTCCCCAGAGGTCCTCTTTGGCATGCTCCTGTTCTGTTGCTTGTTTTCTCCTCCACTCAATGTCCAACCCACTTGATCATTCAAACAAGCATTGATCTAAACTGAGCAGGGCACAGGGGTCTTGTATGAGACGGTTTCTACAATCAAGGACCATGTGTGGATATGGCCTGGAACCCCTGCACAGATGGGGCCCATGATAGCTTGGTGTAGGACTGAAGACCCTATTCAGGGAAACAGGGTCTGTTTCAGTCATGATCTTGATGGCTAACTCTTTGACCCTCCCCCGTACAAGCCGGGGAGTGACAGACTGGCTAGATCCCAGGGGAGGACATTGCAGCCAGCCCTGAGGAGACAGGATAAGATGGGGTTGGATGGAAGGGAAGGAGGTCCTCCCCTGTTGGTGGACTTGGAGGGGGTGGGGAGGAGGGAGATGAGGGAAGGAGTGGGAGGGTAGGAGGGAATGAGGGAGGGGGCTACGCCTGGGATTCAAAGTACCTAACCTGTAATTGAGATAAAAATAAATAAATTTATAAAAAAAAAAAGAAGTTTGGTCACAAATTTTGTAACTTGCCTTTCTATATTTTATAAAAAATAGTTCCATTATCATACCCTTTCTAATGACACCCTGTTTTGATGTTTTACTTTTCGTCAGAGGCATATAATATTACAGTTGACTGGAGATGTGATCATAATTGACAGAAGACAAATGTTTCCTTTGTTTCATTTTGAAAAAGCACTAATTCTGTAAAATTAAAGAGCTGACACATATTTTAAATCCTCAGATTTAATTAGGTATATATTTTGTTATTCTTTGAATATTTGAAATTGTACTTTTAAATATTTTGAAGGATTAAGAATTTTTTAACTTATTTATTAAATTTTATCACTTTTTATACCAGCTGTACTCTACTCTCTGGTCCCCTTACAATCCCTCCTGCCGTCTTCTCCTCCGATAACCCTTCCTAGGTACACTGGTAAGAGAGGTCCTCCACCCCTTCCATCTGACCCTATCCTATCAGGTCTCTTGAGGACTGGCTGCATTGTAATCCTCTATGGCCTGGTAAGGCTGCTTCCCTTCAGGGAAAGGTGATCAAAAAGTCAACCATTGAGTTCATGTCAGAGAGAGCTACTGTTCCCCTTACTAGGGTATCACATTGAGACTGTGCTGCCATGAGCTACATCTGTGCAGGTGTTCTAGCTTGTCTACACGCATGATCCTTGATTGAGTATCTATCTCAGAAAAGAGCCTTGTGCCCAGATTCTTTGGTTATGTTGCTCTCCTTGTATAACAACTGTCCCCTCCCAAAGTTTATCTCTGCCCAAAGTTTGTGTATGAGTCTCAGCATCTTCTTTAATACCCTGCTGGGGAGAGTATTTCAGAGTCTGTCTGTGGTAGGGTCCTGTCCTGTTCCCTGTGTTCTGCCTCTTCTGATGTCTGCCCCATTTTCCTTTCTGAATGAGAATTGATCATCTTACCCAGGATCCTCCTTCTTGCTTAGCTTCTTTAGGTATACAGACTTTAGTATGTTTATCCAATATTACATATCTATGTCTACTTCTGAGTGAGTATATATCATGTGTGTCTTTCAGATTCTGAGATACTTCACTCAGGATGATCTTTTCTAGTTTCCACCATTTGCTTTGTATTTAAATGCTAACTGGTATTACATTGTGTAACTGTACCACAATTTCTGGATCTATTGCTCAAGTGAGGGATATTTGGGTTGTTTCCAGATTCTGGCTATTTCAAATGAAGCTGCTATGAAATGGTTGAGCAAATATTCTTGTTGTATACTTGAGCATCTTTTGGATATATGCCTAGGAGTGGTAGAGCTGGATCTTGAGGAAGCACTATTCCTAATGGTCTGAGAAAGTGTCAAATTGATTGTAGAAGTTGTACAAGTAGTTGCACATACCCATCAGCCTTAGAGGTAAGTTCCTCTTTCTCCACTCTAGAATGTGTTGTCACTTTGGTTCTTGATCTTAGCCATTCTGATGTGTGTAAGATAAAATTTCAGGGTTCTTTTGATTTGTATTTACCTGATGACTAAGGATGTTTAACATTTTTAAGTATTTCCCTGCCATTCTATAGTACTCTGTACCCCATTTTTAAATGGATTTCTTGATTTATTGCTGTTTAATTTCTTGCATTCTTTATGTAATTTGGATATAAGCCCTTTGTCAGTTATAGGGTTGATGAAGATCATTTCCCAATCCATAGACAGTCGTTTTGTTCTAAAGACAGTGTCCTTTGCTTTAAAGAGGCTTTTCAGTTTCATGAGGTCCCATTTATTGATTGTTGATCTTAGAGCCTGTGCTTTTGGTGTTCTGCTCAGGAAATTGTGTCCTGTGCCAATGAGTTCAAGGCTCTTCCCAACTTCTAATAGGTTGAGTGTGTCTGGTTTTATGCTGAGGTCTTTTATCCACTTGGACTTGAGTTTTGTTCAGTGTGATAAAAAGGGATCTTTTTGCATTTTTCTACATGTAGACATCTAGTTAGGCAAGCATCATTTGCTGAAGAAGATATCTTTTTCAATTGTATTGTTTGGTAAAAAAAAAAAAAGAAGTATCCATATGTGTGTGGGTTTATTTCTGAGTCCTCTAGTCTATTCCATTGATCCATCTTTCTGTTTCTATGCAATTTTTATTACTGCTCTGCTGTATGACAGCTTGATGTCAGGGATGGAGATACCTCCAGACAATCTGTTCTTGTACAGGATTGTTTTCGCAATTCTGTGTTTTTTGTTTTTCCATATCAAATTGAGAATTACTCACTAAAGGTCTTTAAAGAATTGTGTTTTGAATGGAATTGCATTGAATCTGGTGATTGCTTTTGACAGATGGCTATTTTTACTATGTCAATCTTACCTATCCATGAGCATGGGTGATGTTTCCATCTTCTGATATCTTATTCAATTTCTTTCTTCAGAGACTTCAAGTTTTTTTCAAACAGGTCTTTCACTTGCTTGGGTAGAGTCACACCAAGGTAATTTATGTTATTAGTGGCTATTGTTAAGGGTGGTCTTTCCCTATTTTTTTCTCAGCCCTTTTCTTTTTTATATACAGGAGGGCTACTGATTAATCTGAGTTTATTTTGTATCCAGCCACTTTGATGAAGGTGTATATCAGCTGAAGGAATTCTTTGGTTGAAGGAGTTCTCTGGTAGAATTTTTGCAGTCACTCAAATATGCTATCATATCCTCTGTGAATAATGATACTTTAACTACTTCCTATTTAATTTGTATCCCTTTGATCTCCTTTAGTTGTTTAATTGCTCTAGCTAGGACTTCAAGTACGATGTTGCAGAGATATGGAGAGAATTGGCAGGTTTGCCTTGTCCCTGATTTCAGTGGAATTGTTTTAAGTTTCTGTCCATTTAGTTTGATGTTAGCTATAGGCTATGGATAATTGATTTTTGACAGAGAAGCCAAAACCATTCAGAAGATACGATCTTCAACAAATGGTGCTGGTCCAACTGGATGGCTACATGCAGAAAAATGCAAATAGATCCATACTTATCACCCTGCACAAAACTAAAGTCAAAGTGGATAAAAGGCCTCAGCATAAAACCAAATGCACTAATTTGGTTAGAAGAAAAAATGGGGAAAAACGTAGAACTCATTGGAACAGGAGACAACTTCCTGAACAGAACACAAATAGCACAGGCTCTACGATCAACAATCAAAAAATGGGACCTCATGAAACTGAAAAGCTTCTGTAAAGCAGAGGACATTCTTGTCAGAACAAAATGACAGCCTACAGACTGGGAAAAGATCTTCACCAACCCTATATCTGACAGAGGGATAATATCCAGAATATACAAAGAACTCAAGAAGGTAAAAAGCAACAAATCAAGTAATCTAATTTTTAAAAAATGGGGTACAGAGCTAAACAGAGAATTCTCAGTAGAAGAATATAAAATGGCAGATAAACAG
This sequence comes from Pachyuromys duprasi, assembly GCA_028658305.1. NCBI lineage: Eukaryota > Metazoa > Chordata > Mammalia > Rodentia > Muridae > Pachyuromys > Pachyuromys duprasi. The sequence goes on from CM053752.1 coordinate 49,734,653, forward strand.
TTAAAAAGATGCTCAGTGTCCTTTACTATCATGGAGATGCATATCAAAACGACCCTGAGATTTCACCTTACACCTCTCAGATTGGCTAAGATCAAAAAATAAAGTGACAATACATGCTGGAGAGGTTGCGGTGAAAAGGGAACCATCCTTGATTGTTCGTGGGAATATAAACTTGTACAACCACTTTGGAAATCAATCTGGCATTTTCTTAGACAATTAGGAATAGTGCTGCTTCCTCAAGATCCAGCTATATCACTCCTAGGAATATATCCAAAAGATTCTCAAGTGCACAAGGACATTTGTTCAAGCATGTTCGTAGCAGCTTTATTCGTAATTGCCAGAACCTGGAAACAACCCACATGTCCCTAAATGGAAGAATGGATAGAGAAATTATGGTACAGTCACACAAAGGAATAGTATTAGCAATTAAAAACAAGAAAATCAAGAAATTTGCAGGCAAATGGTGGGATCTAGAAAAGATCATTTTGAGTGAGGTATCCCAGAAGCAGAAAGACACAAATGGTATATACTCACTTATAAGTGAATACTAGACCTATAAGGATGAACATGCTAAAATCTGTACACCTAAAGAAGATAAACAAGAAGGAGGACCCTGGGTAAGATGAACAGTCCTCACTTAGAAAGACAAATGGGATGGACATTGAAGAAAGAGAAAACAAGAAACAGGACAAGAGGCAACCACAGACATTGATTCTGAAAGAATCTACATAGCAGAGTATGAAAGCAGATGCAGAGACTCATAACCAAACTTTGGGCAGAGTGCAAGGAATCATATGAAAGAAGGTGAGTTAGTAATACCTAGAGAGGACAGGAGCTCCACAAGGAGAACAACAGAACTAAAATATCAGGGAACAGGGTTCTTTTCTGAGACTGATACTCCAACCAAATCCATATGTATATATCCATATATATATGGATATAACCTAGATATATCTCTATATATATATAGATAGATATAGATAGATAGATAGATAGATAGATAGATAGATAGATAGATAGATAGATAGATAGATAGATAGATAGATAGATAGATAGATAGATAGATATAACTTAGGTATATAACCAGAAATAACCTAGAACCCCTGCTCTGATATAACCTATGGCAGCTCAGTCTCCAATTGAGTTTCTGTAGTAAGGGAAACAGGTACTATCTCTGACATGAACGCTGTAGCTGGCTTGACCACCCCCGATCCCCTCCCCAAGGGAGGAGCAGCCTTGCCAGACCATAGAGAGGGACATTGCAGCCAGTCCTAATGAGACCTGTTAAGCTAGGGACAGATGGAAAGGGAGGAGGACCTCCCTCATCAGTGGACTTAGAGAGGGGCATGGGAGGAGATGGTGGAGGGAGGGTGGGATTCTGAGGGAATAAGGGATGGGGCTACAGCTGGGATACAAAGCAAATAAAATATAATCAATATAAAAACAAAAATATAATTAAAATGGCTTAGTTTCTAAGTAACATTACATAAACTGAAAAAGTTGTACTTATATATTTATGGATATTTATATATATATACCTGCATATATATATATATATATATATGCAGGTAGCATAATTGTAGAACTATATTCTCTTGTAACACTTATGACCTAACCAAGTATAGAGTTTTAGACAAAATAGTATTAAACATGATGTGAACTTTACATCAATTAAAGTTTTTAGCTATTACCCCCATTCATGCATATATTGCATAGAGAGGGATATTGTGCCCAGTGAGTCATTATTGCATCTTAAAGGGTTCACAGCAAGATAACACTGTTGATTAATTTTATAGCATGAATAGTGTCTTCCAAAATCATGAAATATCCTAAGTCAGGGTGAGGTTCCAAAGTCAATACAAGATTGATTCTTCCGTATCCTATGCCTCATATATGTAAGGTCACTGGCAGAGTTTCATCATCAGTTCTGAAGGATGCAAGAACAATGACAGTAGGCTGTAGTATTTGGAAAAGGAATTTATGACCGTAAGAACCAACAACACTAAAAGATGTCACTTATAGCTTGCACTCTACTTTCTATTTAACATATTATGATGCCTGGAGACGTTGGCAACACTGCCCTTCCCCCAAATACATACATTATAAAGTAATGCCACTCAAATAATTTTGCTACATGTATATGTATGCATTTTATCTATTTTAACAAAATTGAATAATGATAAAATGTTTATAATTCCACATTTATGTATCTAGACATTGAGGGAATTCATAAACCATATCAGGTATTCTATACCTAATTAAAGGCAACTAGTGGTTTACATCACCTAAAATTATAGAAATATTGCACTTAGTATTCTTTACAGTGCCTAAGCATATAAAATAGTAGAAAAGTTTTCTCATTGTTGTTTAAATAGATGTTAATGCTGGATATTGAAATCCTCACCATCTGGGAGAACCCAGATGGAATAGCAGGTTCCCAGTACAGACAGCTTCTGGCTTAGAAGCACTGTGATCATCTTGCCTGAGAAGTTTATTAAAATGATATACTTCTGTACATATATAGAGGATAAAAATGTTGACATTGAATGGCAATCCCTTCACAGCCTATCTCTGCCTTATAATTTTACAGGGATTAAGTACCTCAGCTCTCTTTCATATGATACACTGGCAGAAATATTTTGTTACTTAAAGCATTTGTATAATGAAGTTACTAACTCAGTGATAGGAAGATATTTCATGGAACATGACATTCTAACTAATACTGGACATTTTGAAAATCTAGACTGATATTTTGTATCATAGGTACATATGTTTTAAGATACTATATACAGTAGTGTAAATTAGTCCAGGTTTTCTTCTTATGAGATTTATCATGAATAAAATCTTTATTTTAATGTGTATGTTTTACATTATATATATATTTATTTATACAAAAGTTATATGTACTACATATTATTACATATTGATGTAAGGATGTTCGTAAGATACTGCTCTTAGTAGCAGAGTTACAGGCTATTAATGACTGATGAGAAAATGTGAATTTTTCTTTAGAAACAAACCTCCTAATAGGTCAGATAAACCTAAGTTGATCATCTCCTAACCCATGTTAGTACTAACATTAATTAGACTGTATATATGTTGTATAAAATATGTGTGTTAATATATATTATACTTTCATTTATGTATGTATATATTAGTCTACTCTATTCTACTCTATTCTACTCTACACTAATCTATTCAATTCTATTTTATTCTATTCTACTCTATCTTTTTTATAAATTTATTTATTTTTATATAAATCACAGGTTAGGTACTTTGCATCCCAGGCATAGCCCCCTCCTTCATTCTTTCCCACCCTTCCCCTCCCTCCCTCATCTCCCACCTCCCCACCCCCTCCAAGTCCACCAAAAGGGGAGGACCTTCTCCCCTTCCATCCAACCCCAGCTCGTCCTGTCTCCTCAGGGATGACTGCAATGTCCTCCCCTGGGATATAGCCAGACTGTCACTCCCCGGCATATATGGGGAGGGTCAAAGAGTCAGCC
>CM053752.1:49738655-49754118 GCA_028658305.1 Pachyuromys duprasi
TTTTTACAAGGAAGTGAGGCAGAGTTGAGACTTCAAGCAAGCTCTCCCTCCTGCTGTCACTAAACAAAAGGCGAATGGACTTGCAAATCCTTCCCTGTCTCCAAGGGAAGGCCTGGAAAAAACCTGTCTTCCTGTGCTGAGACTAGCATTTCAAACAGCTGCCAAAGCAGCTTCAACCCGGCTCACCACAACCCACAAAATTCTACCAGAGAACTCCAACTGATAAACAGCTACCAAAGTGGCTGGATACAAAATTAACTAAAAAAAAAAAAATCAGTAGCATTATTTTTAATTGATGAGTAGTATTCCATTGTGTAAATGTACCACAATTTCTGTATCCATTATAAAAACTTTTCAGTTGTTTGTGGCTATTAGAGCCTGTGCTGTTGGTGTGCTGTTCAGGAAGTTGTCTCCTGAGCCAATGAGCTCAAGGCTCTTCCCCAATTTTTATTCTAAAAGACTTGGTGTATTTGGTTTTATGTTGAGGTTTTGATCTACTTGGATTTTAGTTTTGTGCAGGGTGATATGTATGGAACTATTTCCATTTTCTACATGTAGATATCCAGTTGGACCAGCACCATTTGTTGAAGAGGCTATGTTTTTTTTCCATTGTACAGTTTTGGCATCTTTGTCAAAGATCAGGTGTCCATAAGTGTGTGGGTTTATTTCTGTGTCGTGTTTTGGATTCCACTGATCCATGAACCTTTTTCTATGCCAATATCATGTAGGCAAATAGTGGGAATTAGAAAAGAGGATCCTGAGTGAACTATCCCAGAAACAGAAAGACACACACATACTCACTTATAATGGATATTAGACATATAATGCCGGATAATCATTTTAATCTGTTCACCTAAAGAAGCTAAGCAAGAAGGAGGACCCTGGGTAATTTGCTCAATCTTCATTCACAAAGGCAAATGGGATAGACATCTGAAGAATGTAAAAATAAGGAACAAGACTGTATCCTACCACAGGGGCCTTCTGAAAGACTCTACCCAGCAGGGTATTAAAGGGGATGCTGAGACTCATAGCCAAACTTTGGGTAGAGTGTAGAGAATCTTATGAAAGAAGGGGGAGATAGAAAGACCTGGAAGGGTCTGAAGCTCTACAAGGAGAACAACAACAACAACATCTGGGACTAGGTGTCATGTCTGAGACTGATACTCCAATAACCTAGAACCCAGGCACAGAGGTAGCCTGTGGCAGCTCAGTTTTCAAATGAGCTCCCTAATAAGGGGAGCAGGAGCTCTCTCTGACATGAATTCAGTGGCTAGCTCTTTGATCACCTCCCCCTGAGGGGGGGAACAACCTGACCAGGCCACAGAGGAAGACTATAAAAGACAGTCCTGATGAGACCTGATAGGTCAGGGTCAGATGGAAGGAGAGGAAGTCCTCCAGTATCAGTGGACAAGGGAATTGGCATGCAAGGTGATGAGGGAGGGAGAGCAGGATTGGGAAGGGACATGGGTGGGGCTGTAGTTGGGATACAAAGTGAATAAACTGTACTTAATAAAAATAAAATTAAAAAAAAATTATTGGGAATGGATGAGGAGGGGATGAGGAGGGGGAGTATAGCTGGGATACAAAGTGAATAAAGTCTAAGTAATAAAAATAAAATAAAAACAAAAAAGAATCAGTAGCCCCTCTACATATAAAAGACAAAAGGGCTGAGCAAATATTAGGGAAACTGCAGCCTTCATTGTAGCCACAAATAACGTAAAGTACCTTGGTGAAACTCCAACCAAGCGAGTGAAATACTTGTATGAAAATACACTCAAATCTCTGTAGAAAGAGACTTGTTTTTTGTGTGTGTTATTTAGTGACTGACTGCCTCTCCATTTTTAACAGTTTATGGAGAGTAATCCTTACAGCGGATTATCCACACTTTGGCTCTTTTGTAAAGTTTACATTATATATTCAGTTCAAAAATTATGTATATGTGTGTTTACTTGTGGATGCCCACAAACTATATAGGAGGTCAAAAAAAATCCCCCATAGTTATGCATACTTGTGAGGCACAACATAAGAATGGAAGAATAAAATTCAGATACAGTGGAATAGCATCAATAGCTCCTAATTACTAAACATCTGTCTATCCTTATCACACATCTCATTTTAAGTCATTATTAAGCTGTTATTTTTTTTCTCTCCACACTGTATCATTTACAAGTCACTATCCAATTTTAGGAAACTACTGACAGAAAGTAAAACATCACATATTTTTATTATTATTGTATTAAAAGAATAAAAATTTAGAATCGATTTTGCTTCTATTGAAAAAAAATGAGTTTTACTTGCTGGATCAAACATTTGTTTGTGTGTGTATTGCTGAAAGCTTAACCTGGAAAACTGAGTCTTAGATGGTCAATATTATTTTAGTTTTATTATTATTGTTGTTGTTATTATTATTTACAATTTATTCACTCTGTATCCCAGTTTAGTCCCCTTTATTGTAGTCTCCTCCTGCTCCCTCCCTCCTTTCTTCTTCCTCCATTTTCCCTCTTCCTGAGTTCACTGATAGGGCAAGTCCTCCTCCCTACTCTCTGAATCTAGCCAATCAGGTCCGATCAGGACTGCCTGGATCCTCTTCCTCTATGGAATGGCGAGGTCACCCCACCAGAGAGAAGTGATCAAGAAGCAGACAACCCAGTTCATGTCAGAGACTGTCTCTTCTCCCCTTATTAGGAAACCCATGTGGAGACTGATCTGTCTATGGTCTATCACTGAACAGGGAGTCTATGCATAGTCTTTGGTTGATATATCAGTATCTAAAGTCCAGCCTGAGTCCTGCTTTTTATGCTTTGTTGGTCCCCTTGTATGGCTCCTGTCCCCTCCAGGTCCTTTTATATCCTCCTTTGTCCAGAAGACTTCTGTGATCTCTCCAAACTTCGGCTGTGAGTCTCTGCATCTGCTTTGATCCCCTGCTTGCTGGAGTCTTTTAGAGGACATCTGTGGTAGGCTGCTATCCCTCTTCATTTACAGCTTCTGGTGTATATCCTATTTTCCCTTCTGAATGAGAATTAAGCATCTTCCCTAGGGCCCTTGTTTTTTTAGCTTCTTTAGGTCTGTAGATTTTAGTATGATTATCCTACATAATATGACTAATGTCCACTTATACATGAGTATATGCCATGCTTGTCTTTCTGCATTTGGGATACCTCACTCAGGATGATATTTTCTAGTTCCATTCATTTGCCTGCAAACTTTCTGAGATTCTACCTCCACCCATCAGAATGGCTTAGATAAAAAATTCAAGTGACAACACATGCTGGAGAGGATGTGGAGAAAGGGGAACACTCCTCCATTGCTGGTGAGAGTGAAAACTTGTATAATCACTTTGGAAATCAATCTGGCACCTTTTCAGAAAACTGGAAATAATTCTACCTGAAGATCCTGCTATACCACTCCTGGGAATATACGGAAAGATACTTAACCATACAACAAGGATATTTGCTCAACTATATTCATAGCAGCTTTATTTGTAATAGCCAGAACCTGGAAATAACCAAGAAGTCCCTAAACTGAATAATGGATAAGGAAATTGTGGTGCATTTACACAATAGAACACTACTCAACTATTAAAAACAAAGAAATCAGGAAATTTGAAGATGGTCAGTTTTTCTTGTGCCTACTCTTTGTGCTTGATTTCACAGTTTTGGGATTCTCAGAAGGAAAGTTGAGAGTTTAATAATCCCAAAAGTTCTATCTTTACCACACGTAATCCTATTTTTTCCTTAAACTGTAACTCCCTCCAAACAAACTTTAATTTTTCCTTCCCTTCCCTTTTCTTCCAGTCCAATCCTGTCCTATCCAGCTCTTTCCAGGCTTGGACCTATCCCTCTCCTATCCCAATCTGTTCCCTTCCATTCCCATCCTGTCCTTGTCCTGTCACAGCCCTGTCCTATCCTGTCATTAAGTTAAAATCCCCTACTTTTTTGTCAAATTTACTGCACCGTCAAATAAAAGGAAAGTCACTTTTGATAGATTTGAAACAGATTTTCCTGATCAGATTACTTGAAATGGGATGATCCACACAGTCTATGGGTAGTATCTTTCCTTAGAAGTCTAGATAAAATATGAAGGAAGAAATGTCTGCTTTTGCATGTTTGCCTTGACACTCTCTGGCTCATTCTGGAAATCAATATGCACCACTGATACTGTTTTGACATTGTTTAGCTTATACTAGTATCCTGATTTGATCTTCCATCATAGACTATAGATCAGTGACTGTTGAGTAGTTCTCCTGGTCTTCAGCACCAGAATTGGATTGCTGAAGAATGTATCCTCCTAAATTAGACAGTTATTGTAATGTCAGCCTTTATACTCTTAATCAGTCATTGTTGAGCTATTGTGTAATAAATCCATATGCTAACCCCATCCCCCATAATACATATGCCTTAGTCAGTATTGTATTGTTGTGAGGAGATACCATGACCATGGCAACAGTTATAAAAAGGAAGCCTTAAGTTTACCTTGCTTATGGTGTCAGATGTCGTGTAGTCATGGTAGCTGAGAGTAGTACATCCAGATATCTTATGAGCCAGACTTGAGCTTTTCAAACTCCAAAACTTACTCCCAGTCATACACTTCTTCCAACAAGGCCCTATCTTCTAATCCTTCTCAAGTAATACCATACCCTGATGAGCCTATAGGAAGCTATTCTTAATCAAACCATCATAGTATATTTATTTCATCGTTTCTTTTCTTCTAGTATATCCTGACTAATTTACTTTCAAGAATTATGTTCTAATTGGTGCCTTTCCTTTGCACTTACTACTAGCTGTTTAAGTATGTCTCTTTGTGATGTTCAAGTTCCAACCTTCCCTTTTTGTCTTTTGGCTATTTAAGTTATATTTAATGATGGTGCTACTTCTGAAATACAAGTTATTCCAATACTTTCAATAGACTTTGACTATTTTGGTTTTCACAGTACCATCTGTCTAGTGGAGATCTAGGATGGGTTATATTCACACTTCTTTTACAGTTGAAATTCTAGCTTTGCTTGTAAAAACTGTTTGGTCTATGAATTGAGAATATAAGCCTATCATGAACTAGGCCTAAGATTTAATCTATGCATAAAAGTTTAATATCCCTGCATAAACCAGGTGTAATCTCTCATGTCTGTACTTGTTTTCCTTGGGATGTTGAAGCATGGAAGGAAGAAGTTCAGGATCATCCTTGGCCTCATAATAGTTTATAGATCACCTTGGAATAATACATCAATCCCTGTCTTAAAGAAGAGTATTCTGATTTTGTTGTTGTTGTAGCATCTGTTTTGGTTTATTTCTTTTCCATAAAACAGTTTATTTAATAAACTCAGAAATAAAGTGAATATCAAAATATAAATGTACAAGAAATATATTGTTCTATAAATATTACTAACAGCTAGTGTTTGGATCATAAATATTTCAGAAAGGTTCATGTGCTACAGGCTTATTCATCAGCCAAGATAGTGTGAAGAAATATGACATTCTGGAGATGGGGCCTCATGGAAGAGGTCAACTCATCAGAACAAGCCGAAAAAAAAAAGGGGAGCGGTTTACTAGGCTGTTGTTTCCATCTCCTCTTTTGTATAGTGGCTATCATAAGGTTAAGCAGCTTGACTCTGCCACAAGCTTCATATTATAATGTTCTGCATCTCCACAGTTGCCTTAACAATGTAGGCAGCTGATCTTCAATTAAATCCCTGAAATTTAAAACCCAGATAACTCACTCCTCTGTTGAATCCTATTTTTTCTTGTATTTTCTTATGGTGATGGAATGCTGATTCGTACATAGACTTACAAAAAATGGACTTGATCTGTGAAAAAAATCTATTACTTTATGCAAACTTATAAGTAACAAATTATAAAGACCACTGATATGAATGTCATTTAATTATAGCCTTATAGTTGATACCATCCAGAACTTTCAATAGCAATCCAATCTTATCAGCATAATGAACTCCAATGTTATAAATATGAATTATAATTTCAGTAAATTGACCCCTGTGTTATAGTCAATCTTAAAGGTGAAAACCTCCTCCCTAGAAGTGTATCTGAGCATGAATAATAAGGAAAGTGGAACATCACCCATGCAGCTGTTCTTTTTGCAATATTAGATTTAGAGAAAGACAAGTTAAAGCAACAAGCTACAATTTGGACACAGCTGGATATAAATCTCTTTTTCCTCAGCATTGAATTTGTATTAAGTCTGGTGCTGGCTCAGATCTGGAAGTCATGCGGAGGCTCTGTGCATGAGACTTTACAGACTACTGTTCAGGATGAATAGAGACTGTAAAGATTGCTTACTACAAGCCAGTAACTAGTGATAAATCCACGTTAAACAGATGGTAGAATGATGAATTAGACACAGTTCACAGCTCTGTCATAATCTCAGAAAATTTGCATAGGCTTGCATGAGACTCATGATTTCCCAGCATGTGGACTGTGATGCAGTGATGGCTAACATTAGTGTACTAAATCTGAGTATGCATAAAGCCTTACAAGGTTATCATCATCAGTTCTTAGAAAACTGTCCAATCTAAATCCTAATTTATTTTATAACACAAAATTTTGATTTGTTAAATAGCTCAGCTGCCACTTAACAAAAAAACCCTGGAGATTAATTTTTAAAAAAGATCTCTTTTCCTTTTGGAGAAACAACATAGAGATTTCATGAGTCTACTGACATAAAATAAGGCCAGCTGTTTCTGTAAACACAAATTACATAAGAATGCTTGAAAGGCAGAAAATAAATAAGATGGAAATATGTGTCTGAAGAGAGATAAAGAAGGAAGCTCCATGTTTTCAATTCCAAACATCCATACCTCCATTAGCAAAGCTGAGCCATTATAATAAATCATGAATCACAAAGCTAATGGAATACAAAAAATCTTATTTGCCTTATATGGCATTATGAAAATTTCAGTCAAATAATATTTCTTTTTCCATTTTCATTAATTTTAATATAATGAAAAATCTTACATATGTAGATTTATGTATTATTTCAGTACAAGTGTTTATAAAATGTTTAAGGTAGGTTACACATATGAGTCACTGCATTTATTAATTCAGTATGCTATAAGTAAACAAAATTATTTCTTTCAGTTAATTATTTTTATTTGGAAAAATCTTACTTTAAAAATGCACACCAAAAATAAACAACTTCATGCAAAAACCTAATCTTTTCTCCAGAGAATAATTTTCTGTCCATCTTTATGTAGACATTGTTATTTTTAAATTAATGTGAAGCTTGTAATAGAGGATATCAATCTGCTCAGAAAACTTTGATAAGAAATTAGTACTGCCTTTTCCCTCAGTGTGTGTGTGTGAGTGTGTGTGTGTGTGTGTGTGTGAATGCCTTGATATTTTCCCCTAACTTATCTTGATAGGTTATAATCTGTGAGATGAAATAAATGCTATTGCTTCCTAATTTACTTTTGGTCAAGGTATTTATCATAGCAATAGAGATCTAGCTGAAACACTTTTTCTAATGTCATTCATAACATAATACAGGGTAAAATGTTTTCAGAAGGCGTATATGGTTTAAAGGGAAAAATTGTTTAATTTTATCATCTTTCCTTTCTTCATTGATTAGTTTAAATGGTCTTTATCTGAAAGCTAAAATTTTCACAGATATTTACTTGAAATAAATATTATTAAGTTTAAGATCATCTTATTGATATTTGAAGATCTGATTTATTATATTTTTCAAGATAACTAGAAAAATACTAAGCTAGAAATAGTTGAGTAGAATGGTTGAATGTCTAGAAAAGTGTATATGCAGTTGCTTCTTTGAAAAAATATTGCTTAAATGTTACTAGAATAACCTTATTAGCAAATTTGAGCATTGAAATAATGAAACCAAAACAATGATGTTTTCCCACTGAAATAGAACAGCTCATTAGATGGATTACTAGTAAAGTTGTTTGCCAAGATATTTGGAAATGGTGTTGACTGCTAACAGGTTTTCAATGAAATGAGTAACATGAAAATGGCTATGGTCACTTTCTCTTAACTCATCATTCATCACTGATGGTTCCTTTATGCTGAAACAGAATGTAGTTCTTATACTTTTGTGTCTAGAAATAATGTCTATTACTACTAACATTTTTTCTTCAATTAGATTTATATATTTCAATTAATGTGGCATTTTATTTTTTGTTTATATATGAAAAAGTCATTTAAAATAATTATATGTGCTACACACACATGAATATATGCTGGAATAAGAGAAAAATGGGGTTTCCTACTATATTACCAATTCCGACATTAAACTATTTCACTGACCTCTCAGTTACATTCACATCTAAGACCCATAGTTTTCCTGAGATTGCTCCCCACAGTTTTGGAGTAACAGGTATACACATGGCTATGGAAGCCTTTAAAAGCCTTTACTATCGGTTCTGATAATTCTTACTCAGGTTCTCATGCTTATCCATCAAGTCTTCCTTTTTGAATCATCTCCCCAACCATAAACACCTTTACATTAATACTACATTGATAATTGGAGAATTTTCTAAAAGATTCCCTCTTGTTCTCACAAATGTTTAAATATGAATGTATTTATGTTTGTATACACAATGACAAACTTTATATCAAATACTAAGAAACATTTTTTTATACATTTAAGATGGTTCTGGTAACAGAGTATTAACAAACATGTTTTCTGTAATTACTTTCTTTTCTTTAGGATTTTTTATGAAAGGCTAGGAATATCATAAATTTTGTTTAAGTAATTTTTCATAAGTTACATTCTTACATGTTGCTGTCAACTAATTTTATGCATTTTTACTAAAGAGTCACATTTCATGTTACTTGGCACATAAACCACTCAAAAGTATTGTATATACATGTGACAATTAACCAATATAAAGCTTCCTTTGAGCTTTCTGTAGAGCAATTTGGAAGAGAGGCTGTACACCAAGAAATTTAGTTATGATGCATTTATTTTGGTTTGTTTGGCATTTTATTTTTTCCCCTAAACTCATATAGCTCCCACAAGTATCAATGAGACCACTCTGAAGTTTGGGAAGGACTAAATTGTACCATAAATTGAAACCAGACAGTTCTAGCTTAGCAGTTTGAAAATAAATATCCGACACAATAAGAACACAGAAATATCCTTTAGTATTCTCATCTGGAAAGGACATGCATATGTGACTAGCACCCCACATCATAGTGAGTAAGAAAAAGGTGATGAAATCCAGATGATCAGTTTGTAGTTCTGACATAAAGTTTAGGTCAGAGTTTACAGGCTCTTTGACTTTTTAAAGAACAAATAAATGAATAGAAGTATAAAATGCCAAAATATATGAATACCAAATATAATTTTAAATTGATGCTCAAGACCCAATTTGATGAACCATCTTTTTCTAAACCATTAACTGTATTTTAATCTTTCTCAAACTTAATGCATCTGTAAAGCTCCTGGACTTAACTCTGTTCCTTTATATTCTCTGTACATAATCTCTTTGCATACAGGAAATTCTTGCTAAATAATTGTCCATTTCACGATGCTGTAGAGTATCCATAAACATATTTTTTAATAATCACATAATAATTGTTTGCTAAAATATCATTTTCTACTTGGTCATCATTATGATCATTACTCTAGGACGTAACCACTCTTACTGTTTACTTATATTTGATACTGCTGTAAGAAAAAGTTCTACATCTCAGAGCTGGGCCGTCTTTTAGCACTGGGAGGCATATTACTGATTTAGGTTAAAAATTTAAAAGAAAATGATCCATTTATTCATTAAAATGAACAAAGACATGTGTAACAAGTGACTCTGGGATACTAATGTCTATTTCTATTGCATAAGAGCATAGTGTAAAAGTACTTAGTTGTCTCAAGGCTTTCTGCTTTTCTAATAGATCTCTGAAGGACAACTGATTATAAATAAACACATACACATTCACACACACACACACACACACACACACACACACACACACACATACTCTTCAGAAATACATTTTCAGATTTTAGCCATCTTACAACCTGAAAACAGAGACTTAGGAAAATAAATAAAGACAAAATATTTGCCCCCTTTCCTTTCTATCTCTACCTCTTTAGCTCTGTCCCTATCTTTCTCTCTCTTTCATTTCCCTATTTCTTTCCTCTCTCTAAACAAGGTCATATATACTTTTCCTTGCTCTGTTTCAAATTCATGCCCTCATTTTATTTAGTGTTCTTGTAAAGAATATGGATGATGCATATAAATATATATTTGAGAATACCTAAATACATTCCAGTTTAGTCTTTAATTGTATGTGTGTTTACAGGACTGATTTGATATTGGATAACCAATTAGTGTGAGCTTCCTTTGGCAACACTATTTCTTCAGTTCTCAAATTCCTTAGTTGCCTGCTGTATATTTGTTTTTTCATTTAAAAAGTTTTTTGAAAATATATTCTCTCATCTGTGCAAGCATTGTAGATTATCTCCATGCATGGTCCTTAGCTGGAATATTGGTCTCAGAAAAGACCCCTGAAGTCAGATTTTTGGTTCTGTTGCTCTCCTTGTGGAGCTTCTGTCCTTTCCATGTCTTTCTGTCTCCCCCTTCTTTTATAAGATTCCCTGCACTCTGCCCAAAGTTTGGCTATAAGTCCCAGCATCTGCGTTGATATCCTGCAGGATAGAGCCCTTGAGAAGCCCTCTATGGTAGGCTCCCATCCTGTTCCCTATTTTCTCCCTCTTCTGATGTCCATCCTCTTTGCATTTCTGAATGGGGATTGGGCATCTTAACCAGAGTCTTCATTCTTGAATAGTTTCTTTAGGTGTACAGATTTTAGTATGTTTATCCTATGCTATATACCTAATATTCACTTATGAGTGAGTATATACGCTTTGTAAATTTCTGCTTCTGGGATACCTCACTCAGGATGATATTTTCCCATTCCCACCATTTGACTACAAATTTTATTATTTCCTTTTTATTGTTGAGCAATATTCTGTTGTGTAGATGTACCACAATTTCTGTATCCATTCCTCAACTGAAGGACATCTGGGTTATTTCCAGCTTCTGGCTATTACAAATAAAGCTGCTACAAACATGGTTGAGCAAATGTCCTTGTTTTATACTTGAGCATCTTTTGGATACCATCCCTAGGAGTGGTATAGCTGGATCTTGAGGAAGCACTATTCCTAATTGTCTGCGAAAGTGCATATTGATTTCCAAAGTTTTAAAAGTTTACATTCCCACTAGCAGTGGAGGAAGGTTCCCCTTTCTCCACATCCTCTCCAGCATGTGCTGTCACTTGAGTTTTTGATCTTAGCCATTCTGATGGGTGTAAGGTGAAATCTTAGGGTCATTTTGATTTGCTTTGCCCTGATGACTAAGGATGTTGAATATTTCTTTAAGTGTTTCTCTGTCATTCGAAATTCTTCTATTGAAAATTCTCTGTTTAGTTCTGTACTTCATTTTTTAATTGAATAAATTGATTTGTTGTGGATTAACATCTTGAGTTCTTTGTATATTCTGGATATTAGTCCTTTGTCAGATATAGGGTTGGTGAAGTTCCTTTCCCAATCTGTAGGTAGTCCTTTGTTTTCCAACAACAGTGTCCTTGCCTTACAGAAACTTTTCAGTTTCATGAGGTCCCATTTATTGATTGTTGCTTTTAGAGCCTGTGCTGTTGGTGTTCTGTTCAGGAAGTTGTCTCCTGTACCAATGAGTACAAGGCTTTTCCCCACTTTTTATTCTAACAGGTTTAGTGTGTCTGGTTTTATATTGAGGTCTTTGATACACTTGGACTTTACTTTGGCACAGGGTGATAAGTATGGATCTATTTGCATTTTTCTACATGTAGACATCCAGTTAGACCAGCATCATTTGTCGAAGATACTATAATTTTCCATTGAATGTTTTTGGCATCTTTGTCAAAAATCAGATGTCCATAAGTGTATGGATTTATGTCAGGGTCTTCTATTCGATTCCATTGATCTACCAGTCAGTTTCTTTACCAGTGCCATGCAGTTTTTAATATTGTTGCTCTATAGTACAGCTTGTGATCAGGGATGGAGATTCGTCCAGAAGATATTTTATTGTAGAGAATTGTTTTAGCAATTATGGGTTTCGTGTTATTCATATGAAGTTAAGAATTTTTCTTTTGAGGTCTTTAATGAATTGTGTTGGTAATTTGATGGGAATTGCATTGAATCTCTAGATTGCTTTTGGTAAAACAGCAATTTTTATTGTGTTAATCCTGCCAAGACATGAGCATGGGATATCTTTCCTTCTTCTAATTCTTTCATCAGAGACTGGAATTTTTTTTTATACAAGTCTTTCAGTTTCTTGGTTAGGTTCACACCAAGGTACTTTATGCCCTTTGTGGCTATTGTGAAGGTTTTTGTTTCCCTAATTTCTTTCCCAGCCCTTTTATGTTCTGTATACAGGAGGGCTACTGATGTTTTGAGTTAATTTTGTATCCAGCCACTGTGATGAAGGTGTTTATCAACTGTAGGAATTCCCTGGTAGAATTTTGGGGGTCACTCAGGTATACTATCATATAATCTGCAATTTGTATCCCCTTGATCTCTTGCCTTGTATGCCTGATCTCCCCAAGACTTTAAACATGAATGGGTGTTGGATCTGTCAAATATTTTTTTGGCATCTAAGTAGATCCTGTGGTTTTTCTCCTTTATTTTGTTTATATGGTGGATCACATTGATGGATTTCAATATGTTGAACCACCCTTGCATGTCTGGGATAAAGCCTATTTCGTCATGGTGGATGATATCTTTTGTGTGTTCTTGGATTCGGTTTGCAAGTATTTAGTTGAGTATTTTTCCATCAATGTTCACAAGGGAGATTGGCCTGAAATTCTCCTTCTTTACTGGGTCTTTGTGAGGTTTAGGTACCAAGGTGACTATGGCTTCATGAAATGAATTTGGTAGTGTTCCTTCTGTTTTTATTTTGTGGAATAGTTTGGAGACTATTGGTGTTAGCTCTTCTTTGAAAGTCTGATATTGTTCTGCACTGAGACCATCTGGTCCTGGGCATTTTTTTGCATGAGAGACTTTGATGACCATTTCTATTTCCTTAGGATATATAGGAATATTTAATTTATTTAGCTGGTCTTGATTCAGCTTTGGCAAGTGGAATCGATTGAGAAAATTATCCATTTCATTTAGATTTTCAAATTTTGTGGTGTATAGTTTCTTAAAGTAAAACTTAATACTTGTTTGGATTTCTTCAGTGTCTGTGTTATGTCCCCCTTTTCATTTCTGATATTGTTAATTTGGGTAGTCTCCCTGCATTTTAGTTAGCTTGGCTAAGGGTTTATCTATCACAAAGAAATAGTTCTTAGTTTCATTGATTCTTTGAATTGTTTTATTTGTTTCTAATTTATTGATTTCAGCCTTGAGTTTGATTATTTCCAGCAGTCTATTCCTCTTTGGTGTATCTGCTTCTTTTTTCTATATGACTTTTATGTGAGCCGTTAAGTTGCTTGAATGAGATGTTTTGAATTTCTTCTTGAAGGCACTTAGTGCTACGAACTTTCCTCTTAGCAGTGCTTTCATTGTGTCCCATAAGTTTGGGTATGTTGTGTCTTCATTTTTATTGAATTCTATGAAGACTTTATGTCTTTATTTCTCTCCTGATCCAGCTGTCATTACTAGCGAGTTGTTCAGTTTCCATGTGTATGTATGTTTTTTGCTATTTCTGTTGTTGTTGAGGTCCAGCTTTAGTCCATGGTGGTCAGATAGGATACAAGGGATTGTTTCAATCTTCTTGTATCTGTTGAGGCTTGCTGTGTGACAAACTATGTGGTGTATTTTGGAGAAGGTTCCCAGAGGTGCTGAGAAGAAGGTAAATTCTTTTGTGTTTGGGTGAAAGTTTCTGTAGATGTCTGTTAGGTCCATTTGATCTATGACCTCTGTTAGAGTTATTGTTTCTTAGTTTAATTTCTGTTTTGTTGACCTGTCTTTTGTTGAGAGTGGGGTGTTTAAGTCTCCCCCTATTAATGTGTGGGGATCTATGTGTGGTTTAAAATTTATTAATATTTCTTTTACAAATGTGGGTGCTCTTGTATTTGGGGCATAGATGTTCAGGATTCTGATGTCTTGAAGGTGGAATTTTCCCTTGGTGAGTATAAAGTTTCTCTCCCCATCTTTTTGTATTACTTTTTTGTTGAATGTCTATTTTATCAGATATTAGAATGGCTACTCCTGCTTGCTTCTTGGGTCTATTTGCTTGGAGTACCATCTTCCAGCCCTTTGCCCTCAGGTAATGCCTATCTTTGTGACTTAGGTGTGTTTCTTGTATGCAAAATATTTTTGGGTCTTGTTTATGCATCCTTGTTTATGTATTTTTATTGAAGAATTGAGTCCATTGATGTTGAGAGAGATTAATGACCAGTGGCTGTTAGATCCTTTGATTTTGATGTTGTCTGTGGTAGTGTGTTTGTGTGCTTGTTTACTTTTTGTTTTGGTGTAGTGAGGTTAATTATTTCCTGTGTTTTCTTGAAAGCAGTTAGATTTCTTGCGTTGTATTCTAGTTTCTTCTGTATTGCTGGATTTGTGTGTATTTTTGAAATGTATTTTTGTCGTTGAATATCTTGTTTTCTCTGTGAGGACTTAGAGTTTTGCTGGGTATAGTAGTCTAGGCTGACTTCTGTGTTCTCTTAGGGTCTGCATGATATCTGTACAGGCCCTTCTGTCTTTCATGTACTCTGTTAAGAAATCAGGTGTGATTCTGATAGTTTGCTATTATATGTTACTTGGCCGTTTTCCCTTGCAGCTTTTAGTATTTTTCTTTGTTCTGTATACTTACTGTTTTGATTATTATGTGGTGGGAAAATTTTCTTTTCTGGTCTAATTTATTGGGTGTTCTGTAGGCCTCTTGTATTCTTATAGGCCTCTCTTTTAAGTTGGGTAAATTTTCTTCTATGATTTTGTTAAAAATATTTTCTGTGCCTTGGAGGAGGGAATCTTCTTTTTCCTCTATCCCTATTATTCTTAGGTTTTGTCTTTTCATGTTTTCTTTGATTTCTTGGATGGTTTGTGTCAGGAATTTTTAAAATTTATTATTTTCTTTGACAGCTACATTGATTTTTTCCATTGTATCTTCCACATCTGAGATTCTTCCATCTCTTATAGTCTTTTGGTTATGCTTACTTCTGTAGTTCCTGTTTTCTTTCTTAGGTTACCTCTCTCCATGATTCCCTTTATTTGTGTTTTCTTTAATTTTTCCAATTTTATCTTCAGATCTTGAACCATTTTGTTGATTTCCTTCACCTGTCCGACTTTATTTCCTCTTTTTCCTTCAATTCCTTAACCTGTTTGTTTAAACATTCCTCTGTTTCTTTTATTTCTTTCAGTGATTTAAACATTTCCTCTCTGAAAGCCACAAACTGTTTGGTTGCATCTTCCTGTATTTCTTTACAGATGGCCATAATCTGTTTTACTTTATCTTCCTCTTATTTTTTACACATTTTTTTTTTTGCTTCCTCCATTAACCTCTTACTAAGCA
>CM053752.1:49754218-49768174 GCA_028658305.1 Pachyuromys duprasi
TGTCTCAAGTGTTGTCTTTTAATTTCTGGTGACTTCTGGTATCCTGGGATGGGAAGAATCCTTTT
The DNA here is from genome assembly GCA_028658305.1 of Pachyuromys duprasi. Taxonomy (NCBI): domain Eukaryota; kingdom Metazoa; phylum Chordata; class Mammalia; order Rodentia; family Muridae; genus Pachyuromys; species Pachyuromys duprasi. The sequence continues at coordinate 49,754,284 of CM053752.1, forward strand.
GGCAGGGTTCTGAAGGAGATCTCCTGAACTTTTTGGGTATGATCAACTGAATGGTGGTGCTTCTCAGGAATTGTCACAATTCACTTTAGGCATATGTGGTAACTGTGGTGTTCAGGAAGGCACTCCTGTCATTAGGAGAAGTCCTAGAGGTAGCTGCCCTGCTGATGGGTTTCTTGCTCTGAATTTAGTGAGCTGCTGCTGCTACTCTTAAGGTGTATTTATTGGGTGAAGCCCTCTTGTAGAATCAGAGAGTCCCGCTGTTTCTTCAGTTTAGCTAGGGATAACTGGTTGCACCTTAGAGCAGTATCTGAGGGCTGCTCCAATGGCTCTCAGGTTTTTGTAGGTCTGAGGTTGTTGTTGTATGCCCCAGTGGCCTAGCCATAATCAATAGGTGGTGAGCAAGGCACTCATGCCTATAGTAGAAGGCTAGAGCCTAGAGCCTGCGTGAACCCAGGAAATCTTTTGGACCTGGGTGTCCTGAGCATTGGACTTGATATTTTCCCCGGTGTGGGCTCCCTCAAGACAGGGACATCCAGATTGCACTTTGGGGAGCACAGTTTTTTTCTGGGATGGTGAGTAGAACATGCAGGCACAGACACATAGCTCCACCTTGCTGGCGATTGGATGCCTGGGCATCTGCAGAAACTCAGTAACTTTTCCCAAGAAATTTTCAAGGGGCAGGAGGTGTCAGTTGAGTGCTCTGAGGTAGACCTGCTTTTCCCCTCACTATGGGTTTCCACCTGACAAAGAAACTCAAACTCTGGTGCCCTGGGGCCCATAGTTCTATCTAGGGCAGTGAGTCAGGCTTGCAAGCAGGACTCTGCTGGCTCCTGTGTGCCCCACTCTGGGCTGGTGCCTGGCACCCACAGGACCTGGGTCTTTTTCCAGGGATTGTCTGGGTGACCTAAGGTCCATCCCAATCGTTTCCAGCACAGTGGGGTTTTCTCTCGACTGGAAATCCCAGTCTCTGATGTTGCGGGGCCCACAGTTCAGTCTGGGACAGTGATCAGAGCACACCAGCGGTGTGTGGTTCTGGGCTGATGACTGAGAGCCTGGAGGGACCTGGGAACTGTTCCATGGTTTAGCTGGGTGAGTTGAAGCTGAATGAATCCCACACTGTGGGGTTTCCTCCCACCTTGGAAATTCAATCGCTGGTGTTTTAGGACCCAGAGTTCTGCCTGCTGGTCACTGTGCAGATCCTGCTGTGCTGCTGATCAGAAAGACTGTCCTCCCTGCTCTGCCATCTTGGATCTACCCACTTGTTTTTCTTATAGGGAAAACTCTAGCAACTGATTCTGAAGTGACCCTGTCTAAGGTCCTTCAGATGATTTCAAGCTGATGGGTTTCCTTTTGAGGTCTTTGGGAAGTATTTCTCAATTTATGGCTTGTGACCTCTTTGGGGGTTGATTGTCACTTTCATAGGGGTAGATTAAGACTATCATAAAATGCAGATCTTTATATTAGGATTTATAATAATGACAAAACTGCAGTTATGAAGTAACTAACTTTCTTATGGTTTTCACATGAGGAACTGTGTAAAAGAGACACAGAATTAGGAATGCTGAGAATCACTTTCAGATTTTCCTTATTACAGTTTTTGTGTACTTCGTTATGGCTCAGAAATATAAAATCAACACTTTATTATTCTGCAATATTTCCTAGTACAAGCAATTTTATCTGAAATGTTCTTTGTAAATTCTGGATTAGTCCATATTTCAAATACAAGCTGTGGTGGTAATTAATTCAGAACAATTTACTAGCTTTTGGAATTTGTGAAATACTATATTTCACAGGTAAAAGGTGGAGTAAGATATATATTTCCATATTTATTACTTAAAATAATAAAATAGGTAATCATTTATTACATAGATTTATATTATTAGTTGTTTGTATAATACCATGAGCTTATGACATGATACAATGAATGAGCTCATCTTGAAGTATACATAAACTAATTACTTTATATTTAAGATTCATTTTGCTTCTGTTTCCTAGAAAAAATATAAAAGATTTCATAATGTTAAAAGCATATACTTAAAGGCATATATTTAAAGAAGTCTCCATGTATAGTGATTAAATAATTAGGAAGGATTTAGTCTAATTTAAATTAAGCTTAGCATGTTAATTCTATTTTTAGGGGCAAAAATAAATACCCCTTAGGATCCAGAACAATTTTAATATATTGAAAAAGGTTGAGTGTAATGAATATAGAGTGTTTGCTAAGACCTGCTGCCAAGATGATAAGACATCTAATTTTGAAGGACTGAGTTACTTAGGATGAATACTTGGGGTTTTTGTCGTGAAGGTAAATGTTTACTTTTCTTGCTTTAATTTAAAAACTGCATTATATGTGTTTATTAACTATCTGAGAGACTTCCTTTTTTCACACAAAGGGAATCCATCAATTGCTGTGTCTCATTCACAGAAAATGAAAGTGGAAGAAAGCCCCACTTAGTCCATATTGTACAAAAGCCTTCAAACCACAGCTGCAGCCTATGGGTGGTTCAGAAATTATTGTACCAAATCTCTTTAAAAATCATTTCATAATGTGTTTTATACATTTTGTAACATGTATTTCTTCAGTGCTGGTACCCAGATTTAGAGTGAGTGAATCAAAATGAGCACAATTTATTTTATACGTTTGTACATTTCTCATTGATCATTGATATTGTGCATTATATCACAAAATAAAAACTACTAGTATATTGAATGTTAATATTATGTCATAAGTTTTAACCACTTTCCTATGCATCATTTTATTTGGAAAGTTTAAAAAATTTCAAATTGGTATTGTATATTTGTGTTGTGGTAAATATAAATTGGTTTTTTTAAATTATTTTTTATCATTCATTTTTATTTTTATTATTAGTTACATTTTGTTAACTTTGTATCCCAGCTGTATTCCCATCCCTCATTCCCTCCCAATCCTACCCTCCCTCCCTCATCTCCTCTCTGCCCCTTTCCAAGTCCACTGATAGGGGAGGACCTCCTCTTTTTTGATCTGACCATGTTTTATCAGGTATCTTATAAATATAAATTTGTAATATGAGAGAACCAATGCAATAAGAGGCAACATATGATTGCCAAAGATCAAGAGGGCAGGCAAAGATAGTTACATATTGTGAGAAATATGCTGTGTTGTGGTGAGTACAATATTTGTCTGCAATTAGTCAGATTATCTGGTATGGCTTTACAATCATGTATAATTAGACCACTAGTGGCATAAAATAAAGCAATGACATTTAGATGCTTACCTGACCAGATGTAATAATCTCAACTAATGGTAGAAAACCCTGTCTGCAGAAAACAATATCAGATTGCCCCTGTATCAATCACACATGGATAAAGCACTACACCATTTTCAGAATATTTATGTCAAAGAAATATAAGATAACAGACTATTCCAAGAATAGGGGGAAATTAAACTAGTAGGTTTTGTGTTAAAGTATATCTTTAGTTATAATATTTCACTCAAAATAATTTATCATTCTTTTCATATTTGTCTTAAATTACTACTAAATAGTTGTAATGAATGTGATAAAAAAAGAGACCAATATTTTAGCCATTCTAATAGAGAATCAGATGTCTGTTTAATTCAGTTACTTTATTCATTAAAATTAAATTTATTAAATGTAGTCACAGCAATGAGCAATATATGTATTTGTTTCATTCACCTTTCAAATTTAACTTAGCATGCTAATTATATTTTTTTATGGAAAAAAATCTTAGGACCCAAGGCACTTTTAATACATGTGTGCTCTTTTGTAGACAACTCCCAAAACTTCCACCACCCTTCAGCTCCTGGTAAACATCTGGCTCTATGTTTCTGTGAGTTCAACTAACAAGACAGTATAAATATTTGAACACATATTATAATTATATCAGTCTATTTACTTTTCATCTCATGGGTGCCTTCTCCCTCCCTTCCTCTCAGTCCCTCCACTTTCCCTTTTTCCCCCCTCTTCTCACCCTTTCCCCACAGAAAAAGAGGAGTCTCCCTTTCCTCATATCAACCTTCCAACACACATCAGTTCACATCAGGACTGAGCATATCTTCATTCCTTGAGGCCAGGCAAGGCAGCCTTGCTACGGGGAAGTGATCCAAAAGTAGGCAATAGAGTCCATGTTAGAAACAGCCCCCTTCTATTCACCAGGAGCCCCATATCAAGACCAAGCTGCCTATCTGCTATATGTGTGCAGAGAGCCTAAGTCTAGATCATGCATTCGCCTTAGCTGATGTCTCAGGCTCTGAAAGCCCCAGTGTGACTGGGTTAGTTTTCTCTGTTAGTCTTCTTGTTGGTCTTCCTGTCCCTTCTAGGCCCTTCTGTGTTTCCCCCAACCCTTCCGCAGGATCCCCAGAGTTCTGCCCCATGCTTGGTTGCAAGTCACAGCATCAGTCTGTATCTGCTGTTGGTGGAGTCTCCCAGACAACAGTCAACTTAGAGAGGGAATGAACAGGAGATTAAAAGGGGAGGCAAACAAAGGTAGGGATCAGATGTTGGGAAAATGGACGGGGTGGAGGAAGATTAGAGGGCTGGGAACAAGAAGGTAACCTGGGGAGAGACATCTCTTTGTCAAGTTGGAGGCCTGGTACGGGGTAGGCTCATGGAAGGATATTAATATGATTCTAGCTGAGACTCCTAAAGGGGAGTCTCAGGAGTGAAGTGACCACCAGGACTAGTGGACCAGGCAGGACTAGTGGAAGGAGAGTAACAACAACCTACCAACAAAACCTGTGAAACAAAAAGTACCCAGCCTACAAAAAGTGTAGGAATAACCGGGGTTCAAAGATAGAGGGAAAACCCAAACAATAATTGGCCTAACCTGAGATCCACCCCGCAATAAAGAGCCAGCCCCTGACACTAATAATGATACTGTGCTGTGCTTTCAGACAGGAGCCTAACTGAACTGTGGTCTGGTAGGCTCCAGCCAACAGCAGATTGAGACAGATGCCGGGACTTGCAGCCAAACCCTTAAAATATTACTAGAAACTTTAAATAACAAGTGAGCTTTAAGGAGATGTAAAATCAACACCAATATTCACATAGGATTGGAGATATGATATTTTGGTTAATCTAAGGTCATTTTTATCAGTCTAAACCTAAGATAGATGGGGTGACATGCAATATACTTCAGGATGTTTAAGGCTTTTGTGCTTTCCCTTTCAATGTTTTAACATTCTTTTGTGTCTTTTAAAAAATAATTTATTTATTATTATTTTATGTGCATTGGCTCATCAGATCCCTTGGTACAGTAGTTATAGACAGTTTGAGCTGCCATATAGATATTGGGAATTGAACCCAAGTTCTCCAGAAGAACAGCTGGTGGTCTTAACTACTGGGCCGTTACTCCAGCCCCAATGTTATAACATTCTTAAAGGAAGATTTGTATGAGAATATTGCTTCCAAGTGCTTCTTCTCCTGGTGATTGGGAGTATAATGATGGTTTCAGGTGGGTATTACCTCCCAATATCATATCTTAAATCATGCTTACCATTCTTCCAGTTCTGACAATGCATTTTTACCTTATTTGAAGTAGATATTTTCTTTTATTTTATATGTCCTTTCAACATTTTCATACATGTATGTAGTACATTCCCAACCTTTTGTTTTTCTCCCATCACTTTCTTTTATTAATATTTTTATTTTATATTAATCACAGATTATGTACTTTGTATCCCAGCCGTAGCCCCCTCCCGCATTCCCTCCCTATCCCCCCCATTCCTCCCTCATCTTCTCCCTGCCCTTTTCCAAGACCACTGATAGGCGAGGATGTCCTCCCCTTCCATCAAATTCTAGCTTATTAGGTCTCTTCAGGACTGGCTGTAATGTCCTCTTCTGTGGCCTAGCAAGGCTGCTCCTTCCTCAGGGTGCAGGGGAGTTCAAAGAGCCAGCCATTGAGTTTATGTCCAAAATGTTCCCTGTTCTCCGTACTAGGGTACCCACATGGATAATGAGCTACCATTTGTTACATTCAAGCAGGGGTTCTAGGTTATATCCATACATGATCCTTGGTTGGTGAAGCAGTCTCATAAAAGACCCCTGTGCCCTGATATACTTGGTCCTTGCAGAGCTCCTGTCCTCTCCAGGTCATACTAACTCCCCCTTCTTTCATATGATTACCTACACTCTGCCAAAGGGTTGGTTATGTGTCTTAGTATTTGCTTTGATACACTGCTAGGTTGAGTCTTTCAGAGGCCCTCTGTGGTAGGCTCTTGTCCTGCCACTTCTTTTCTCCTACATCCAATGTCCATCCCATTTGTCTTTCTAAGTGAGGATTAATCCTCTTACCCCAGGTCCTCTTTCTTGTTTATCTTCTTTAGGTGTATAGATTTCGGTATGTTTATCCTATCTTATAGGTCTTTATAAGTGAGTAAATACCATGTGTGTCTTTCTGCTTTGGGATACTGTCAGGAGCTGGCATTCGCCATTATAAGATAGCGCCGGTTTCCGGGTTCTTCGTGGACACGGCAGTGGTAAACAACTGTGTGCGCATATGCATAGCCTGCTAGGGGCTATGCTAATGAGGGTTTGAGATACAGACCAATCATGGAAGTACACGCTGTCTTAAGTCCTATTTAAGCAGCATCAGTCCATAGCTCAGGGTCTTCTGCCTTTTACTGCTAGCTGCGCAGCTGAATAGCATGATGTATTCCCAATAAAGCATGCTCCAGAAGAATCCTGTTGTGGAGTCTTCCTTGCTGGCAAGGTGGGCGTGACAGGATACCTCACTCAGGATGATCATTTCCAGGTCCAACCATTTGCCTGCAAATTTCATGATTCCTCCTTTTTAATTGCTGAGTAGTATTCCATTGTGTAAAAGTACCACAATTTCTGTATCCATTCCTCAACTGAGGGACATCTGGGTTGTTTCCAGGTTCTGGCTATTACAAATAAAGCAGTTACGAACATAGTTGAGCAGATGTCCTTGTTGTGTACTTGAGCATATTTTGGATATATGCCTAGGAGTGGTATAGCTGGATCTTGAGGAATCACTGTTCCTAATTGTCTAAGAAAGCGCCAAATTGATTTCCAGCGTGGTTGTACAAGTTTACATTCCCACCAGCAATGGAGGAGAGTTCCCCTTTCTCCACAACCTTCCCCGCATTCAAGTCTCTTTATTTTGTTTTCTGATCTACAGAGTTTAACCAGGACTGTTTTGTAACCATGTCTTGTGACTAAGCAAGCATGGTGGGTCCACCAGTGACTGAGAGCTCTCATCTTGAACAAAAAGCATAAAACAGAGAGAATCCTGAAACTAGACTGAGGGCTTAAATTTCAAGTCCTACACCCATTGACATTTTCATACAATGAAATCAAACTTTGCAATGTCCTGAAACAGACCTCCTGTGTGGTACCAAGCACTAAAATATCTGAACCTATTGAGGACATTTCTCATTTAATTCACTTCACTATAAAACTGAAGAAAATATCCACCTTTCCCCCAGAATCCACTGATAGTTCATAGTTCAGCAAGAAGGCATAGGAGCACATGTGCTGGTTCTTCATCTATGACTGACTATTGACCTGACCAGTCTTTTGCAACTCTCTGGACAGCTGATGATGATTTTAGCTTATGAATGAAGTGGCTGTGTCATGCCTGAAAAACAGCATTTCTCATTCCAGCTTTTCTTCCCATCATTCATTTCTTACATTTTCTGTACCTTCTCTTCCACATTATCCCATGAGCTTTAGAGGTGGTAGTATGTTGTGGGCTGTGCATCATTTCTCAGTGTCTTCAGAAGATTTACTGTTGTTGTTTAGCTAAATAGACACAGAAAAACCCAAATTCATCTACATAAGTATACTAGCACATATAGATTAATGTTATTGCCAATCTTCACAGGATGAAAATTTCTAAATAAATCACAACCATGAACTAAAATGTGAATAAAACAATCACAACATCAACAAATCACACACACAAAAATACATTGGCATATGTTTGTGTTAGCTAACTACTCCTTGGCATAGAATATTTTCTGGACTGTGGTGTATGTACTTTGCGACATTTCACTAGAATCAAACTGATGTTGCTTTCACCAAAATGTGTTACTTACAAATAGATTCTTGGTTAGGTGTAGGGCTTTGTGTCTGCTTTAGCTTCTCCATGATAGGATTTTGTTCTGGTTTAAACCTATACAGGTCTTGTATATGCTCTCTGGTAAAACTGGACAGCTGCATATAGAAAACTCAAAATGTATCCACACCTATCACACTGCACAAGACTCAACTGCAAATGGATCAAAGACCTCAACATAAGAACCATATATTCTGAATATAATAGAAGAGAAAGTAGGAAATAGAGTTGAATTCATTCATTGGCACAGGAAAGAACTTTCTGAACAGGACAACGTAGTACATATATTAAGACCAACAACTAATAAATGGAACTTCATGATGGTAAAAAGCTTCTGTACAGCAAAGGGCACCATTATTTAAAGAGGGCAGCCACCTACAGAACGGAAAAAAAATACCAATTATACATCTAATAGAGTTGTTACCTAGAATATATAAATAAAAAATCCTTAAATATTACGAAAACAAATGGCATAATTAGAAATGGGATAAATATGCAAACAGAGTCGTGAAAAGATGAAAAAATACAAATGGTTGTGAAACACTTAATATGTGTTTAACATCCGTAGGCGGCAGGAAAATGCAAATTAAAACCACTTTGAAATTTCATCATTACCCATGGCCAAGATCAGCAAATGAATGACTATACATGCTAGAGAGGATAGAGGAAAATAACCGCTTAGTTATTCATGAAGAGAGTGTAAACTTGTGTAGCTGGTATAAAACTCACTGTGAAGAGTCTTCAGGCTGAAAATAGAACTGCCATAACATTCATCTATACCACTCAGAGTTCTTTGGATATATGTGACCGTAATTGTTCCTCTGTTTACTGTAGCCAGAAGTTGCCAATGACATAGATGTCCACAGACTTATGAATGGGTACTCCAAATGTTGTTCATTTATTCCTCTTAAAGAACATGTATGTACTGCTGCTAGTTGTAGTCTTAGGATTTTGATCTTGTTCATATCTTACTTGATTCCATCAAATTTTGTTATTTTTAAATATGGTATATGAAGCTACTTTTTCATCCTTATTCTAATATAATATTCCTGATATCTGCACATCTACCTGGAGCTCTGAGGATGCCTATGATACTTTGTAACTTTTTAAAACCCTCCAACTGCCAACATCTAATTTGTGTTTGCACTAGTAAATGAATCTTGGTCCTCTTAAAATTTTCTTCATATTAGTAAATGTTTCATTTTTCTTGAATATAATACCTTAGGATCAATTTTGACTTATTTGTTCAGTACCTGAGCATTTTTTTAAATGTCATAAAATATTTTGGAATCTATCTCCTTTTAATATGTTTTATTTTTTGAAATAGAGTTCTTGTCATATAATATATTCCGATAACAGTTTGTCTTCCTTCTTCTTCTGCCAGATTCTTCCCACTTCCCAACCCTTCAAATTCAAATTTCATGTCTTTTTCTCTCTTAAGCAAACAGACAAATAAAAGACAGATAGACAAACACATAACAAAATGCATGATCTAACAAGCAAAAAAAAAAACAGAAAAGAAACTAAGAAAGAGGAAAAATGCACAAACACACACACAACTAAAAATCAAAACCATAATTAACATGCAAAAAAACAGAAGTGTAAAATAAAAACAGTTTGAAACAAAATATGTCTCTAAAATAACTTTGAGTTCATTTTTGTTGGCCTTATACTGCTGAGTATGGAGCCTTCACTTAAATGTGGTTTGTATACACAGTAAGATACTCTTGGAGAAACTAATTTATTTTTTAGACCCTTGAATCAGAGTCCATTCTGTCTTTATATAAGTATAGCAATATTCTGACATTAAGTCCAGTGTTCTTGCTGCAGTAACTTATAGTTTTGTATCCTTGATTTTAGTTTGTGCCTTTCACAACCTGTATTCAAGGTTTCATGCTTGATGACATTCAGAACAAAAAATAAAAATAAAAATAGGGTTCTAGTCTCCTCTTCCTGATGCCCTCATAGCTTTCCACTATCTTCAGTGTTAACCCCACCACAAATTCTGTAACTTCTTAAGTACCCTGTAATGGTCTAGCACATTACAATGTCCTGTAAATATGTCACTTTATCATATTTAATCCCACCTACTCTTTCATAATTTTTAAAAATGGAAACTTAAATAATTTGTTATTGATGCCAGAATGTAAATTTATGTCAAGTTTAGTTAACTTTGAGGTAGTAAATATGCTTCAACACACTAATCATTTAGTACAGTAACCACTTAAATTCTTTGTTCTTTTATTTGGAGCACTTTGTAAGCCAGCTCATCACTGACTCCATTTAGCTACGTTTTTAATATATTCTTTATTTGCTTCTTGCTTTCTTTTTCTTTCAACTGACTTATTATCCCAGACACTGCACAATTACTTATTTATGTGTTTGTTTATCCTTTATAATATATGGGCAACTGTCTAAGTAAAATGAGAACAAAAATGTGTTAAATGGGATGGATAAGTGAATATTTATGGCATTATTGGTTATTTACTAAAATCATCAAAATCATGTTTGTCACCCACGTATCTTTTAAACACTGGTTCCTATGAGCTGCTTGTTATAAATTTGACATTTTTAAACCAATTGGTGGGCAAAAGAAGCAGAGTTATGGAGTAGTATACTTTGTATTTAAAACTAACACTATAACTAATATGAAGTTAAAATAGAGATTATTGTAGAAAATAAAGGTGCATAAATTATATAACTATATCCAAAGCAAACCATTAGATATTTCTCCTCTTTTAGTTTTATATCTTACTTATGAATAAATTCTGCTTCTTTTCTTTTGTTTTGTTTTAACCATGTCTTGTTAATTCTCTTGGTTAACCAAGAAAACTTGCATTTATAAAAACACAGTTCAAATATACAGTTCATATTTGTTAATTTAAACTACCTGAACTATTAAGAACCATTTATGTATGAATCATAAAGAAGTATTAGTATTACTTAAAACTGACCATCATAGTAGCCTACAGGCAGTCCAAAACAAATACACAAAACAAAAAGTTAAAACTATGCTACAAAGAACCTGAATTGAGTTTAAAGAATGGATATTCCTAAACTATACAAATATTATAGTTTAGTAATAGTTAGTACTAAGTAGAGACTGAAAGAACTTACGTGATAAACTAGAATTTTTAAAACAAACTTCTGAGATTACTGAACTGGCAATGATACTATACTTGAAATATTAGTGCTATTTAAGGAAGAACTAAGCTGAAAAGTAATTGTTAGCTTCTAAAATTGCTAACATGTTATTGTAATCTGGCAAATAATCAATACTACTTTAATATCCTATAACATTGTAATTGTCTAGTAATTAAGCTTAATCACTAATTAGTTTAGAAGAATTTTAATTTCTGTAACAACTAAATAATTCTTTGCTCACTAAATTTCTATTTGCATTTATACTGAGTATTCACATTAAAATAAAATGAGGCATATATGGCTGCCTTGATTGTTAGTGACATTATTTTTTATGGAGGTTTTATAAGTATTAGAATTTGACATTCTGATCATGTTATTTATCACTTGTCTACATGTTGAGGGCATTCCTTGAGATTTTTATTTTATTTTTTTTAACTTTGTCAGGAGCTTTAAGACTTGAGACTTTTTTCATGATTTGTTGTCCTAATAACTGTCACTTCCATCTTTAAAGTTATGAATAAGATATAGGAAAAGTATGTCTTATAAATATATTTTATGGAAAAAGTGAGCAAATAATTTTCTTTGTATAACTGATAGCATAATTATACTGAAAATATATTTATAAACAGAAACTGCACTTATCCATGACTAAGATTGCTGACATTCATATTTGTTTTATTACTTTACAAGTATAAGGAACAAGCTGTATATATTTGTCAACATACTTTATGAACAAAAATTTTAGAATTATTATTTTAAATGTTATATATTTAATCACTTCACAGCCGGATTCCATCCCCTCCCTCCTTTCCTTCCAGTTCCACATCCTTATGTGTCTCTACCCCATTTCACCCACTCTTCTCAGAGAAGAGGAGGTCCTTAAGGGGTACCAACCTACCCTGACATGTCAAGTCACAGCAGGACTAAGCACATCTTCCCCCACTGCTTCCAGACAAGGTAACCCAGATAGGGGAAAGGGATCCAAAGGCAGGCATCAGAGCTGGAGATAGTCCCTACTACCATTGTTATTACCCACATGATGGCTATGCTGCATATCTGTTTTGAGGAAATATGTGAGCAAAAAGACATATGGACAATAGTTTAATTTAACTCATACTGAAAGCTTTGACATAGGAGTGTCTTTAAAAGTCTAATGCTACAATTCTAAAACTACGTATTTTTGCAAAGCAATTAATCATTAAACACAGATCTTAGGCTTTCTTTTTTCTTTCATTATTGCACCTTATTTTTAAATACTGGGTGATTACCAATAATCTATTATTCAGTTATTGTGGATCCTTTGCTGATGTATTCTGCTACTGAAAAATTTAAGCAAACATTTCCTAACATAATCTCATTTTATACAATATTACGTTATCTTTATTAATACATGTTTTTGTACAATATAATGAGGTCTCTTTATTCCTCTGTTTAATTATTTCTCTTTGATATTTTATGTGCTTATCCATTGCTGATATTATTAATTGTCCATCCATTATTTTTTATGGTCTTGAACATCTATTGACAGTTTTTTTTTTAATTTTTTAAAATTTATACATCTATGAAAGCTCAAGGCTCATTCCTGGTGATTTTTCCTGAGCTTTGTAACATACTTGCAGATCTTTATTTTCTCTAATTAATTTCTTTTTGTGTATGTATGTTTGAGACAAAACATTATTTACTTTATAGATTATGAAGTATACTGTAGAAAAAATGACCTTAGCCAATTAGATCCACCAGTGATCTTGTACAATCTCTATGGAAACCAATCTGGTGCATTCTCAATAAACTGAGAATAGTTCTACCTCAAGATCCAGCTATGCAACTCCTGGGAATATACCCAAAAGATGTTCCACCATACAACAAGGACATTTGATCAACTACGTATATAGAAGCTTATTCATAATAGTCAGAAACTAGAAACAACATAGATATCCCTCAACCAAAGAATGGATACAGAAATTGTGGTATATTTAAAGAAAGGAATACTACTCAGATATTAAAAATAAAGAGAGAATATTCAACAAAGGAATCTTGAATGGCCTAGAATCACTTAAAGAAATAGTCAAATTCTTTAGTCATCAGGGAAATGGAAATAAAAATGCCTCTGAGATTCAATCTCACATTAGTCAGAATGGCTAAAATCATCATCTCAAGGAACAGTACATGCTGGTGAGAGTGTGGAGAAAGGGGAACCCCCTGTTCATTGCTTGTGGGAGTGTAAACATTTTTTAAAATTTATTTATTTTTATATCAATCACAGGTTAGGTACTTTGAATCCCAAGCAGAGACACATCCTTCCTTCACTCCCACTCTCTTTCTCCCTCCCTCATTTCCCTCCTCCCCACCCCCTCCAAGTCCACAAACAGGGGAGGACCTCCTCCCCTTCCATCCAACCCCAGCTCATCCTGTCTCCTCAGGGCTGGCTGCAATGTCCTCCCCTGGGATCTAGCCAGTCTGTCACGCCCTGGCTTGTATTGGGGAGGGTCACAGAGTCAGCCATCAAGTTCATGACTGAAACAGTCCCTGTTTCCCTCACTAGGGTCTTCAGTCCTACACCGAGCTATCATGGGCCCCATCTGAGCAGGGGTTCCAGGCTACATCCACTCATGTTCCTTGATTGTAGAAACCGTCTCATACAAGACCGCTGTGCCCTGCTCAGTTTGGT
>CM053752.1:49776060-49789543 GCA_028658305.1 Pachyuromys duprasi
GTGATCAAAGAACAGGCCAATCTTTTCTTGTCAGAGGCAGTCCCTGTTCCCATTATTATGGAACCCACTTAGATACTGAACTGCCATGGGCTACATCCGTGCAGGGGTTCTAGATTTTCTCCATGTATGGTACTTGGTTGGAATATCAGTCTCAGGATAGACCCCTGTGCTCAGAATTTTTGGTTCTGTTGCTCTCCTTGTGGAGCTCCTGTCCTCTCCCTATCTTACTATTTCCCACATCTTTCGTAAGATTCCATGCGCTCTGCCCAACAGTTGGCCATAAGTTTTAGCATCTACTTTGATATTGTGCAGGGCAGAGCCTTTCAGGGGCCCTCTGTGACAGGCTCCTAGCTTGTTTCCTGTTTTCTTCTTCTTCTGATGTCCATTGGAGTGAATCTTAAGGAGAATGAAAGACGAGATGAACAGGAATGACTTAGAGGTTCAAGGCAGAGGATGTGATGCTACATAAAAAAGAGGGTGAATATGCAGGAAAAATGAATACCACTTTGTATATATTTATTACACCTATGGATCCTATCTAAATGAAGGAGATGCAAATTAATACCTAGATATTGTGGAAATGGCCTAAAACATGAAAATTTATGAGCTATTTAATAAATCTAGACACAGGTTCCTGGAATTATCAATATATTGTGTACAGTGCCTACAAATATGAAATGTTAATTTGTGTTTATGGGTTTTTTCTGTTTTTATAATTTATGGTTGCATTTTGCATTAGAGAAAAATATTTGTTGGCTTTTTATTTTTGTATATGATTTTATAGATGTGCTAATGTTATCTGTCTTTGAAACTGAAATATTTAACAGGATGTCATCCGTTTTCCCAACACTTTAGTTTTGGCTTCCTTGTGAATTATTTTAAAAATTATTTTATATGTGAATTCAAATTTGCATAATAGACATGCTAATTATGTCAGAATGTGACTTGTGTGTCAGTTGGGTTCTCTGAACACAGGAACATTTCTCCTGATTGCTTTTTTGTTTTGTTTTGTTTTTTTTGTTTGTTTTTTTCCCAACAGGATGAACAGTAGGCTGCAGGGGTGTGCTTTTCCTTGGTATAATTCTCTTATGTAGAAATTATAAAAGAGAGAAACATAGTGGCCATTGGAAAATCATTTCTATAATGCAGTTTTAAGCTGCAAATATCCATTTCTATCAAAAAGAAATAAATGCTTAACATTGAGAATCAAATGACTGCTAAAGAAGACATTTTATTTAGGGGAAAAATAAATATCTCAAATAGATTTGCTGAACATTTTATATGTACCAGGAGTTGAGACTGTAATAGATTTTAATATTTTAGTAAATCTCATTCAATTATAATACCTCTGTGAGGCAAAAACAATACATGTCATAATACATGAAAATAAAAGTTGAATAGCAAGAAATCTATGTACACCAGAAAAAATATCTTATAAGTTATTATGGGTACGATTCAGAATTTATCTTCGGTATTGAAGATGAATAATACCTTCATGTAAAATATAAAATTTAATCTTCTTTCAGTGTATTTTCATTGCCAATTTTTCATG
Source organism: Pachyuromys duprasi (assembly GCA_028658305.1). Lineage (NCBI taxonomy): Eukaryota > Metazoa > Chordata > Mammalia > Rodentia > Muridae > Pachyuromys > Pachyuromys duprasi. The sequence goes on from CM053752.1 coordinate 49,777,613, forward strand.
TCATTCATCCAGACCTTTTTTATTAGACCTTTCCACAGAAATATGTTTTGCCTACAGTGTCATAATTTTATTGACATGCTTGAAGAAAGTCATTTTTCTTTAATACTTCCTCTTTTATCTTTGCAGAGGAAATAGTAAAATTGTAGGTAAGCCATTTCTTTCTGTGAAAACATAGTTTTCAATCTCAGTGTTCAAATATTTCTTTACTAGCTTTCTAGTTTATGGCCATTTTTATTTGTGTGTGTATGTGTACATATATGTAATGTGCTTATGTGTGTTTATGTTTTTGGGCACAGGACATGTGGGTGGAAGGTACAAGTGTTTTTGTGTGTGTGTTCATACTTATACATTGAAGAGGACAACCTCTGCTACATGTTTTCATGATACAGTATCTCCTAATGGCCTGGGACTTATTCCAGACTACCCAAATGTTCAACAAGCTCCAGCTCTTACTGTATATGAATAGTGAGATCTAAATTTTGTTGTCAACTTGATGAGGTCCAGAGTGTAGGTCAGATTATCCTGATGATTTTCTAGATAAGATCAGCCTGGCCATTGTCTATATCAGGTTTTACTATGGGCATGTGTGTTTGATATTTTCTTGATTGCTTTGGATGGAAAATTTCCAGTCTAGTATGTATCCTACCATTCCTTAGGTGAGTTGTTCTGGGCTGTGTAAGAACTGTAGCAGAATATAAATCTGGAAAAAGACTTGTGCAGAACTCTTCCATGGCCTAGGCTTCAGTTCCTGAATTTAGTTCTTTCCCTAGATTTAACTGATGATGGATTGTAGTTTAAATGGCAACACCTACTATGGGAAATGCTCTTCCCTACAGCAATTACTTATTAAGTAATTGACATGTAGCCAAATATTATGGAGGGATTTTTTTTAATTTGAGATTTCCTTCAGTAAAATGGCTCTAGTTGTGTTGAGCTGATATAAAACTAGCCAACATAGTGGATTCTGGAGATCAAACTTAAGGCAAAAAACCTTGCCGATTGAGCTAGCTTCTGAAACTATGTTCCCAGTCCGTTAGTGTTACTTATAAAATACAACTCTACCTGATTTGGGGGTGAGTTTAAAGGAGAAAGTATGGGGAAAATAACCAGAATTAGAGTGCATGGGGGGCAAATGTGGAAACCCTGATATCCATCAACAGAAAAATGATAAGAAAATTTGGGACATTTATACAATGGAACATTTTTAGCTGCTAAAAAATAATGGAATCATGAAATGTGGATGCAACTAGAAAAAATCCTGTATCAGGTAACCCAAACCCAGAGGGATGAATGTGATATGTTCTCACTTATAAGTGGATATTAGTTGTAAGGTAAAGGAAAATTATGTTACAATCCATAGACCCAGAGAGACAAAGTAACAAGGAGGGTCAAGAGGAGATGCATGGGAAGGGGAAGGAGAAAGAGCATAGATTTCATGGGTGGATTGCATGGGGGTGGGGATGGGTAAAGCAGGCATCAGGTGGGAGGGATGAGGGAAAAGAGTACTGGGAGAAATGACTGGAATTGGGGAGCGAGCATTTTGGTGAGAAGGTGACCTAATAAAGACTCTTAGTAATGAGGAATAAGGAGCTCAAAGAGGCTATCTTCTCTATCCAGCAAAACTTCTAGTGGAAGGATTGGGAAACCAACTCAGCCACAAAATCTTCAACTTATAATTTGTCCGGCCTGTAAGATGTGCAGGAGTATAGGTGGCACAGAAATCATAGGAGTGGCCAACTGATGACTGGTCCAGCTTCAGACTCATGCAGCAGAGGGAGCCTACTGCTGATGCTGCCTAGAGAGCTGGAAACTAGAGGCTGTGTAGTCCAATGATCTGGAATAGAATGAAACATGATGAAAAACAGGAAGGAAGGAAAGAAAGAAAGAAAGAAAGAAAGAAAGAAAGAAAGAAAGAAAGAAAGAAAGAAAGAAAGAAAGAGAAAAGGGACCTTAGTTGGAGTATCAGTCTCAGAAAAGACCCCTGTGCCCAGATTCCTTGGTTCTGCTGCTCTCCTTGTGGAGCTCCCACTCCCTCCAGGTCATTCTGTCTCCCCCTTCCTTCATAAGATTCTCTGCACTCTCTCCAAAGTTTGGCTATGAGTCTAAGAATCTGCTTTGATACATTGCTGGGTAGAGCCTTTCAGAGGCCTCTGTGGTAGGCTCCTGTCCTGCTCCCTGTCTTCTTGCAATTCCCGTATCTGTCTCATTTGCATTTCTGAGTTAGGATTGATCACCTTACCCTGGGTACTCCTTCTTCCTTAGTTTATTTAGGTATATAGATTTTAATATGTTTATCCTATACTATATGTCTAATATCTACTTACATGTGAGTAAATACCATGTGTGTCTTTCTGCTTATGGGATACCTAACTCACGATAATCTTTTCTAGATCACACCACTTGTCATCAAATTTCATGATTTCATTGTTTTCAATTGCCGAGTAGTATTCCATTGCGTAAATGTACCTCAATTTCTATATCAATTACTCAGCTGAGGGGCATCAGGTTGTTTCCAGGTTCTGGCTACTATGAATAAAACTGCTACAAACATGGGCGAGCAAATGTCCTTGTTGTGTACTTAAATATATTTTGGATATGTGCCTAGGAGTGGTATAGCTGGATCTTGAGGTAGCATTTTTCCTAATTGTGTGAGAAAGTTCCAGATAGATTTCCAAAGTGGTTGCACTAGTTTATATTCCCACTAGCAATGGAAGAGGGTTCCCCTTTCTCCACATCCTCTCCAGCATGTTTTGTCACTTGAGTTTTTATTTTAGCCATTCTGATGGGTGTAAAGTGAAATCTCAGAGTTGTTTTGATTTGCATTTCCCTGATGACTAAGGACATTGAGCATTTCCTTAAGCGTTTTTCTGCCATTAAATTTTCCTCTTTAGAAAACTCTCTGTTTAGTTCTGTACACCATTTTTCAATTGGATTATTTGATTTGTTGCTTTTTAACTACTTGACTTCTTTAAGTATTCTGGATGTTAGTCCTCCATCAGGTAAAGAGCTGGTGAAGATCCTTTCCCAGTCTGTAGGCTGCCATTTTGTTCTGATAACAGTGTTCTTTACTTTACAGAAGTTTTTCAGTTTCATGAGGTCCCATTTATTGATTGTTGATTTTAGAGTCTGTGCTCTTGGTGTTCTGTTCAGGAAATTGTCTCCTGTGCCAACAAGTTCAAGGTTTTTCCCCACTTTTTTTTCTAACAGATTTAGTTTGTTTGGCTTTATGTTGAGGTCTTTGATCCACTTGGACTTTAGTTTTGTGCAAGGTGATAAATAAGGGTCTATTTGCATTTTCTACATTTAGACATCCAGTTAGACCAGCACCATTTGTTGATGATGCTGACTTTTTTTCTGTTGTATGATTTTGGCTTCTTTGTCAAGAATCAACTATCTGTAGGTGTGTTGGTTTATTTTTGGATCTTCTATTCAATTCCATTTATCCATCATTATGTTTCTATTTCAGTATCATGCAGTTTTTATTATTTCTGCTCTATAGTACAGCATGAGATCATCGATGGAGATACCTCCAGACAATCTGTTATTGAACAGGATCATTTGATATTCATGGGGGTTTTGTTTATTTATATGAATTTGAGAAATGTTCTTTAAAGGTCTGTAAATAATTTTCTTGGTATTTTGATGGGAATTGAATTGAATCTGTAGATAGCTTTTGTCAGGATGGTCATTTTCACTATGTTAATCATACTTATCCACGAGCATGGGAGATCTTTCATCTTGTGATATCTTCCTCAATTTCTTTCTTCAGAGACTTGAGGTATTTTTCAAACAGGTCTTTCACTTGCTTCTTTGAAGGTCTGGTAGATTCTGCACTGAAACCATATGTGCCTGTGGTTTTTTTGGAAGGGATACTTTTGATGACTGCTTCAATTTCCTTGGGGATATTCAATCTATTTATCTAATCTGTTTATTGGTTTTTATGAATATAATTTTTTATTTTTATATTAATTACAGGTTATTTACTTTGTATCCCAGCTATAACCAGCTCTCTCATTCCTTCCCAATCCCACCCTCTCTGCCCCTCTCTAATCCCACTGATAGGAGAAGACCTCCTACCTTCCAATCAAACCTAAGTTATCAGTTCTCCTCAGGACTGGCTGTGATTCCTCCTCTGAGGTCTAGCAAGGCTGCTCCTCCCTCAGAAGTGGGAGGATGTCAAAGAGCCCACCACTGAGTTCATGTCAGAGATAGTGCCTGTTCCACTCACTAGGGTAACCCACTTGGATGCTGAGCTGCCATGGGCTACATCTGAGCAGGGGTTCTAGGCTATATCCATGCATGGTCCTTGGTTAGAGAATCAGTCTCAGATAAGACCCCTGGGCCCAGATATATTTGGTCCTTGTGGTGCTCCTGTCCTCTCCAGGTCTTACTAACTCCCCTTCTTCCATATGACTCCCTGCACTCTGCCCAAGCTTTGGTTATGAGTCTCAGCATCTGCTTTGATACACTGCTAGGTAGAGTCTTTCAGAGGCCCTCTGTGGTAGGCTTCTGTCTCTTTTCTTGTTTTCTCATACCTCCAATGTCCATTCCATTTGTCTTTCTAAGTTAGGATTGATCATCTTACCCATAACCTTCTTCTTGTTCTGCTTCTTTAGGTGTACAGATTTTAGTATGTTTATCTTATCTTCCAGGTCTAGTATCCACATATAAGTGAATATACAACCTTGTGTGCCTTTCTGTTTCTGGGATACCTCACTCAGGATGATCTTTTCTAGATCCCACCATTTGCCTGCAAATTTCATGATTTTCTTGTTTTTAATTGCTAATAGGAAATCTCTTATTTCTTTTTTCAGTTCTTCCTTGACCAAGCTGTTATTGTGTAGAGAGTTGTTTACTTTCCATGTGTATGTATACATTTTGTTATTTCTGTTCTTTTTGAGGTCTAGTTTTAGGCCATGGTGATCTGATAGGATACAAGGGATTATTTTGATTTTCTTGTATCTGTTGAGGCTCGCTTTGTGACTGAATATATGGTCAGTTGTTGAGAAGGTTCCTTGAGGTGCTGAAAAGAAGGTATACTCTTGAGTTTTCATGAAAAGTTCTCTATTAGGTCCATTTGATTTAGGACCTTTGTATATGTCATTATTTCCCTATTTATCTTCTGTCTAGATGATCTGTCACTTGGTGAGAGTGGAGTGTTGAAGTCTCTCACTATTAAGGTATCGGGTCAATGTGTGATTTCAGCTTTAATTATGTTTCACTGACAAATGTAGGTGGTCTTGTATTTGGGCATAGATGTTTAGAATTGTGATGTGTTCCTTTTAGGATTTTCCCTTTGATGAGAATGAAGTGCCCCTCCACATCTTTTTTTTTGTTTGTTTTTAATTTGGTTCAAAGTCCATTTTTATTAGATATTAGGGTAGCTACCCCAGCTTGTTTTCTGTGTCCATTTGCTTGAAAAAAATTTCCAGCCCTTTCCTCTAAGATAGTGTATATCTTTGTTGCACAGGTAAATTTCTAGGATTAAACGGCATGTTAGATCCTGTTTCCAAAACCATTGTATTAGTTTGTAATTTTTTTAGAATAATATAATTTTTATTTATTTTTATATAAATCAGAGGTTAGGTACTTTGCATCCCTGGCGTAGCCCCCTCCCTTTTTCTCTCCCACTCTCCGCATCCTTCCTTCATCTCTTCCCCGCCCACTCCTAGTCCACCACAGGGGAGGACCTCTTCCCCTTCCATCTGACCCCAGTTCATCTTGTTTCCTCAGGACTGGCTACAATGTCCTCCCCTGGGATCTAGCCAGGCTATTACTCCCAGGCGTGTATGGAGGAGAGTCAAAGAGCCAGCCATCAAGTTCATGACTGAACAGTCCCTGTTCCCCTTACTAGGGTCTTCAGTTGGACACCGAGCTACCATGGGCCACTTCTGAGCTTGGGTTCTAGGACATATCATACATGGTCCTTGGTTGGAGAAACTGTCTCGTATATGTCCCCTGTGCCCTGCTCAGTTTGGTCTTCTTGGAGCTCTTGTTCTCCACAAGTCTTATTAACTTCCCCTATTTTTATTATTATTCCTTGCCCTCTGCTGAAGGCTTGGTTGTGAGTCGTAAAACAACCCAGATGTCCCTCAGTTGAAGAATGGATACAGAAATTGTGGTACTTTTACACAATGGAATACTACTCAGCAATTAAAAAGGAAGAAATCATGAAATTCGTAGTTTGTAATTTTTATTGGAGAATTGAGTCCATTGATGTTGGTAGATAAAAGTGACCAATGTATGTTAGTTCTTTTCATTGTGGAGTTGATGGTGTTACTGTGTTTCAATGCTTGTTTTCTTTTAATTTTTTGTTGTGAAGTTATCTATATCTGGTGTTTTCTTGGGTTGAATTGTTTTCGTTGGAATGGCGTTTTCCTTCTAGTATCTTCTGTAAGGCTGGGTTGCTGTGTAGATATCGATTAAGTTTAGTTTTGTCATGGAATATTTTGTTTTCTCCATCTATGTTGGTTGAAAGCTTTCCTGGGTATAATAGTCTGGGCTGGCATCTGTGGTCCCTTATAGTCTGCATGACATCTGCCCAGGCCCTTCTGGCTTTCATAGTTTCTGTTGAGAATTCTGGTATGATTCTGATAGGTCTACCTTTATTTGTTACTTGGCCTTTTTTCCTTGCTGCTTTTAATAATTTTTTCTCTGTTCTGTTGATTATGTCTTATGAATTTGATGTGACATGAGGAGCTTCATTTCTGGTCTGGTCTATTTGGTGTTTTGTAAGCCTCTTGTATATTTATGTACATCTCTTTCTTTAAGTTGGGAATTTTTTTTTCCTATGATTTTCTTGAAAATATTTTCTGCACCTTGAAGCCTGGTGTCTTCTTTTTTGTCTATTTCTATTATTTTTAGATTTCACCTTTTCTGCTTATCAGTTTGTCTGTTTCTTCTTTTTTGTTTTTCAACTGTTTATCTACTGTGCAATGAGACCCTTATTTGTGGTAGCCACTTCTGTTGTCTCTGTCAGAGAGCATGGAGGTTCCTGTTAGGGCTCACTGCCCCCCCCCCCCGCGCTGCCACTGCTGCTGCTCCTACTGCTGCCATTGCTACTGTTGCCACAGACTTGGGAGGTCAGTATAGTCACTGGCTGGGAGGCCCTAGGAAGCCTGTACAGCCACCTGCTGACTGAGGAAGCCCTTGTAGCACCTCAGCTGTTGATCTGGGAGGCCTGCCACTGCTGTCTCACTTAAGAAGGAGGGAGATCCATATTAGGAGCAGTGGGAATTGTGGGCTGTCTCTGCTGAGGAGAGAGGTCTGTTAATCGGAAGTACAGGGAGGTTGAATATTCACCACTCTCTGTCCCAGGAGATGTCCACAGGTGACCTGGATCCAAATGGTCTCAGCTCATGGGTTGTCCCCTCTTTCCCAGGAAGCCTCAATGTCTATGTTCTGGCTTCAGCTGCCCCTCCACTCATTAATTTCAGTGTTTCAGATCCTGTGTCCCTCAGAAATGGTGTGTGCTGGTCACCACCATATTGGATTTCATGCCTTTTCTTTACTCACTTCTTTTTGTTTTATTCTCCTTTTGTTTGTTTATAGTTTTCTCATATTATATTTCATCATTATGTTCTTGTTTCCTTTGTAATGATTTAATGTATTTAAACAATTCTGAAATTTTGGTTTGTCCTTGAAATATCCAGTTTCAGGTTCAAACATCTTGATTAATCATGGAATTGATGAGAGATACTGGCTAATAATAACATAATATCATCTATTCCATTAATAAGATATGTACCATTTCCCATGGATTTCACTGTTAATTACTTTATTCCACAGTCATTTTATACTATACTAATTGAAATTCACTTGAGGGTGCCATGGATTATACTAGTTAATTAGTGTATGCAATGGAAAATGCATGTTATGAAATATTTCTATGTAAAGCCTGAGTGTTTATAAATTAAATAACAAAAGCCCAATATGTATTAAAGTAATTAACTGCTAATGGATTATGAAAGAATTGTGTAATTAGCTGGAATTTAAAGACTAGCTTATAGCATACAGGTGAGGATTAAACTGTCCTATTTATTAAAATATAAAAATTTTTGTATGGATTTGTCTGAGGTAATTCTAGGAAAATTACAAAATTCAGCAATATTGTTCAATATCCATATTAACCTTTGTATTAGTTGATTACTTAAACTGACAAAAATATATAAAATCTTTACCAATTAATGAAAATCTTCTTTAATGTGCATAACTTGTAAGTGTTAGACAATGATGTTTTCAGTAGGTTGGTTGGTTGGATATCTAAGGACTTCTTTCTGAAAGTAATATGTAATTTTAACTGAAATATTTTCTGTGATTTTTTTTCTAAAACATAGCAAAACCTTTCTGTGCTTAAGGGAACACAACAAACCCAATAAGAAAGGCAGAATGTGAGCATTCCTCAATAGAGCACTGAAATTAATATTGAGGGCTAAATGAGAGTTTCTAGTCATTACATCATAAATTGGGTCTCTTTCTGAGCCACTGTACATAATAGATGCTCAATGTAAGGCCAACCAGAAATAAACATACATTGTCACATGGCAGTGGTGGCAATACATCGAGTATAAAAAAGCCAGTGGCAAATAAATTCTGTAGTTAGTGAAAGCAATCAAACACAATTGTATCATGAAGTATTTTAAATGATTATAAATTTGGAGTTAATAATCAATAGCCTTTCCTAAAGTAATTGTAGTAGATGTAAGAAGGTAAAAAGAAAGTAATTTAAAGACGAATATAAGAAATACAACTGTGAAGGAATATGTAAAAATCAATTAAAGTTTCATAATTTAAATGCATGATACTGTTTGTGTATGTCATTTTTAAACTGCATGTTTGCTGCTGCACACTTAGTTTGTATTTTACCGGTAATTAGTGTTTATTCACTAATCAAAAATTAACTGAATTAAAAAATTGATTTTATTTATTTATCTTCTTATTTGAAAATATAATCTACAGCTTCCATGAAATTAGAAGACATGGATGTATTCTATTTCTTAGATGCAGTGGGACATAATTTAATAAGTGTTATATATATTAACAATATTACAATAAATGTGAAATATGCATAGTTGTTATATTTTGATGTGATACATTGAGATACTGTTTTCATATAAGCCATTTGACTTAAAGTCAGAAAGACACTTCATAATATCATTGATACTGGTCCTCACTCTAGCTTCTTTTAAATAAATAAATTTAGGAAAAATGGGAAGCATCAAACTAAATCTTTAAGAGACATAACATTTTATGTAATTGCACTATGGTGCCTTGATCTGAAAAACAAAAACAAAAGCAACAACAACAAAAACAGTATTAGTCTCAGGCTCTGTTCTGAAGAGAATTTGGAAATAGTAAATCTGAAGTAAGCCAGAGTCACCTTCAGGATTACAGATAGGATTGTAAACAACCAATAAAATAATGAGTTAGAAACAAATACTGATATTGAAGAACTTCAGCATTTAGATATAATTCTTTCACAACATCACTTCTGAAACCATTGTTGACTAAGACATATTGGGTCAATGAGAAGAAAGAGAATAATTCTTCCATTAGCATAAAACATTAAGTAAAGCATTGGAAAAGTGATGGCATCTCAACTAGACCATGAAAGATGTGCTGACATTGGGTCCAAATTGCTTATCTTCTTGCATCATTTTTTTCTTTTCTAAAATATTTATTATTTATTATAATTTATTCACTTTGTAACCGAGGTGTAGCTTCCTTCCTCATCTCCCAATCCCACCCTCCCTCCCACTTCTCTCCTTTTGTCCCTCCTCGAGTCCATTGATAGGGGAGGACCTCATCCCCTTTCATCTGACCCTAGCCTATCAGGTCTCATCAGGACTGGCTGTATTGACTAACTCTTTGACTTGAGAAGGCTGCACCCACTCACACACATGCTCCAGGGGGAGGTAATCAAAGAGCCAGCCACTGAGTTCATATCAGAGACAGCATCTCCTCCCCTTACTAGGAAACCACTTGAAGACTGAGCTGCCTATGGGCTTCATCTAAGCAGGGGATCTAGGTTTTCTCCATCCATGGTCCTTGGTTGTATTGGACTCTGCAGGCATCCCTGGGCCAAGGATTTTTGACTCTGTTGGTCTCCTTGTAGAGCTTCGTTTTCCTCCAGACCTTTCTATCTCCCTCTTCTTCCATAGGATTCCCTGCACTCTGCCCAAAGTTTGGCTATGAGTCTCAGCATCTGCTGAGTGTAATGGAGGATGAAATGTGTAATGTGTAATGAGTGTAATGGAGGATGAAACACAATTGATGAGCACCTTAATTTACATTCATAAAAACTCTGGGAGAATGTTCTATGAAGGTCAACACAATTAAAAATGTATTTTTAATTTATTTTTTATTAATTACAGTTTATTCCCTTTGTATCCCAGCTGTAGCCCTCTCCCTCATTCCTTCCCAATCCCATCCTCCCTCCTTCATCTCCTCCCATTCACCTCCTTAAATCCACTGATAGAGGAGGGTCACCTCCCTTTCCATCTGACCCTAGCCTATCAAGTCTCATCAGGGCTGGCTAGCTGCTTTGTCTTCCTCTGTGGCCTGGTAAAACTGCTCCCCACTCAGGGGGAGGTGATCAAAGAACCGGCCACTGAGTTCATGTCAGAGACAGTTCCTGTTCCCATTACTAAGAAACCCACTGGGAGACTGAAGTGCATGGGCTACATAAGTGCAGAGGTTCTAGCTTATCTCCATGCATGGTCCTTGGTTGGAGTATCAGTCTCAGAGAAGACCCCTGTGCCCAGATTTTGGTCTTATTGCTCTCCTCATGCAGCTCCTGTCCCCTCCAGGTCTTTTTCTCTCCCCTTTCTTCCATAAGATTCCCTGCACTCTGCCCAAAGTTTGGCTAAGAATCTCATCATCTGCTTTGATACCCTGCTATGTAGAGGTTTTCAGAGTCCCTCTGTGGCAGGCTTCTGTCCTGTTCCCTCTTTTCTCCCTCTTCTGATGTCCAAACCGTTTTCCTTTCTGAGCCAGGATTGATCATCTTACTCATGGTTATCCTTCTTGCTTAGCCTGTTTGGGTGTACAGATTTTAGTATGATTATCCTATATTATATGTCTAATATCCACTTATAAGTGCTTATATACCATGTGTGTGTTTCTACTTTTGGGATTCCTTACACAGGATGATCTTTTCTAGTTCCCACCATTTGCGTGCAAGTTTCATGGTTTCCTTGTTTTAAATTGCTGAGTAGTATTCCATTGTGTAAATGTACCACAATTTCTGTATCCATTCCTCCAGTGATGGATACCTAGGTTGTTTTCAGATTCTGGCTATTATGAATAAATCTGCTACAACATGGTTGAGCAAATGTACTTGTTGTATACTTGAACACATTTTGGATATATGCCTAAGAGAGGTATAGCTGGATCTTGAGGTAGCATTTTTCCTAATTGTGTGAGAAAGTTCCAGATAGATTTCCAAAGTGGTTGTACAAGTTTGACATTCCCACCAGCAATGGAGGAGTGTTTCCCTTTTTCCATATCCTCTCCAGAATATGTTGTCACTTGAGTTTTTGATCTTAGCCCTTCTGATGGGTGTAAGGTGAAATCTCAGGATCATTTTGAGTTGCATCTCCTTGATAGCTAAGGATGTTGAACAGGTCTTTAAATGTTTCTCTGTCATTCTATATTCTTCTACTGAAAATTCTCTCTTTTGCTCTGTATCTCATTTCTAAATTGGATTACTTGATTTGTAGCTTTTTTAAACTTCTGTGTTCACTATATATTTTGGATATTAGCCCTCTGTCATATATAGGGTTGGTGAAGATTCTTTCCCAATCTGTAGGCTGTTGTTTTGTTCTGATGACAGTATCCTTTGTTTTACAAAAGGTTTTCAGTTTCATGATGTCCCATTTATTGATTTTATTATTTTACTGAAAATATATTTTTACAAAATAAATATTTTTA
>CM053752.1:49790043-49813793 GCA_028658305.1 Pachyuromys duprasi
TGATGCAGAACTCGGGATCCTCCCAGATCCGCAGGCGGACTCACACACTGACTGAGTTTATGCTGGCAGAAGCGTTTGGCCCGTGCCCCTGCAGTGTGCGGACTGGTCAAAATGGTCCCCCAATCCACTCAGTCTGTGGTGGTTCCCAGGATCTGTTTGTGCCCGCTGCACACCCGTGGGTTGGTGCAGAACTCGGGACCCTCCCAGATCCGCAGGCGGACTCACACACTGACTGAGATTTTGCTGGCGGAGCGTTTGGCTTGCGCCCCGGCAATGTGCGGACTAGTCAAAATGGTCCCCCAATCCACTCAGTCTGGTGTGGTTCCGATGATCGGACCAAACCCACAGCACACCCGTGGGTCGAAGCAACACCCCGGTGCAGTGTGCTCTCGTAGGGCGCAGTTCAGTGAAAATGGCACCCGGTTCCTCCTGAGACTGCCCGGGAGATTGTGAGATCCAGTCTACAATGGCAGGTGCGGACACCCAGCATGGCTGCTCGTCCAGATCAGAGCTGTGAGCTGCTGGTCACCGGGAAATTTTTCCAGGTAATAACTGGGTGTCCCTAATGTTTTCCCACTTGATTTTCTCACCGTAGGAGTTCCGCTCACCTGGCATTCACAATGCTGGCGTTTTAGGTCCCAGAGTTCAGTCTCCTGGTCGCTGCGTTGTTTCTGCTCTCCTACTCCTCAGACACAGTGTTCTCTCATGGCAGCCATCTTGGATCTCAGGTCCCTTATATATTCTTAATAGGGATAAATTCTATTTGTTTTTTTATCTCTGTTACAGAATGTCTGAATCAGGCAAAACACTACTAATTATGGAAGCATTCTATCTAATTGAAGGCAATATCAGTTGTTATTTGGTGTAGAAAATTTTTGATGTTAGTAAATGAAGTCTTAGATGGTTCATTATCATTTCAGTATATCAATATCCAGATACAATTTGTTTAAAACAATGTAGAGGAGTAAACATAGACATCTCATTTAATTGGTAGTTCTTTTTACTGTTTTAGTGTTGAGCGTATGTAAGGTTATTGAGGAAAGAGAGTTGCATTTGTAGTTTTTTTACAGCAAATATAATTAACTAAAATTTCTTGTGTAATATTAGGATGTTTGAAAAAAATCATCATTCCAGAATTGTCTGCTGTTGGATTGTTGGATTTTTCATTGGTCTTCAGGCATGATTCTGGCAGCCGGTCATTTTAACTGAGACTTCTTTTGTGCTTCTGTTACCAAAGCACTAAATTTATCATGTTGATTGTTTTGCAAACTTAAGGAATTAAACACACATTATAAATGTTAGAATTACACATTATAAATGTTAGAATTTATAAATATTTATGAAATGTAATTTTTGGAAATATTTAAAACAATTTTATTCCATTGTTATGATGTGTAATGCTCATTGACTGCTGTGTCTCATTCTGCATCTATCATTTAAAAGTCATCTTTCCTGCACTGTCCTCTCAGCCCATGTACATTCACCTTCATTATAAAACACTTCACTCATAGCCTCCTACAGCCTCACTAGTTAGGAAATAGTAACAAATATGATAGCATTTATTTGTAACTTGTTTGCTTAAATTATGCATAAGTACCATCCTGTGCTTTAATTTAAACTAATAGTATTTCTAATAATACTGCTAACAGAAATAAGATACTTGTGATTTTCTTTATGTCTACACCCTACTTGATTTGCAAATGTGAGGTTATACACTTGAAGTTTAAAACAAAAGAATATGATAGGCTTTCTTTAGATAAGTAGTGTTATACATGTATCAAAGTATGGATTTTTCTTCCAGTACATTCCCCCTAACACATACAAACACCAGAAACCAAAACAAGTAATCTAACAATATTCTTATAATTTGTGGAAAGTTTGTTTGCTAGATTGTATGAGCACAACTTTAAAAGAGCTAAGCAGTCATAACTAATGCTGAATGAAAATATGAGCAATACAATAGCTTCTGCTTATCTGAAAGAAAATCATATTTCTGTATATTTATATATACCATTGTAACTATCTTTATTATTTGGTGGGTTGTATATGGTCATACATTGAAAAAATTCCCAAAGAATTATGCTGTTATCATTACTGGGTTTATAAGATTCACCACATTTTTTTTTCAAAATGCATTTTCTTTACCAACTTCCTCACAGCTGTTGGAAAATCACTACATATATCATAATTCAAAATGAGGAAAAATATGTGTAGGATTATGGAAATGTATGATGGAAACCTGTTAATGCCTTGTTAAAATACTTCCCCTCACACAGTTATGCCCTGTTTTTTTATTTCTTCTAAGCATCTTCCATCAATTAAGAAAACATACCAAATCAGAATATGTAGAATATTCAAATCCATTTTGTGATAAAACTCATACTACTAAAAACCTGCATGTTATAGTAAAGGGGTAATAGTGATCTGCGCAAAGGCATAGAAAAATATCACACCATGACACACTCAGGATCATCCGCCAGCCCTCAAAAACATGGTATATACATATATAAGTGGATATTAGACATATAATATAGGATAAACATACTAAAATCTGTACACCTATAGAAGCTAAGTAAGAAGGAGGACCCTGGGTAAGTTGATTAATCCTCACTCAGATAGACAAACAAGACAGACATTGGAAGAAGGAGAACACAGGAAACAGGACAGGAGCCTACCACAGAGGGCCCCTGAAAGAATCTACCCAGCAGGGTATCAAAGCATATGCTGAGACTCATAGTCAAACTTTTGGCAGAGTGCAGGGAATCTTATGAAAGGAGGGGACAATGTGCACTTTAGAAACCAAAATCCAAGCAATGTATGTTTTCAAAACATCAAACTAATGGAGTATTTCATACATCCTCAGAAGTCAGAAGACATGATCATCAGAAAATATGAGAAAGAATATAATCTGTAAAGAGAGTTTTGAAGATTCAGCAGAGGAAAGTCAAATTATTTTACGTGATGTTAAAGTCTATTATTTAAGCCATGAGAACTGTCATAGAATAAACTGAGCTTTATAATTTAATAAAAGAATTGGTTGTTTGGAAGCGAAAGAAAGAAAGAAAGAAAGAAAGAAAGAAAGAAAGAAAGAAAGAAAGAAAGAAAGAAAGAAAGAAAGAAAGAAAGAAAGAGAAAAGAAAGATCTGGAGGGGACAGGAGCTCTACAAGAAGAACAACAGAAGCAAAAATTCTGAGGACAAGTAGCTTTTCTGAGATTGTAACTCCAACCAAGGATCATGCATAGAGATAAGCTAGAACCCCTGCAAAGATGTAGCCCATGGCAGCTCAGTCTCCAAATGGGCTCCCTAGGAAGGGGAACAGAGGCTGTCTCTGACAGGAACTCAGTGGCTGGCTTTTTGATCACCTCTTACTGAGTTGGGGGCAGCCTTATCAAGACACAGAGGAAGACAGTACAGACAGCCCTGATGAGATCTGATAGGCTAGGGTCAGATGGAGGGGAGAAGGACTTCTGCTATCAGTGAACTGGGGAAGGGGTATGGAAGGAGAAGAGGGAGGGAGGGCAGGATTGTGTGAGGAAGAGGGAGGGAGCTACAGCTCAGATACAATGTGAATAAATTATTATAAATAAAAAATAAAAACAGAAAAATATTTAAGGTACAGAAAGTATACCAAACATATTTTTAACTAAAAAAAAAGGGGGACAAATATGCAATAAAATAATGTGGGGACTGAAGCAATTCCTAATAGTTGCGACTGTTATTTGGGATAATCATCTTTCTAAATACTCAAGGCATGAAAGAGACATATGAAAATTATTTAACTCAAATGTTAATCATTGTATGACTCAAACGTTGGTGATGGAGAAATAACATTTAGTGGAATGAAATCCATAACTACCAGGGCTCATGTTGCTACACACGCAGTGTTAACATATTCATTTCAGTTTTAAAAGATTCTAAAATGAAAGTTCTCAGGTTCCTTTCAAAGAGATAAGCAAACAAACTAATTCCATAATGTTGACAAGGAAGGGCACAGTGCAAACGTAAGAAATTGGGAGTAGAGAAACTAGAGTAAAAAAAAAAAAAAAAAGAATAGAAAAAAGTCTAAAGCATGGTAATTGGATTGTATAAGTATCAACCCACATCAGACACAAAGGAAACAAGAAGCTACAATTAAAACCATTTAAATACTGAGAGTACATTGTGCTAAATCCTGCAGTCATTAAAAATTATACAAAATACATTAGAGCCAACAAATATTCAAGATTTTAAATAAAATAAAGCATTTTATTTTAAATAAAAATTATTTTGGATTTTCACATTTTGTCCATTGAATTCAAAGACATTGAGTTTTAAACATCTCTTTTTAAAAAAATTTTAGATCCTCAAACTAATGCTCTATAGAAAATATTTCTCTATGATATTATTTGTATGTGTTTGTTCCCAGAGGAACATTTTCAATCAGTTTGTCAGCTAATCCTCTCACCTCTGCTCTGGGCATTCCTTAGCTGCCTATGTGTATTTAGGGATATTTATGTACAAATATGTTATATATGATGTAACAACAGTTGCTTTTAAAATATGTTAATTTATTCTCAATGTCCAAATCCTCTAAGGGAAAGTGGTATTTTTTTCTACTCATCAATTGGACACAGGGAATGACATATGCAGTAAAAAGGAAATATGAGATATAAATATGAATGTAGTCATACGTACAATAAGCTTTTTTCTTTCTTTTTTCCATTATAATAAAAATATTATTATTTACAATTTATTCATTTTGTATCCCAGTTTTAGCCCCTCCCTCATCTCCTTTGCATCCCACTCCCCCTTCCTTCTTCTTTCCCTATTCATGATCCCTAGCCCACTGATAGGAGAAGTGGTCCTCCTTTACTGTCTCACCATAGCCTATCAGGTCCCACCAGGACTGTCTTGATCTGTGGGCTTGTTAGGTAGCCACACCAGGAAGAAGTGATCAAGAATCAGGCAACTTAATTCTTGTCAGAATCTGTCACTTCTCTTATTAGGGAACCAACATGGAGACTGAGCTGTCTATGAGCTATTGAACAGGGGTTCTAGGGTCCTATCTATTTATGGTCTTTGGGCCCTGTTTCTTCTTCTTCTTCTTCTTCTTCTTCTTCTTCTTCTTCTTCTTCTTCTTCTTCTTCTTCTTCTTCTTCTTCTTCTTCTTCTTCTTCATTTTTAGTCTCCTTGTGTAGCTCCTGTCCTGTCTGTGTCCTTTTATATCCTTCTCCTTCCAGAAGACTCCCTGTGCTCCATACAAAATATGACTGTGAGTCTCTGCATCTGCTTCAATACCTTACTAGTTGGAATCTTTTAGTGGACATCTGTGGTAAATTCCAATCCTGTTCCCTCTCTTGTATGGCTTCGAGTTTCTACCTGATTTTCTTTTCTAAAAGAGAGTAAGCTTCTTTCTGAGGGTCCTCCTTGTCATTTTGCTTCTTTAGGTCTGTCAAATGAATTGTGGTTATCCTGTATTATATGGATAGTATTCACTTTTAAGTGAGCGTAGAGTATGTGTGTCTCCTTGTTTCTGGGATACCACACTCAGGATTAACTTTTCTAGTTCCATCCATTTGCCTACAAATTTCATTATTTCTTTGTTTTAAATAGCTGAGCAGTATTCCATTGTGTAAATGTACCATAATTTCTGTATCCATTCTTTGGTTGAGGGACATCTAGGTTATTTTCAAATTCTGGCTATTATTAATAATAAAGTTACTATCAACATAGAGGAGCAAAGGTCCTTGTTGTGTGATTGATCATCTTTCGGATATATGCCCAGGAGTGGTAGAGCTGGATCTTGAGGTAGCATTATTCCCAGTTTCTGAGAAAGCATAAGATTGATTACCAAAGTGGTTGTATATGTTTACATTCCCACCAGCAATGAAGAAGGGTTCCCCTTTCTCCAGATCCTGTCTCACATGTGTTGTTACCTGAGATTTTGATATTAGCCATTCTGATGGATGTGAGATGGAATCTCAGAGTCGTTTTGATTTGCACTTCTCTGATGATTAAGGAAATTGAGTGTTTCTTTGTCATTCTTTATTCCTCTATTTAGAATTCTCTGTTTAGCACTGTACCCATTTTTAGTTGGATTATTTGGTTTGTTGGTGTTTAATTTCTTGAGTTCTTTATATATTCTGGATCTTAGACCTCTTTGAGTTGAAAGGTTGGTGAAGACCTTTTTCTAGTCTGTATGCTTTCCTTTTGTTCTGTTGACCATGTCACTTGCTTTACAGAAGCTTTCAGTTTCAGAAGATGACATTTTTTGATTGTCGATCTCAGAGACTGAGCTCTTGGTGTTCTGTCCAAGAGGTTGTCTCCTATGTTGATGCATTCAAAGTTTTTGCCCACTTTTTCTTCTAACATATTTAGTGTGTCTAGCTTTATGTTGAGGTCTTTGATACGCTTGGATTTTACTTTTGTGCAGGGTATATGTATGAATCCATTTGTATTTTTCTATGAGTAGACATCCAGTTAGACCAGTACCATTTGTTGAATATGCAGTCTTTTTTCTATTTATAAAAAATATGGTGGCCATAGTTGTGTGGGTTTATTTCTGGATCGTCTATGTGATTCTTTTGATCTTCAAAGATCTTTGAAGATCAAAAGAATGCCAGTACCATGTCTTGTTCTATAGCCCAACTTGAAATCAGGGTTGTAGATATTTGCAGAAGTTCTTTTATAGTTCAGGATAGATTTAACTATTCTGTTTTTGGTTTGTTTGTTTTTCCATATGAAATTGAGAATTGTTCTTTCAAAGTCTGTAAAGAATTATGTTGATATTTTGATGAGGATTGCACTGAATCTGTAAATTGCTTTTGGTAGGATGGCCATTTTTACTATGTTAATACTACAGATCTATGAGCATGGGAGATCTTTACATCTTCTGGTATCTTTTTCAGTTTCTTTCTGCAGAGACTTGAAAAATTTTTTCATATAAAACTTACACTTCCTCAATTAGAGTCACAGCAATGTTCTTTATATTATTTGTGGCTAATGTGAAGGGTCTTTCCCCCTCATTTCTTTCTCAGCTGGTTTGTCTTTTGTATACAGGAGGGCTTCAGAGTTTTTTTGAGTTAACTTTGTATCCAGCCAGTTTGCTGAATGTGTTTCTCAGTCAAAGAAGTTCTCTGGTATTTGTGTGTGTGTGTGTGTGTGTGTGTGTGTGTATGTGTGTGTGATTTATGAATAGTATCATATCATCTGTGAATAGTGATACTTTGACTTCTTTCTTTCTGATTGTCTCTCCTTGATCTCCTTTAGTTGTCTTAATATTCTAGCTAGGACTTCAAGAACTATGTTGAAGGCTTATGGAGAGAGTGGGCAGCCTTGCCTTGTCTGTGATTTCAGTGGGATTGATTTAAGTTTTTCTGTGTTTAGTTTGATGTTGGTTATAGGCTTACAGTATATTGCCTTTACTCTATTTAGGCATGTTCCTTTTATCGCTGATTTCTCCAAAACATTAATCATGAATGGGTGATGGATTTTTTCAAATGCATTTGCAGCTTCTAAAAAGATGATCATGTGGTCTTTTTTTCTTTCACTTTATTTATATGGTTGATTATATTGACTAATATCTGTATATTGAGCCACCCTGCATGCCTGGGATGAATCCTACTTGGTCATGGTGGATAATATCACTAACGTATTCTTGGATTCTGTTTGTAAGTATTTTATGGAGTATGCTTTCACAAATTTTCATAAGTGAAAGTAGTTTGAAGTTCTCTATCTTTATTGGGTCTTTGTGTGGTTTCTGTATCAAGGTGACTATGGCCTCAATGTAAACTTATACAAACACTTTGGAAATCCATCCGGTGCATTCTCAGAAAACTGGGAAAAGTGCCTCATTAAGACCCAGTTATAGCACTCCTGAGCATATATCTGAAAGATGATCAACTATACAACAAGGATATTTGCTCAACTATGTACACAGCAGTTTTATTTGTAATAGCCAGAATCTAGAATCAACATAGATTTCCCCAAACCAAAGAATAGATACAGAAATTGTGGTACATTTACACAATGAAATGCTGCTCTGCTTTTTAAAACAAGGAAATTATGAAATTTGCAAGCAAAAATCATCCTGGGTGAGGTATCCCAGAAGCAGAGTGAAACACATGGTATATACTCACTTATAAGTGAATATTAGCCATATTATATAGGATAAATATACTAATATCTAAAGGCCTAAACATGCTAAATATCAAGGAGGAGCCTTGGGAAGATGTTTCAGTTTCATTCAGAAGGGAAAATAAGATAGATATTGGAAGCTGTAGAAGACAGGGTACAGGATTGGAGCCTACCACAGATGTTCAGTAAAGAACCCAAACAACAGGGTATGGAGGCAGATGCAGAGACTCACAGCCAAAGCTTTTACAGAATGCAGGGAATCTTGTGGAAAAGGGGGGGGGGGTATAAAAGGACATGGAGGGAACAGGAGCCACACAAGGTGACTAACAAGGCCAAGAAGGGGGGAAAAATCTGGTCCCAGGGGAGATTGCAGGGACATATACCTGGTTCTCCTAGGTTATCAGGTCTCATTAGAACTATCTGCATTGTCTTTCTCTGTGGCCTGGCAAGGCTGCTTCCCTCTCAGGAGAAGGTAGTCAAAGAGCCAGCCACTGAGTTCATGTCAGAGACAGTCCCTGTTCCCTTTACTAAGGCAACCACTTGGATACTGAGCTGCCATGGGCTACAGCTGAACAGGGGTTCTAGGTTATATCAATAAATGGTCCTTGGTTGGAGTATCAGTCTCAGAAAAGAACCCTGAGCCCAGATATTTTGCTTCAACAGGAGCTCTCCTTGTGAAGCTCCTGACCTCTCCAGGTCCCACTATATTCCCCTTCTTTTATAGGATTCCCTGCACTCTGCTCAAAGTTTGGTTAAGAGTCTCATTATCTGCTTTGATACACTGCTGGGTAGAGTCTTTCAGAGGCCCTCTGTGGTAGGTTCCTGTCCTGTTTCCTGTTTTCCCTTTCTTCCAATGTACATCCTTTTTGTCTTTCTGAGTGAGGGCTGATCATCTTACCTAGGGACCTCCTTCTTGCTTAGCTTCTTTAGGTGTACAGATTTTATTATTTTTATCCTATACTATAGGTCTAATATCACTTAGAAGTGAGTATATTCCTTGCATAATATTGCCTTCTAACTGGAAACCCCAGCACTTAAATAATAGGAATGGCAAACTTTAACCTTTGACAGGTTATGCATAGTTAGCCCTTATGAAAATTATTAAATGAATATCAAAAATCAAAATAAAATGGTTCTATATATGTAACACAAAATAGTGGGAAAGGCATGAATTAGAAAACAAGTAAGGAGAAATAGGGAAGGAGTAAATAGAGAAAAGAATCTCAATAATGTAGGATAATTTAAAATATTTTTTAAAGCCTTCTATCAGGAACCAATACAAATATGGGTTAAACAGAATGAAGAGGTCAACTATATAAAAGGCCACTAATTATTCTAGGGAAATGTTGAGATTCAATATCTGTAATAATTAAGACACTACAGCCAAGAATAATTTGTTGACTTGAAAGAGAAAACCATACTTTGAGCATAGATGCTGAAAAAAATATCTCTTACAAGAAATTTTACTGAAAATAAATAGAAAATTAAAAAGTCTAAAATCAAGATTATTTTCTCAGTTTTAACATATTAAATAAAAGTACTTCTGTCTGCTTATTAAAAAAATATATGAAAGAAAAAATTTTGGAATGGAATCTACCCAGTGAGAAAAAGAATGTTAGCTTAGATTTACAATCAAGTTTCCTGTCATTTGCAGGGCTTAATTTATTGATAGTAATAGAAGATGAATGAGGTAATTATATATATATATATATATATATATGCATGTGGTTCAGATTCTTCAGTAACAAATCTATCACAATCAGAATGGTGAGGAGAAGGAACATTTTAGCAAGGAACCAAAAAAGAAAGAAAGTAAGAAAAACAAACAAACAAAAGTTATAGAAAGAAAAAGAAATAAGAAAATACGGGAAACTTTGTTTACCAGAAAGCAATACTTATTCTCTTTCCTGAGTTATTCTGTATTTATAGAGAGACAGAACCCATGGTATGATTTTTTGTTGTTGTGTTTGTTTTGTTTGTTTGTTTCATTTAATTGCTTTCATTTACTGTTTCAATTCAAGTATAGGAGAAAAATAATACTATGTTAGAATTATCGCTTATAATTCTTGATAACCTCTTCATAATGCAATTCTCTCTGCATCCCTTGAATATACTTCTACATAATAACCACAAAATATATGGAATTAAACTAATAAAATTAACACTTTAATTGTGGAAAATTGAAAACATAAAACTAAGATAAAAGAGAGAACAAAAAGGTAAAAGAATTTAAGAGACCTGAAAATATGGGCAATGAATAGACATGTAGGTGAAGATGAAGAATATATGAAAATATGCCTGGAATTTAATATTATAATCTATAAGCATACTTTATGTGTTCCAGAAAAGAAAAAATCCTATTATTTGTTTATGTTTCTTATTTTAATTATATACATATTTTATGGCATTCATTATGATAATATAATGCATGTACAGAGCATATAATGACAAACAGTAGTTTAATAATTTTGAAAT
The DNA here is from genome assembly GCA_028658305.1 of Pachyuromys duprasi. Lineage (NCBI taxonomy): Eukaryota > Metazoa > Chordata > Mammalia > Rodentia > Muridae > Pachyuromys > Pachyuromys duprasi. The sequence goes on from CM053752.1 coordinate 49,800,636, forward strand.
TGTCTAATTCACAAGTAATAAGTTCATGTAAACATCAAGTACATTACATTTAAATTGTACAACTGTACATTGCATTTAAAATGTACAATCTTCAAGTCAGTTTAGTTCATCCATCCATCTCATTGTCCTTAGTTTATATTTGAAAATTAGAAAGATCCATCTACACTGATGTCTTGATTTCAGTTTATTGACTACAAGTCTATAAAATAGAGTTTTGTTCACTAAATCTATTGTAATTAATTACAGCAGCAATTGGAGATAATTCATTTTCAGAGTCTGAAAGCTAGAGTCTGATTATAAGTTAAACATGTTGAATGGAAAATTATTTAGTTTCCCCATGACCTGGCGTGGGCTAATAAATGTAAGAGAGCACTGTACTTATACAAACATGGCATTTGAATATGTGTTTTGTCTCCTGAATGACTAGAGTCAATAACAGAATGAATTTTAACTACAAACTGATGATTACACAATTCTGAAGAGTTTATTACTTACTAGATGGAATTACTATTTTAAAGATTAAGTTTCAATTTTAGAGAACAACAAATCTTAAGCTTTGTCTAGAAGTGCATTTTCTAGTTTCTTTCAGAGAAAAAAACTGATTTAAACAGTACATGCCTTCCTAAAATCAAAAGTGAAAAAAAAAATCTTATCTTTCATCAGTATGTGAATATTATCTTGGACCGTTTTGTTGAATAAGACACTTAAGTATTTGTAATTCCACTTCCAATTAAAAGGAAACTCCTCATGGGATCCCTGAGAGCTTTGTTAAGATTAAATCTCTCCTGGATGTTTGCATTTACTCTTCACTAAGTAATAGAAATAATAGGATTGTCTGATGCTGTGAACTGGCAATTTCTAGAACAACCTCAGTAAAACAGATATCATAAGGAAGTCTTATTTTGATACCAGAAGCCAATCAATACACATAAGCACTATGAAGTAATTAACATCATAATTTAACAGTTTGTAATCTGTTGCTCTTACAGAAGACCAGAGTTTTATTTACAGCATATGCAGATGCCTCAGAACGATCACTTGAGTTGCAGGGGATCTTATCCCCTCTTCTGACCTATCTGAAAACTAAAATGTATATTGGACAAATGTCCATGCAAGCAGAGCACTCATACACATAAAATATACACATATTCTTAATTATTAAAGGCATATCTGCCAGAAGTTGAAAGTATTTTTTGACTTTGTTTCAATTGTTTATACAAATACTTCCATTCCTATTAAAAAATTGTAGGTACATAAATGTCAAAGAGCAGAAAGGAGGCTTCTGGCACCTAACGCTATGCCTTATGTGGTCGTTAGCATACATGATAACGTAGAGTAACATTTTATAACCTATGTAATCTGCATGCAATCCTAGGGTATTATTACTTAGGGAAGAAATGACCACAAAAATATAATTGAGATTATGAAATACCCAGTGGCTTTAGAGTAAACTGGCTTCTAGGTTCCTTGTTTCCTGCCCAAACCTCAATATCTTATCTTTCAGTAGATAACAAGCTTCACACACACAGTAACTTATAGGAAATAGATAGTTTAAAAATTTTTACCTAAGATGTGTTTCCATTTGCTTATTTTTATATCAAGATAGTATTTATTGAATTCTGCACCTTAAGAATAATTAATTAATTTGATTTATACTATCCAACAAATTCTATTTTAATTATTTATAAATTAACCTTTTCAGTTGTCATTTGTAACATGCATTCTTCCCAGTTATATTCAGCTTATACTTTTTCAACTTGTGAACATTTTAGAATCTCTAAAATTAATAACCATATATTAGAAAATTGTAAATAGTATCAATAAAGATTAATAAAATACACATAACATTATATTTCATTTAAGAACAATGACCAATACCAATAATCAATACCATAATTATTTGCTAGACTTGCTTCACAGCCCATTCAATATATAGAGAGATATATATTTATATGTAATATATCACTATTATCAAGTTAGTTTTTAGACCTCTCAAAATACTACCCATATATGCGTTTGAAGTTGTTGCTCACTTTAATCACACAACAGATGAAACAGAAGATAAAAATGATGGACTTTATTATATCACTTACTATTTCTCTTGTCCCCAAACCTGTCTGCATGTTTGTATGAACATATTTGCCAATGAGTGTTAATGTGCTCATGTTTGTCAGGTCTTTCACGTGGACATCAGAGAAAATATCAATTGGTTTTTTCCCCCCTTTTCTCTTTCCTCTCTCTCTCTTTGATCATGTATCCAGCAATATCTCTTCATGGTACCCAGGCCTGTATAGGCTATCCGGTTCTCAAGCTTCTTTCCTTTTACTTCTACATTTACCATCTCTCTAACGGACTGTTAAGATTGTAGGTTCAGCTACCGTTTCTGACTTTGCTGTGGCTACTGTGGACTTGAACTTAAGTCTGCATGCTTGCGATCTCAAGAACTTTTTCCACTCAACTAGCTCCCAGCTGCTACCCTCTTATTTTAAACACCAGTTTTATTCTTCATGTAAATTATAATTTCATGCATGTTTTTATATACACTTATAGAAATAAAATAAAATACGCATTTAAGGACAAATCATTTTTGTCAATCATTTTTATTATGGCATATGTAAAGTGCCAATTAATCCAAATAATATTTCATCAAAACATTTTAACGAGACCATTGTCTGTCATATGGTGGCATAGACACCGGAGAGAGTCCCTTTTCCCATTGCCGCTTGCCACCTGTGGTGGGCAGAATACCTGGCCTCAGAGTCATGAGAGAAGGAGAGCTGGCTCTGCCTGGCATCAGCTGCAGCGCTCACAAGGACAGCACCTGTACCTTGCCTGGGTAGCATAGTAGGGTTGGCTCTGAGCCTGAGCAGGTCATAACAGAATGACAGTGGGAGCGCTGGCCCTCCAGTTAACTGCTACAACATTGTGTGAGCCTCCTCCGGGGCAGTGCCTATCTTGGTGGTGTGGGTACAGGAGAACTGGCAGGCTGACCAACTCAGCTACTACCCATGCCCAGACTCAGGTCTCTAACTCAGCCCACCCCAACATCTATCTTATTTTTGAACTGCTGGAGTGGGTAAAAAAAGCCATTCCTGTGGACCCAAAGCTGCAGGATTTCCATGACAGAGGGCAAAATAACAGGATATCTGAGCAGCCTTCTAGTGATGATCTAGTATTGATGGTATAGCAGAAACCAGGGCCTTGAACCAGACCAATGAATCACTGTAAAGAACATTTACACGTAAAGATGTGTGGACAAAAGGGTATAGTGTGGGACACGCTGTGATGCTCTACAGTTTCCATGAAAATAATTTTTTATGTTTTGTGCATATATATATATATATGTATGTATGTTTTGTGTATGTGTATACAGGGTTTATTTTCTTTGTCTTGGAAGTTTGCAAGGACAGAGGGAGATAAATGGGATTGGGAAACATGATGTGAAATCCACCAAGAATCAATACAAAGTTTAAAAGCAAGAGAGTGATGATGTAACACATTTAAATACAATAAAAAGTATGTAGAGGGGTTTTAATACAACATGGCTGCTCTGGAAAGGGATCACATCTATTTGATCTGCCTGGAATGCCTGCACACTCTGGATTACAATACAGACACACCTCTAGTGCACACCTTTAATCCCAAACAATACAGGTTTAGGTTAGTTTACAGAAAGAATCAGCCATGTTAGAAAGTGATGAATCAGAGAAAAGATTCAATAGAATGAGTGAGTGACAGGATTCATCCAACTCTCATGAGAATAGGGCAGGAAAGAGAGGTAACTTAAGAGCAGCACAGGAAGAAAGGAGATATTTTTTAATTTATTATTTATTTCAATTTATTCAGTTTGTATCCCTGTTGTGGCCCCCTCCCTTGCCTCCTCCCAACCCTACCCTCGATCCCTCTTCTCCCCTGTGCCCCTCCTCCAGTCCACTGACAAGGGAGGTCCTCCTGCCCTTCTATCTGAACCTGGCTTATCAGGCCTCATCAGGACTGGCTGCCTTGTCTTCCCTGGGGGAGGGGAGGGAGGTGTCAGCTTTGTCAGACCACAGAGAGAAGTATTTTTAATGTTTGTTTGTTTTACTGAGAATTTTAACCAAGAGAGTTTTACCAAGACAGGTTACAGAGAGAACAAGCTTGACTCAGGTAAAGAGAGAATGAGTCAGAATAAGAAGGAACCAGAAGATAAAAACATTGCCAGAATTAGTTTGAGGCCTGGCAGAACAATTGAGTCAGAAGAGAAGAGAAACCATTTCGAATCAGTCAGCCTAGAGAGGATTTTATGCCAGAACAGTTGAGTTGATTAATCCAGCAAGAGTTCAATAAGACCTAGAACGGGTTGGGAACAACTCTCATCTCCTCTCCTCTTCTGAGGAAAAAAATAATCATTAACAAAAGTATAGAATTGGCAATAGGTATATGAAAACATGTTCATCAGATGTTTCTAGGAAGCCAAGAGCACAAATGACCCAAAGGTCCATGCTTAATTCCGCTGTTCTTTGGTTATATCTAGATGCAATTTAGAAAAGTTTAACTTAGTTATGAATATCCTTCATAGAAATATACAAAGTACCTGGGTTTGATATCACAGTAGATTCTAGAAAACATTAAGTACAAAAATATTAACTGAATATGGGTTAATAGCTATAATAAATTGCTAGATTCAAACTTCAGAGTTAAATTTCTTATGAATATACTGATCTTCCCCGTGGCTTTCTATTTGAAACTCACAATTAGCTTATTATTACTTAACAGCAGGAAACTTGGCAGAGTTCAATGTTGTGAAGGAATGAAACTGCATTTGATTATTTTCCAGAACCTTTGGGAGAATATTATAAAATTTTGAGTTTTAATAATTTTATATTGATTCGGTTTTATAAATTAAACTATGCAAATTTGCTAAATGAAAGTTCACAATATAAGGAATTTTATTAGATGCTTTTAGAAAATATATTTTATTCTGTAGCAGTTTTCAGAATTTCATGATGAAAGGCAAGTGCTTACTGTATTTTATTTATGCTTGTTTTAAAAAATAGTTTTTATGACTTTTAACTTTAAATCATCACACAATTAATATAGCAGATTTGTACTCATAGTGTTTACTGCTCCTACTGCTGACATAAAAACAAATAAATGAATTTGAAATCGTTTGAATTTGATATTTATATTCAAAAATATCTTTCATAAGTGCCTTTTCCTTTTCTTGTAGAAGTGATACAGACCCATCACCATGACTGCCTACCTGCTTTCCCTTCCATGATACATGGAACCCTGGGAAACTAAGATAAAAATCCTCCCATCCTTAACATGTCACCAAAGTTAACAAATACACTACTCACATGCAGGGGACAAAAAAAAAGCAAGCTCCATATCTCTTATTGTATAAAAAATTAGCCCCAAATTAATTAGCATCTTGAATGCAAAACCTGTAAAACTGTCAGAAGGACACAAGAAAACATGTTTGGTTGTTGTTTGGTTGTTGTTGTTGTGCTATTTCTGTTAATTTCAGATTTAGATAATAAAAGAGACAGACAACAATATGTAAAGGATCCAATTTAAATAAAAGATTATTCTCAGAGAAGAAAACAATAAGCAAAATGAAACTTTGCAATTGGGAGAAAACATTTGTAAATTAATCCTCTAAAATGTAATTGATATACAAAATACATAGCACAGGAAACTAAACAAAGTGTGCTCTGCATAACAAAATAAATGATCTGAAAAGCGATTTTCCAAAACAAAAACACACTACAAGTATTCTGAGAGTATAAGAAAGGCTGTTCAAAAGACTAATCATTAAGGAGATTCTATCACAGACCAGAGGAAATACACCTGCATTCCAGTTCATATGGCTATATACAAAACAATAATAGTAATAATACCACAGTGGAAGAGGTTGTGCTCAGTCCTGATGCAACTTGAGGCACTGGGCTGAGTTAGTGCTCCTCAACCCCTGCTTTCCTGAAGAGTAAGGAATGGGAGAGGGGAAAATGAGAGATGGTAAGGCCAGGAGGAGAGAACTATATGGACTGATTGAAGTGGAAAGTGAACAACTAAATAAAGACTCTGGCCAAAATGCCCAGTCCCCATTCATAAGTGGGAATGAATGGGGAGGCACTGGGGTGGGTTAGTGCTCCTCAACCCTGCTTTCCTGAAGAGTAAGGAATGGGAGAGGGGAAAATGAGAGATGGTAAGGCAAGGAGGAGAGAACTATATGGACTGATTGAAGTGGAAAGTGAACAATTAAATAAAGACTCTGGCTAAAATGCTCAGTCCCCATTCAAAAAGCAAAAAGGATGGGCATCAGAAGAAGGAGAAAACAGAGAACAGGACAGGAGCCTACCACAGAGGGCCTCTAAAAGACTCTACCCTGCAGGGTATCAAAGCAGATGATGAGACTTATGGCCAACCTTTGGGCAGAGTGCAGGGAATCTTATGAAAGAAGCGGGAAACAGTAAGACCTGGAGACGGGAGCTCCACAAGGAGAGCAACAGAACCAAAAACACGGGGCACAGGGGTTTTTTCTGAGACTAATACTCCAACCAAAGACCATTCATGGAGATAACCTATAACCCCTGCACATATGTAGCCCATGACATTTCAGTGGCCAAGTGGGTTCCATATTAATGGGAACAGGGACTGTCTCTGACATGAACTGATTGGCCTGCTCTTTGATCACCTCCCCCTAAAGGGAGAGCAGTTTTTCCAGGCCACAGAGGAAGACAATGCAGCCACTCCTAATGAGACCTGATACACTAGGGTCAGAAGGAAGGAGAGGAAGACCTCCCCTATCAGTGGACTGGGGAAGGGGCATGGGTGGAGAAGGGAAAAGGAGGGTGGAGTTGGGAGGGGAGGGAGGAGGGAGGTACGGGGGATACAAACTGAATAAATTGTAATTAATAAAAATTAGAATTAAAATATGAAATATGTAAAAAAATTTTAAAAATGAATTAAAACTCATTCACTCAAAATAAAACTTACCTACAAGATATACTAGTGAAATAATTTCACAAATGTTATGACACTAACCAAGCTCTTTCTGATTTGATTAAAGAGGTTGAACTTATTTATCCCTGAAAAAACTAAAGTAGTCAAAAACCTAAGACTAGACAGGATATGGAAGTAGGGAAAAATCTGTTATAATTCTAATGCTAAATAAATCTAACAATAAAATGACTGCTAATATTGTGTTGCTGCAACGTTAGATGAATGCATTATTCAAAGCTCTTCAGAGAAACTTACTCTTGCAGCAGATGGAAATCAGAACTGAGACCCATAACTGGACAGTGTTCAGAGAGTGACAGACTTCAAAGTAGCAAGTCCTCCATGAGATGTAATTATCACCCCCTTCCACTCAAATATCTATGCAGCCTCAATATCCATACAGAATAAAGCACTGAAAAATTGTAATTTTATAGTAGTATAGTGGATGGCATTAAAAGCTTTTTTTTTCAAATACACTTAAAGTATCAAAACATTCATGGAGGGTGACATTTCAAAATATAAGAACATTGTGACTAAAAAGAAAAGGAGAAGATAATACAGCCAGCAGAAATAAACATACTGACTTTATGAGCAAGTAGTAAAATTAAATTTTATATACAGTAGTAACAAATCTATCCTTGTTCAAAAACTCAGTTTGGAATGATTGGATATGCATTAGCTTTTTTATTAATTGTGATTACATATTATTAGGTCAACATTTTAACATTGAACTGTGTGTATAATATTCTTCAAACAAATTAATCAGTCACATACACAAAATTAAATGTATTTAGGTAGTTACATAGGAGAATGATTATTAATGTACTTCCTTATGGTTTGGAGTATAGAATAATTGCTGTTATATAGTATGTTTTCATAAAATGTTTCCTACCACTTTTAAAAACAAATGTGAGGATCTGTAATCTATTCACATATTAAACATTTAGCAAAAGAAATAAAGAATGGGCTGAGCCAAGATAGCTGGCCTTTACAAAGCTCAAGCTCTTCCCTTAGAGCATGTCAGAAGGCTGAGGATATTGTGAATCCACATAGGATTGACTCCTCAGACTTTCAGGGGCTTGACTGAATGCAAGCATCTTTAGTCAGCACTCAACAATATTTCATAAAACCACATAGCGTGCTGGCTGGTGAGGCCAGGTCCAGGTTCTACCCTGCCATAGAGTAGTAGAGTGCTGGTGGCCCCTCCCACAAAACACATTGGTTTTCTCTCACATGCCCAAGAGGAGGTGTTGGTTGGTAGCAAACAGAAATCTTAACAGCTTCTATTGAGCTTATTTTCTTATTTTATTTACATATGGGAAATTAGACCATATTTGAGCCATTCTTTTGTCACTTCTATAAAAGTCTATGAATATTTTAAAATATTTTTGAATATATGGTGATATAAATCCTCAATACTGTACTAGTTTGATGTTAAATTGTAAATGTCAAGTATTTTGTTCTGTGGTAATGATTTACAGTACTTTGTTGAAAAGGAAAAAACTACATTTTTAGGATGTTTTTATGAATGAATTTATTATATGAAAATAACACGTTTTAGAATTTATAAACAGTCATGTGCTTCAAATTTTTTGAAAAGTAAAGGCAATTGTTAAAATTTTCTTTTCACAATTAAGAGAAATATTAATTTCTTTCATTACTAATATAAAGGAGTATATTTACATGGTGTTTAATGCTTAAATAGTAAATTGGGGTGAATTGTATATATCGATATAATTGGGTTTGGATCTTTTTTAATTAAATTTTTATTTTTTATATTATGTATCCCAGCTGTAGCCCCCTCCCTCATCCCCTTCAAAACCCACCCTCCCTCCCTCATCTCTTCTTGGGCCCCTTTCCAAGTCCACGGATAGGGGAGGTCCTCCTCCCCTTCCATCTGACCCTAGCTTATGACGTCTCATCAGAACTGGCTGTGTTCCTTTGTGGCCTGGCAAGATTGCTCCTCCATCAGGGCAGAGGCTATGAAAGAGCTAGCCACTGAGTTCATGTCAGAGACAGTCCCTGTTCCCCTTACCAAGGCACCCACTTGGATACTGAACTGCCATGGGCTACATCTGAGCAGTGGTTCTAGGTTATATCCATAAATGGTCCTTGGTTGGAGTATCAGTCTCAGAAAAGACCCTTGTGCCCAAATATTTTGGTTCTGTTGCTCTCCTTATGTAGCTCCTGTCTTCTCCAGGTCTTTTTATCTTCCCCTTCTTTCCTAATATTCTCTGGTCTCTGCCCAAAGTTTGGTTATGAGTCTCAGCCTCTGCTTTGATACACTATAGGGTAGAGTCTTCCAGAGGCCCTCTGTGGTAGGCTCCTGCCCTGTTTCCTGTTTTTTTTCTCTCTTCAGATGTCCATCCGTTTGCCTTTCTGAATAGGACTCAATATCTTACCCACAGTCCTCCTTCTTGATTAGCTCTACAGAAATAGTGGTACATTTACACAATGGAATACTACTCAACAATTAAAAACAAAGCAATCATGAAATTTGCAGGCAAATGGTGGGAACTAGGAAAGATCATCCCATAAACAAAGAGACACACACAGTATATACTCACTTATAAGTGGATACTAGACATATAATATAGGATAATCATACTAAATCTGTACACCTAAAGAAGCTGAGTTAGAAGGAAGACCCTGGGTAAGATGATCAATCCTCACTCAGAAAGGCAAACAGGACAGACATTGGAAGAAGGAGAAAACAGGAAACAGGACAGGAACCTACCACAGAAGGCCTTTGAAAGACTCTACCCAGTAGTGTATCAAAGTAAATACTGAGACTCAGAAACAAAATTTGGGTTTGTATCTTTTAATGGTCTTTTAATTTCTATAAATTCAGAACCACAGTAAAGAAAAGATGCTGAAAAGTGTTAATCCTGGAAAATAATCTTGGACAAGAGTTCTGCGTAAAAATGGGTTCCCTCCTGTGGGAAGAATACACATTTTCTAAGAAGCATGAGTAGTATGTAAAATAGACAAATACCTTGTATTATTCAAATAAATATCAAAATAATTCAAATGGTGAAAGTATGACACTTAGAAAATCATATCATCAAGCCAGGCACAGTTGGTCTGCAATCCCAACATTCAGGGATATAAAGAACTCAAGAAGTTAAAAAGCAACAAATCAAGTAATCCAATTAAAGAATGGGGTATGGAGCTAAACAGAGAACTATCTCTAGAGGACTGTAGAATGGCAGAAAAACACTTTAAGAAATGCTCAATGTCCTTAGCTATCAGGGAGATGCAAATCAAAACAACCCTGAGATTTCACCTTACACCTGTCAGAATAGCTAAGATCAAAAACTCAAGTGACAACACATGCTTGGGAGGATGTGGAGAAATAGGAACCCTCCTCCTTTGCTGGTGGGAAGGTAAACTGGTACAACCACTCTGGAAATCAATTTGATGCATTCTTAGACAACTCTGAATAGTGATTCTTCAAGATCCAGCTATACCACTCCTAGGCATATATCCAAAAGATGCTCAAGTACACAACAAGGACATTTGCTCAACTATGTTCATAGCTGCTTTATTTGTAATAGCCAGAACCTGGAAACAACACAGATGTCCCTCAGTTGAGAAATGGATACAGAAATTGTGGTACATTTACATGATAGAATACTACTCAGCAATTAAAAAGGAGGAAATCATGAAATTTGCAGGAAAATGGTGGGACCTGGAAATGATCATCCTGAGTGAGCTATCCCAAAAGCAGAAAGACACACATGGTATATACTCACTTATATAGACCTATAAGATAGGATAAACATACCGAAAGAAGTTAAACAAGAAAGAGGACCTGGGGTAAGATGATCAATCCTCACTTGGAAAAACAAATGGGATAGACATTGGATGTAGGAGAAAACAAGTAGCAGGACAAGAGCCTACCACAGAGGGCCTCGGAAAAACACTACCTAGCAGTGTATCAAAGCAAATATTAAGACACATAACCAACCCTTTGGCAGACTGCAGGGACTCATATGAAAGAAGGTGGAGTTAGTATGACCTGGAGAGGACAGGAACTCTGCAAGGACCAAATATATCAGGGCACAGGGGTCTTTTATGAGACTGCTTCACCAACCAAGGACCATGCATGGATATAACCTAGAACCCCTGCTTGAATGTAGCTCAATATCCAAGTGGGTACACCAGTAAGGTGAACAGGGACTATTTTGAACATGAACTCAATGGGTATTTCTTCAGCCCCTCTGCCCCTCGAGGGAGGAGCAGCCTTGTTAGGCCACAGAAGAGGACATTGCAGCCATTCCTGAAGAGTCCTGATAAGCTAGAGTTAGATGGAAGGGGAGGAGGTCCTCCCCTATCAGTGGACTTGGAAAGGTGCAGGGAGGATATGAGGGAGGGATGGGGGAATAGGAAAGGAATGGGGGAGGGGGCTATGGCTGGGATACAAAGTACATAACCTGTGATTAATATAAAATAAAAAAAGAAAACATTTTATGTTCTCTAGAACAACTTCCAAAACACTCTGCCTATACCCAGAGCTCCACAGTCTATGCTGCAGATCACATGGGCTGACCTGCTCACTTCTCAGAGGCCACTTCTGGAAGGAGGGAGGGGCAGGGGTGTTGGGAAGCATGGCACTCACAGTCTATCTCTCTTAGACAAGTGACTGTATGTGCATCCTTGGACAAGTCAGTTATGTTGCCCTGCAGGAAGCTTTCACAGTTGTGAAATTCAGCGTTTAGAGCTCAGTTTTTTCCAGCTAACCTATTCTTTAATATGAAAATACATCACCCTAATCTATACTTCAGAAACAAAGAGACTAAATTGGTAAAATTCCATTACATTTCTACTGTTGGAAGGTTATTTCAACCATGGACTAATTAAACATTGAAATGAAAGCCTTCACTTTTTTCACATTTTCAAAAGTTGGAACATATTCTTTGAGGTTTCTAAATGCCCAAATATACATAAATAACCAAAATAAGTAGACTCTTATTGCCCAAAATTAATGATGTTGATGACCTTGATTTGAGCTAATAAAGAACATGTTTCTTCGTAAAAATTCACCATGAACTGCAAGCTTACTTTGTACCTCTAAGCACAAATGGTACTCATTAGATGTTCTTTTATTTTTAAATGGAACTGCATAACAAATAATTAGGTTCATTTTCAATATAGCTGCAAATTCATGGAAGGAGGTAGAGAGAAGAGAGGATATTACCAAGATACATTGTTTACACATATGAAATTCTCACAGAATAAATTCTGTTTACTGTAAATGCAAAAAAAAAAAGAAAAAAAACTCTGATTATTTAACTATTCAAATGTGTACTGAGCATATTTTAGAGTATCAAAATGTTTAGAGGAGGATCCAAGATGGCTGTCCCAGGAGGACACTGTGTCTGAACAGCAGGATAGTAGTGTAGGCACAGTGACCGGGAGACTGAGATCTCGGACCTAAAACACCAGCATTTGCGACTGCCAGGTGAGCGGAATTCCTACAGTGGGGAAATCAAGTGGAAAAGTCCAAGGGACACCCAGCTATTCCCAGGAAAAACTCCAGAGGGAGACAGGCAGCTCGCAGCCAGGCTGGGCGCCTAAGCCACCATTTTGGTCAGGGGCACACAGTAACCCGGATGGACTGAGTTTCACACAGATACTGCAGGCTGCACTGCGCGGGCACACAACCCTCTGTGCCAGCGGCCTCCACTTTGGGTTGGGGCACACGGTACCCTTGACAGACTGAGTTTAACCCAGCTACCGCGGGCTGCACTGGGCAGTTCCAGTCTGAAGTTCAGCCTTGAAGCACAAACAGCTCCTTGATTATATATAAACAAATGCCCAGAAATCGGCTTAAGAACTCACCCAACAAAATCAGGACACCATGGCCCCACCAGAAACATCCAAAAGCAACAGAAATTTTAATGCAGCGATACACAGGAAAATTATATTAAAGCTATAATTATGCAGATATTAGAGGAACAAAAGGAGACACAAAAAAAGGAAATGAACAAGGCCCTCAAGAAAATTAAGAAGGATTTAACTGCACACATACAGGAACAATTAAAGATAGACAGAGAGGAAACAACCAAAATAGGAGACACAGTCAATCAGATGAAGGAAATGATACAAAGCATGAAAACAGAATTAGAATCTATAAAGAAGACACAAACAGAGAAGATCCTGGAACTGGAG
>CM053752.1:49814293-49853871 GCA_028658305.1 Pachyuromys duprasi
TTTTTTCAATGATTTTGTTGAAAATATTTTCTGGGCCTTGAAAGAGGGAATCTTCTTTTTCCTCTATTCCTATTATTCTTAGGTTTTGTCTTTTCATGTTGTTTTGATTTCTTGGATGATCTTTGTCAAAAATTTTTTAGGTTCAACATTTTCTTTGATGGATATATTGATTTCTTCCATTGTATCTTCCACGCCTGAGATTCTTTCTTCCATCTCTTGTAGTCTATTGTTTATGCTTACCTCTGTAGTTCCTGTTTTCTTCCCTAAGTTCTTTCTCTCTATAATTTTCTCTATTTGTGTTTTCTTTAATTTTTCCAATTCTATCTTCAGATCTTGAGCTGTTTTGTTGGTTTCCTTCACCTGTCTGATTGTATTTCCCTGTTTTTCCTTCAATTCCTTCAGCTGTTTGTTTGAAAAATCCTGTGATTTTTTTTCTTCTAGTGATTTAAGTATTTCCTCTCCAAAGGCCACAAACTGTTTGGCTGTAACTTCCTGTATTTCTATATGGATGATCACAATCTGTTTGTCTTTATCTTCCTCTAGATCTTTAGGCATTTTATTTGTTTCCTCTATTATCCTCTTCATAAGCATAGATGTCAGGTCATCTTGAATTTCAATTATGCTGGGATGTCCATGGCTGCTTGCCCCTGGATAATTGGGTTCTGGAGATGCCATATTGCTCTATCTTATGTTGGTTGAGCTTTTAGGCTGGCTCTACCCATTGGGATATGTTAGGTGTTGGGTGTTAGTTTCTGGTGGTTCCTGGAATCCTGTGGTGGAAAGAATCTCCTTGGCAGGAAGATGATTTTTCCTGAAGGAAGCCTCCTCTGCTTTTTGGGTATGGTCACTGAATGGCTGATGTTTTTCAGAAATTTCCACAGCTCACTTCAGGAGTGGTAGCTGTGGTCTTTGTTAGTCAGGAGGGGTCTTCTCTCACCCAGAGAAGTCCTGGAGACAGCTGCCCTGCTTGCTGTAAATTTAGTGAGCTGCTGCTGTAATCTGGGTGCCCTAGGGTTTGGTTAGTTTAATTAGGGATAAATGGTTGCCCCTTGGAGCAGTATCTTGGGGTTGATCTCTGGGATCCCAGGCTTCTGTATGTCTGAAGTTGGGGTTCTGTGAATACCAGCACCCAAGTGGTAGTCAGTGACAGGTGAGCTCTGCTCTTATGCATACAACTGGAGGCTAGATTCAGGAACCTGTGCATAGCCAGAAACTTTTCCAGAGCTAGGTATCCTGATGTAGGGTCAGATGTTTTCCCCACTGTGGGGTTTTCTCCCAAAAGTGGTGGGAGAAACAGGTGGTGTTTGGGGTAGCAGGTAGAGTATGCAGGCGCTAGCATGTAGTGGCTCTAAGCTGGTAACTGGGCAGGAACCTGAGATCTTTTCGTGACAACTTTTCGTGTGTGGTAGAGGGGAGGGGTTCTGCTGAATGCTGTAAGCTGTCTCCCTCCCTGTGGGATTTTCTCCCAATAGGCACTAAAATTCTCTGATGCCCTGGGACACACAGTTCTGTCTGTGATGGATAGTCGGGTGCTCAGCAGGCCTCTGGGCTGGTGGTGCCTGCCTGCTGGTTTGCAGGACCTTATCCAAGGATATACTGGGTGACCTGAAATCAGTTCCCGTTTGCTTCCTTCCCTGTGGGGTTTTCTCCCGACAGGGAAACATAGTCTCTGATGCCCTGGGGTGCACAGTTCTCTCTGTGATGGAGAGTCAGGTGTGCAGCAGGTCTGTGTGCTATGGCTCAAGCCCCACTCATGGCTGGCCCTCCCCCCCCGCCAGTCTGTGGGACCTTTTCCAGGGATAGACTGGGTGACCTGAGGTCAGTCCCATTTCTTTCCTTCCCTGTCGGTTTTTCTCACACCTGGGATTCCCAGCCTCTTGTGTTTTTTTGCCCACCGTTCAGCCTGGGAAGGTGATCAGGATATGCAGGCGTGTGGCTCTGGTCTGGCAACCAAGTGCCTGTGTGACCCTGGATCTCTTCCGGGTTCTAGCTTGGTGACCTGAGGATGGACCTGACTGATTCCTGCACTGTGGAGTTTCCTCTCACCTGGAAAACACAATCATTGTTGTTTTAGGGCCGAGAGTTCAGTCTGTCGTTTGCTGTACCGACATTGCTGTCCTCCTCAGAAGCAGTGTCCTTCTGGCACCGCCATCTTGGATCCCCCAGATTATACCTTTTTTGTTGTTGTGTTCATTAAGTTGTTGTTGTCTCTTACTAATTTTTTTCTTGGCCCAAAATTCAAGGAAAAAATTTTAAAGTAGCCAAATTATTCTTTATGGTATACATTAATTTTACCAAAACTTTTCCTCATTTTAAAATAAATATCACTAAAATGTGAAACTACTTAAATTATATCTAGCAAGAAATGTCAAAAAAATTAAAATTTAAATAGCTAGAGAGATAGACCAGCAATCAGGAATACTTGTTGATTTTGTGGGGAATACAGGTTTGTACCCAGCCATCAAATGGTGGAACATTAATATCTATAATTCCAGTTCCAAGGGATTCAGCGAGTTTTCTGTCTTCCATGGGCATTGCATATAGATGGTGCACATACACATGCAGAGACAAAACATTCATATATATATATAAATGCATTTATATTTAAAATTAAACAAATTTGATGAAAATTTAGTGGCATGCTAATAATTTTTAATGTTTTAATTATATTTCTTTACCTTGGAGTGGTCTAATGAAGTGGGTAAAGATCAGAGGAAAACTTCAATGGTTTGGTTCTGAAGGAAATGATTAAATCTTACATAGCTCTGTTTAAGAAGAGATATCCTGATATGATCAGACTGAACCTAGTGTGTCCATTTTAATACGAGATGGACTGTTTCCAGTTTGCCTCCAAAACTGTCCTTGCCAAGGCTTTTTTTCTTCTGCAACAGACCGCTGAGTTAACTCCCTACTCCTTCCAGCTGCAGACCTTGGATAACCTGTCAGGTCAGCTTGGTAAGCTTTCCTCTCTGTGGGGATTTTAAAAGTTCTCAAACTTTTCTCACCGAGTCAGGTCCTCGTCATCATTTGAAATGGCCAAAATGGCTATCGGCATCCTGAAGGAGAAGAGGAAAGCAGCCCCACTTCACAGCCTAATACATATCCAGGCTACTGAGGGGAAGTGGACTATAGTTGCTCCCTCCTTAGCCAGCCCCTGCCATTCTCTATTATGCTCAGAGTTCTGTAATTGCTTGAGTGTTATGTTTCCTGAAATAAATTTTATATAAAATTCTCAGCCTATTAGTGTTTACATGGCCAAGAATTAGACTTGTGGAAGGATAGCTAACAGACAAGAGCAGTGCCCTCCTTCCATCATATACATTTCAAGGAGAGAACTCAGATTATCTGGATTAATAATAATTATACCAAAAGCTCACCGATCAAACCAGGCCACCAGGAAATTTTTATAATCCTGGGAGAAATAAAATCTAGATAGAATTTTTTGTCTGGATTTGTTTTAATTTTTATTTCAACTAAAAATAATTGTTTGTACTTGTCTTAGTTATTTTTCTATTACTGTGATAAGGTACAATGACCATGACAATTTAGAAAAGAAAAAGGTATGTATTTTGAAATTTCACTGCTTATCCCCAGTAACACACTAAGCCATACATACTAGTATTTCTGAAACAGTATACCAAATAGGAACCAAGTATTCAAATATATGAGGCTGTGGCCCATTCTCATTCAAACAACCAAAATATTGTGATGAATATTGTCGTATTCTTATTTCATTTTTATAATTTATATTAATTACAGTTTATTTACTTTGTATTCCATCTGTAGTCCCCTCACAACCTCTCTCTCCATCATCTCCTCCCATACCCCTCTCCAAGTCCATTAACAGGGTAGGTCCTTCTTCCTTTCCATCTGACCCTAGCCTATCAGGTCTCATCAGGACTGGCTACTTTTTCTTCCTCTGTAGCCAGGTAAGGCTGCTACCCCTTCAGGGGGAGGGGATCAAAGAGCCAGCCACTGAGTTCATGTCAGAGACAGTCCCTATTCCCCTTACTAGGGTACCCACTTGGATACTGAGCTGCCATGAGCTACATCTGAGCAGGGGTTCTAGGTTATATCCATGAATGGTCCTTGGTTGGTGTATCAGTCTCAGAAAAGACCCCTGTGCCCAGATTTTTGGGTTCTGTTGCTTTCCTTGTGGAGCTCCAGTCCCTTCCAGGTCTTACTATCTCCCCCTTCTTTCCTAAGATTCCCTTCACTCTGCCCAAATTTGGTTGAGTCTCAGTATCTGCTTTGATACCCTGCTGGGTAGGGCCTTTAAAAGGCCTTCTGTGGTAGGCTCCTGTCCTGTTTCCTGTTTTCTCCTTCTTCCATCGTCCATTCCATTTGTTTTTCTGAGTGAGGATTGATCATCTTAACCAGGGTCCTCCTTCTTGTTTAGCTTCTTAAGGTATACAGATTTTAGTATGTTTATCTTATGTTATATGTCTAATATCTACTTATAAGTAACTTATAAGTATACTGTGTGCCTTTCTGCTTCTGGGATACCTCACTCAGGATGATCTTTCCTAGTTCCCACCATTTGCCAGCAAATTTCATGATTTCCTTTTTTTAAATTGTTGAGTAGTATTCCATTGTGTAAATGTATCCATTCCTCAGTTGATGGACATCTGGGTTGTTTCCAGTTTCTCGCTATTACGAATAAAGCTGCTACAAACATTGTTGAGCAAATGTCCTTGTTGTGTACTTGAGCATCTTTTGGATATATGCCTAGGAGTGGTAGAGCTGGCTCTGGAGGAAGCATTATTCCTAATTGTCTGAGAAAACACCAGCTTGATTTCCAAAGTGATTGTACAAGTTTGCATTCCCATCAGCAATGGAGGAGTGATTCCCTTTCTCCATATCCTCTTCAGCATTTATTGTCACTTGAGTTTTTGCTCTTATCCATTCTGATGGGTGTAAGGTGAAATCTCAGGGTCATTTTGATTTGCATTTCCCTGATGACTAAGGCAATTTATCATTTCTTGTTCTTAATATATTTGTTGTATGAAACTACTCAAACAGATACATGAACACACATCTATTCATCTCACTTAGAGAACTGACTACAGAACAAAGTACAGAGAATACAAATTCCTAACACACTGAACCAGAACCAGTGAATTTCAGTGGGGTTACATACTGCTTGGTTTGAAACACATCTAAGCTGCTCAGTTTGTTTGAGTATCTACTAGACCTGCTTTTCTGAGTATCTTCTAAGCACTTTTTGGTGTGGTTTGTGTATCCTGGCTTGTCTGATAATGTCTCTCAGGAGTCTTTATCACATCTGTATTCTTGATGAGTGAGAAGTCTAATGAATCTGATCAGTTCCAGTGGTTTTCTAAAACTGTTTTGAGTCAAGTTGGCTCTTTTATGTCCTAGATGGATGTAGATGCATAGATACTTAGAGAATAGATAGATAGATGTTAGAAAGACAGACAGATAGGTAGGTAGGTAGGTAGGTAGGTAGGTAGATAGATAGATAGATAGATAGATAGACAGACAGACAGATACTGTTTCTTTTTAAATTTAATTTCATATTAATCACAGGTTATGTACTTTGTATCCCAGCCGTAGACCCCTCCCGCATTCCCTCCTTATCCCTTTCCCATCCCTCCCTCATTTCCTCCCTGCCCCTTTCCAAGTCCACTGATAGGGTAGAACCTCCTCCCCTTCCATCTTACTCTAGCTAGATGCTTTCTTTTTATCACAGGCTTTCTTAAGAATCACTATGGAGTCAGAAAGACTTTGAGCTTCTGAAACTCCGTCTTCAACTTCCTGAGGGTTATCTAGGTTAGAGCTACCACACCAGGTTTTTATATTGTATTTTTTAACAAAACACAAGAGTTACTGAGTTACAAATAGAGCTACAGATCTAGGTCTTTCAGTCTAAATTTTGAATATCTGTATTGTCTTACACATAATGCAATATAAATTATGAAGGATTTTGAAGTTAGGAAATTCATAAATGTTTTTTAGAGAACAAATTTGAATTTATTGAGCAGAAAAATGTGAGTGTCTTGTATAATAATCATGGAAACAGATTTTTTAGGAGTAGAAAAAGGAACAATATCACATATATCTAAATAGTTAATATAATAATGAAAAATAATAATTATAAATATTTTAATTTTATGCATAATTTATATATTGTCCTCACTGGAAACAATATAGTAATTTTTTCCTTAGCCCCTTGCACTAATCCTACTACATAATTTTTTCAGCCTTTAATGAAATTAAAGAATTGATTTAGTGGTATTATAGTTAAAAATAAATTATGTTGCCATATCAACAGTACAAGTACTTACTAGAAATTATTTTTTTCTGAACAGATACATGTATAGATCTTTGTCCACCACAATTGTATATAATTTATATCCAAATTTTCTTAATATATTGCACATAAATTTAACACAAAAAAGGGAAACACATGTTTATGGATTGCCACTCTTGTAAGATGCACTGAATCTAGTAATTTTTCACTCTCAAGACAGAAACTTACAAGAAAAGTCCTCATATATTCAGAAAATTATGTTTCTGAATCCTGTCACATGTAACTGTTACTCTAACAGCTGATGGAGGTGTACAGTGAGGATCCCTCTGTGTGTGAATGAGTGAGTCTCTTTTCCTTGTATCTTCTTTTAGGTTTCTTTTTTTCTGCCAATAACTTTTTCTTTCAATGCCAATGTGTTAGATTTGTTTTATCTTATATTATTTTCCTGTCTTTGTTGTATTGGATATTATTTATTATTCCTTAGAGGCCTGCTTGTTTTCTAAGAAAAATAGATATGAAGTGGATGAGAGAGGAGTTAGGGAGAAAGTAGAAGGAGTTGAGGGAGGGGAAACTGCAATCAGGTTACAATATGTGAGAGAAAAACCTATTTTCAATAAAAGGATAAAGGATGTATTGTACACGTTTGAAATTTTCAAAGAATAAACCTTTGTTTAATATAATAAAATAAAAACAATAGAATATTTTTATAACAGAAGCTTCAAAATTTATTTTGAGAATTTAAAATGCTTTGTATAGGCTTCAGTCTGATTTTATACCATCTCCTTTTGATTATCCCCAAAATATTGTTATTATGATTATTTATTGCAATTTATTCACTTTATATCCCAGCTGTGGCCCCCTCCCTCATCTCCTCCCAATCCCACCCTTTCTCCCTCTTCTTCCCTTATGCTCCTCCCCTATTCCCCTGATAGGAGAGGACCTCCTCCCCTTCTATCTGACCCTAGCCTATCAGGTCTCATTAGGGCTGGTTGCATCATCATCCTCTGTAGCCTGGCAAGGCTGCACCACTCAGGGGGAGGTGATCAAAGAGCTACTGCGATCATGTCTGTGTCTTCCCTACACCACTTATTATATAATTCACTTGGAAACTGAGCAGCCTATTGGCTTCATTTGAACAGGGGGCTAGGTCCTCTCCATGTATGGTCCTTGGTTGGATTATTGGTCTCTGCAGGCCATCCTGGCCTAGTTTATTTATTTATTGTTTTGTTTTTTGATTTCTTGGTCTAATTGAGGAGTTCCTGTCCCCTCCAGGTCTTTCTAATTTCCTCTTCTTCGATAAGGTTTCCTGCACTCGGTCCAAAGTTGGCTATGACTTTCAGCATCTGCTTCACATCTGGCTGGAGATAGACTTTCAGGGGTCCTCTTTAATAGGCTCCTGTCCCATTCTTTATCTTCTCCTGCTTCTGATGTCTATTGAGTTTGCCTTTCTGAGTGAAGCTTAAGCACCTTCCCTAAGGTCTTCCTTGTTGTTTAGCTTCTTTAGGATTGTAGATTTTAGTATGTTAAGAACAGTTGTTTTGGCTTCTAAACTAAGTTTAGGGATTATATAGTCTCAGGTTCCTGGTGATAACAAGTATAGGAGGCCTCTTGAGACTGGGACCTCAACTTAGACACTGGCCACTCCCATAAATTCAGAGCCACCTTTCCTGCAGCACATGTTTTGGCAGGAAAATTGTAGGTGGAGAATTTTGTGTCTGGATTGTTGTTAATATTTCTCTTTCAGTAGTCTGCAAAACACCTTCTGTCAAAAAGTTTAGAACATAGGGTATTTAGGGGTGAAGACTCAAAGCCTGTACCAGCTCAACCTCTTTATGTTCAATGGCCCCAGCAGTGGTGACCTTCAGTACTAACATCAGTTTGAGGTCTTTAGAGATCTCATAGGAACTCCTTGGTCAATAAGTCTACAAAGTGTAACTTAGTCCCACCCCTGTAAGTCTTACCTAATTACACAAAATGGCTAGTTCAGATTATTTTTTTTACATTTTTCAATTTTTAAACATTTTTATTTTATATTAATCACAGGTTATGTACTTTGTATCCCATCCATGGTCCCCTCCCACATTCCTTCCCTATCCTTCCCATCCCTCCCCTATCTCCTCCTTGCCCCTTTCCAAGTCCACTGATAGGGGAGGATCTCCTCCCCTTCCATCTAACTCTAGCTTATTAGGTCTCTTCAGGACTGGCTGCAATGTCCTCTTCTGTGGCCTAGCAAGGTTGTTCCTCCTTCAGGAGGTGTGGGGGTCGAAAAGCCAGCCATTAAGTTCATGTCTGAACTCATGTCTGAAACAGTCCCCACCCTTACTAGGGTACCCACTTGGATATTGAACTACGATTTGCTACATTCAAGCAGGGATTCTAGGTTATATCCATACATGGTTCTTGGTTGGAGAAACAGTCTCATAAAAGACCGCTGTGCCCTGATATATTTGGTCCTTGTGGAGTGCCTGTCCTCTCCGGTTATACTAACTCCCCCCTTCTTTCATATGATTCCCTGTACTCTGCCAAGGGTTGATTATGTGTCTTTATATTTGCTTTGATACACTACTAGGTTGAGTCTTGAAAGACTCTACTTATTTCAGATTCTTTATCTTACCCATATATAGAACTCCTCACTAGAGTCACTCTCATAGATCCCAGAAAGTCTCCAATGCAGTAGATTTCGACATCACCCTCCAAATGTTTCCTAAGTCAACATTATATCATAATGATAATTCCCCTGTGTACACTGACAATATGTAGAATATTTTATTTTTATTTTATATTTGTGTGCCATGTATATGCCTTGTGGGAACAAGAAAATAACCTTGCTTTTTAATTTCTTGATAGCATCTTAATGTGTTCAATTTTTTAAAGGCAAGTACTACTTGCTGTACAATTAGTTGGCATAAGGTCACCAAATATAATATTGATAATCATGAATTTTCATGCAATTTTATTAAGTGGTAAAATTTGATGGAATACTTTCCTTTCTATCTCTGAAATATAAATTCTTGTAAACCTATAACACAGCATCATACCTGTTTTTAACACCTCTACAAACATATTCTGCTTTTAAGATTAGTCTTGCTGTCAGCAGTTAGACTGGAGTTGTACTTAGTCCTATATCATTTTGTCATGTGGTTTTCTACCACTATAGTCAAATCAAAAAAGTCTATCAGTATAATTCGTATTTTTATACAGTAAGTATTCCGTAAGTAGATGATCATATCTTAATTTTTCAAAAATATTAACCAAAACACAAAGTACAAAAATGAAATTAATAGAGATGGAATTTCATTTTAAATCACATTCATCTCATTTTGTGTTGCAAAAAGAGAAATTACATTTTAAAAGACTGTATTCATGTGCATATGCATCCACCTTTAGATGATTCTAAGAAAGTCACTGAGAAAATACCACATTACAAAATAACTCTACTAAGGCAATATAATGAATACCTTTAGAGAAAAATGAATTATAGATACATATTTAACAGAAATTATGTACTATTTTCACGTTGGATTTCTGACTGAGAAAGTCAGTTTAATATGCAATGAAATAAAATTGCTTCCTTTACTCTAGCTTAGTTCATGTAATTTCAACATCAATTCCTTTCCAATCTGTAATCTCAGCAATAGGTTTCATTAGAGTCAAATGCAGTCAAAGCTGGGAGGAGGGCTAAGCTGCCAGTTAATGTAAAACACACCTTATGAAGAGCCTTCATAATTGCTATTCACACACAATAGGAGACAAGTTGTCAGCTCATGAAATCATTGAGAAATAAGATAAAGAGAGGAGAAAATTGTAGTACTGTCAAACACATCCTTCCTGTGATTTTTTTTTTTTCGCTCTATTTCACCCTGCTAGGAAATAAAATCAATGTAGACATCTTTGGAAATTCTATATAGAGTGATGGCAGAATTTTCAAAGTTCGGTATTGGCTGGTGATATCTAAAGAGTCTGTTTGGTATTATAATCAGCTGTATTTCAATAAAAAAATAGAATAAAAAAGAGAATATTTGTCAGATGTTAGGCTTGATTATCAAGTAACGATTTCCTAAATATACTAATATAAAAGATGTTTACTAAATATAAAATGATGATTAAAAATGAGATTTTTATGTTCTTTTCATCCTTGTATTTAAAAACCTATTAATATCTAAGTGTATATATATACATATGTGTATATGGAGTTAATCATAGCTGTACTTATAGTCCTAGAGAAACAAAGAAATAATGAAACCCCTCTGTGTAACATTGATAGGACAGACAGAGGTTCTTGGAAAATGATGCACACAATTAAACTTAGCTTGAATGATTTTGGAGAATGTATTACATTAGCAAACTGTACTTTCACTGTCTCTACTTTTCCCTCTCCCTTCTTCAGCTCTGGCAAGGGATTGCACCCAAAGACCTCTTGGGTCTGTATGATCCTGCTGGAATGCAGACATGCTCTAGAATACAACTGTGAGGAGTACAGACAATAAAGGTGAGGTTAATATATAAAAGGAAGCACACTCACATTCTACAAGATCTTAAAGAAATATTATTACATATGCACTCAAGTTTTCTTTTGTCCACTAATTTTTCCAAACCTTATTAATATAACACCATTAAAATCACTACTTCTTCCACTGTTCTGTATTCTGGTAAATCTTTCCTTTTATAATTTGCTACACCATACTTTAAATTGAATAACTTGTATGTATTTCTCTTTTTGTTTTAATTTTTTCTTATTGTTATAAATAACTCACAAATTCTTTCTTTTGTTAAATTTTATAGAACCATTCTCTATAGTTCTCTCATTTAATCAATGTAATGATATATTGTAGAAATATGTTTTAAATTTACTACTGTGTTACTTTTGTATTGTTGTAATACATCAACACAATTGTCATTGTGATACTGTAGTACACTAACATATCATATGAGCAATTCTAATATGGTTAAAATAATGCCTTCATGTTTTACAATGTTCAACTAAAGCCAAAGAAACATAATTAATTTCACAAAATGGAGCTGGAAAACTTATTCTACTACTTTGGCCAACATTTGCATATTTATCTTCATATCACAAAGAAATAGAATCTTCATAGCTAAAGGTATTGTATAATAAGTTAACCACCCTTAAATTAATTAAATATCATGATAATTTATTAGGCTAATTAATTATTTCATAAATAATATCATATAAATGAAGAAGACATTGAAAAATATATTAAATATCACTGTTTCATTAATTATTGTACTAATATCATCACAAACTCTCTTTTATTTGGTTGTATAAACATCCTGGAACTTTACCATTAAGTTCATGATATAAAATTATAACAATATAATTGTAATGAGAGAATACTATTTATTTTCTTGTGGATTGTATTTTTGTATGATTAAAGTAGTACTTTAAAGGACAAGGATGCCTTTGACATAATTGTATAGTACTTGAAATAAAACAGTAAACTAAAAGAATGAATGTTATTCAAATGAACAAATCATATAAATGTAACTATAGTACAATGTAAGGTAACACAGACCAGTCAGTCATTGAATTTGTTAAAAATAACTTATTTTTATAGCTATTGGTAAAAAAAAAGTCTATCATGTTTTCCTTTATTTAAAAACAAGAGTATTCTACGTGTATTGATTGATTTCTTACATGTATTTGGGGTTGGTCTGGTGCTATGCGTACAAATGTTAAAGTCTTGCCCCCATGATCTGGTTGCCATCCAAGCAAGTGCATTCTCACATATGCTGAATGATGTTGTATAAACTTTGCTTCCCAAAAGCTTTTCATTGGTTAAATTAAAGAATTTGGACAGCTTGTAACTGAGCAGGAGAGAATTAGGGAGAGCTTTAGTTCCAGGGCTTGAAATCTCTGGTAGGGACCACAAAGAGAGAGGACTTGAGAAAGGAGAAGATGAAGAGAAAGAAAGCGTGCTAATGGAGCTCATCCAGCCCAGACAGGGCAACATATTGACAGTAACTTGGGGAGTGCAAGTGGGAGGAGCCAGACTAGCCATAACATAAACACAGAGGACCTGGTGCAGCCCCATGCAGAACCTGTTCTTGGTGCCTCAGTGTACGTGTGTTCACACAAACTTTGCTCATGCTCATTTAGAAGGTCCAGTTTTCTTCCTACCCTCCATTCCCTCTGGCTCTTACACTCAGCAAAGTTACTCTTAACATGTTATTTAATTTCACACACCCACATATTAAGATCATATTGAAACCTCTGCATAAGTAAACAGATGTTCATAATAAACATAAACAGGTTTTTGAATAATTATATCAACCAGAAGACCCAAATATTCATATTAACAAAGAAACCCAATGTGACAAATTAGAGCATAAGAAATTTAAAACTTATAAAGACATATCCCCAAAGTGAAATTAAGAGAATTCCATTGAGAAATGAGAAGAATTAGGATTTGCATACTTTTATTTTTGCTTATCTGATTAAATAGAATAGATTCAATCACAAAATAATTGGCATACTATGTACTATACCCATTAATTGGTGGCACTTATATGGTTCCTTAAGTAGATATATTAATAATGCACAAAAGAAATGAGGACATAAAAATTCCATCAGGTGACATTAATAATTCTCTTTAGCTTGCCTTTTCTGGTTAGCAATATTGTTATAAGATGCTACTGTCATGCATCTGTTATTGTTTTTTTTCTTTTATTATGATGGATAGATTTAATCACATTAGAAAGGATTGTACTACATTAAGAAAAAAGAGTATTAATGTTACATCAACTACATTTTAAATATTAAAACACTCTTGAGTTGAAACAATAATTTTCATATTTATTCCTTTGCATTATGGCCAGATATCTTAAAGTCTTTCTAATTTTACTTAGTCATTTTCTGTATTAGAGACAATTCTGAAGAGGGACAACCAGTGGGATGGATGTATATATTGCAAAAGAGAATTGTTAGATTGACTTACACAAGAAAGGCTGAATTGGGCAAAATAATAATAATAAGAAGAAGAACCATGTTCATACTCTAGCGGCTCAGAGCCCAGTAGCTTCTTAGTCTATGAAGCTACATACTTCAAAAGGCTTTGTCTGTTGCTCAGTGTCAGTCCAATCTGGATCCTGGAGGAGCAGTAGTTTGATGTTAGTGAATAACAGCAGCAGCGACAGCAATTGCTACAATTCAGCAGACAGCAGAGTTGCGCATGCCAGATACATGGCATTTTCTCTGGGCTCTCTTTTATCTGGGCTACCCCTGCAAGGTCTAGTCCACTCTAATGGAGGCTCTTCTTCAGTTACTGCTTCCTAGATATATCCTCACAGGGATGCCAAGGAACTTAACTCAGTATATTCTATACCTAGTCATATTGGTAAACCATTATAACTTCTTTTAGAATAATTTTGAAACTATACTTACATTTTATTTCTATCTGATTTTTTAAACAAATTTGCTTTTAGCTAATATATTAAATGTCTAAAAGTGACATTTAATGAGTGCCATGGGCTTATGGAATACGTATATATTCGATAATGTTTTAGTCTGTCCAAATACGCACACACATACATATTTCAATGATTATCTTTTTATGATAAAGAATTTTTTCTCTTTTCATCTTTAAATGCAAGAGAGTGAAAAACATGTATGAAGGCTGGAATAATAAATTCTTTAAGAAAAAGAGCAGGAGTAAATTTTTTTAATCGATGTATTAGTTTTGTAAATATTTTTCTTTACTTTACATCCCAAGAATGCCCCTTCCTTCCTCTCTTCTCAATCCTCCCTCTTCTCCTCTC
Organism: Pachyuromys duprasi; assembly: GCA_028658305.1. Lineage (NCBI taxonomy): Eukaryota > Metazoa > Chordata > Mammalia > Rodentia > Muridae > Pachyuromys > Pachyuromys duprasi. The sequence continues at coordinate 49,828,341 of CM053752.1, forward strand.
CTTGTCCCCAGGAAAGGGGAACCCTCTTCCCTCTGTATCAATCCTCCCCAGAACAGAAAGTCACAACTGGACTGAGCATATCCTCATCCGATAAGGCCAGGCAAAGCAGTCCTGTCAGGTGGAAGCGATCCAAAAGCAGGCAATAGAGTCCATGTTAGAAACAGCCTCCTCCCCGCTTCTATTCATCAGGCACTCCATATGAAAAACTGGCCTCCCATCGGCTACAAGTGTGCAGGGAGCCTAGGTCCAGATCATGCATGTTCCTTAGTGATGCTTCAGTCTCTGAAAGTTCCCATGGGATTGGGTTAGTTGTCCATGTTGGTCTTCTTGTGAGATTTCTGTCACCTCCAGATCCTTCCATCTTTTCTCCTACACTTCCACAGGAACCCCTGAGCATCATCCCACTCTTGGTTGCAAGTCCCAGCATCTGTCTGGATCTACTGCTGACTGGAGCCTTTCAGAGGACAGTCAAGTTAGTCTCCTATCTGTAGGCATAGAAGAGTATCATTATTAATGACAGGGACTGGCTCTCTACCAGGGAGTGGGTCTCCGGTTGGTACAATTATTGGTTAGACTTTCCTTCAATCTTTGTCCCCTTGTTATCCTTGCACTTCTGGTGGACAGGATAATTTTTGGATAACAGGTTTTGTTGGTGGGTTGTTTATCCCCTCCTTCTACTAGTCCTACCTGGCAGGAGGTGGTCACTTCAGTCTCCATGCCCCTCCCCAACCCCAACTTTAGGAGTCTCAGCTAGAGTCACACCAATGTCCTCCCAGGAGTCTACCCCATCGCAGGCCTCCAGCTTGACAAAGAATTGCCCCCCCCCCCCGCCTAAGCTCCTCTTCTTTTTCCCAGCTCTCACCTCACACCCACCTTCTCCCCATATTGGATCCCTTGTTTCCCTCATTCCATCTTCTGCCTAGTTCCCTCTCTTCATCCATTTCTGCTATCTATTCTATTTTCCCTTCTGAGTGACATTCTGGCACCCTCTCTTGGGCCTTCCTTTTCACTTAGCTTTTTTGCGTTTGTGGATTGTAGTATGTTTATCCTGTGCTATAGGTCTAATATATGCTTATAAGTGAGTACATACCATATGCATTTTTATGGGTCTTGGTTACCTTACTTAAGATGATCTTTTCTAGTTCCATTCATTTGCTTACAAATTTCATGATTTCTTTGTTTTTAATAGCTGAGCAGTATTCCATTGTGTACATTTAAATTAAAAACATTGGTATCAAATTAATTGACACTTAAGGTTTAACTCTTCTTTTTATAAATTTCAGGTTTAATCATTTATGTAGCATATAAGTTTAAAAATAAAAATTATTGGATAGAGAGTTTTAGTGCAGGAAAGTTAAAATTGGAAATATCTACTATGTCAAAAGGAAGAGAGAGAAGGCAGGCAGTAAGATAGGAAGGGAGAAAGAGAAATGAGGAAAGAGAGAGAAAGAAAGAAAGAAAGAAAGAAAGAAAGAAAGAAAGAGGGAGGGAAAGAGAGAAAGTCTAGACCTAAAATGGGGCTGTGAGGACTGTAAACAAGGTCAACTAAGCACAGCAATGGAAATTAAAAATTGTGTATTTTATATAAGAAGGTTGGGAAGTTTATGCTCTCTAGGAGAAGCTGGGAAGAACTAATTTTGCAGAAGAAACACAATCTGTATCTATAGTTGCAGTGATAAGCCTTCTCAAAGTCTTTCTTGGGTTATAGCTTCATAACCCAAGAAAAACTTTGCATCTAAGTGCATAAAAGATTTAATTCTGCTTTCTAATTTTCTAAAGCTTCACCTTAAAATTAAAAATAAAACTTTAGTAACAGTATTTCATCAAAAATAAAATTTGTCTTAAGATTTAATATGGTATTAGGTGTTTTGCTATAAAGTTGGATTATTGTGGCAACTTAGTTTGCTAAATGATGGGTCGCTAAATCTAAAGTCAGCTTAGGAGGGCATTAATCAGTCATAAAGGGTATTTAACATAGGAAATGTGACATTGTATCATTGAAACAAACATTTTTAATGAGATCATTTTTAGTATTCTTTGGTTGCATAGCTATTGAAAATATTGATTTTTATGTGTGTTTCAAATTATTACTGCTGCTGTATGATAAGTAGAAATTACATTAGTCGGAGCAAGAGAGGTAACTTTGTTAAACTACTTAGTAGTGATCTAGTAAGCACAGTGTGAATATAAAAATGATTATAACGTACATACATGTTATACAAAAAAACTCAAATCTAACACTTTTCAGTTACTAAAGAAAAATGCTTTTACTATATCTATTCAAACTTTTTTAAGATAAGAATTCATAGTCTTATATATACAATATTTCACTGTATTCTTCCACATGGTGAAGGTGCTTATGGAATATTATTTTATTTTAAATAAATTCAGATTCATCAAAATCACCCCAGGAGACATGGGCTGCACCTTTAATGTGTTTAAACTTCTAGTTACAGTGCAACAGAAAACGTTAACAGAAAGCTTGATAAATCAGTTTAATTTCTTGTAGCACCATGCCATAATTACTAGGTTCTGCCTGATTTACTTACAAATTACACTTTTCCAAGATACATACTACATGTGAACAATGGTATTTGGAAAATTTATAGTTTTACTTATAAAATAGATATGAAAAGTTCTGAAAGAATGCATTATTAAACTCACATTGTTAGTTATTTCAGAGTTGGAATCTTACTCAGTATTAATTGGTAAATGATATAAAGGCTGTCCATGAAATTATTTTTCTTACATTGTACCATTTTATTTGTAGGAGTTGAGTGCTTGTCTTCTGTGTAACCTTGAATAATTTAACATGTTCTGTTTAATTTGAATCAGTATTTCTTAGTTTTAAGAGCTGGTGCCTATATACACTAGAGATGTCTCAAGACTCTTTAGCCTTATAATTTAGAGTCATATTAAACCACGAATGATTCATTTTAAATGCTCATTCTTTACATATATATATATATATATTTATACATTTAATATGTATGTGTATACATATATGTTTATATATTACCTAATCATTTATCAGCATTTAAATTATTTCAATACTATTACCAAGATCCACAGTAGAAGTATAGAACTGATTCCCAAAAGTGCTTCTTTCATCTGTGAGGCATGGCAAATACTGAGACACATATGCAGACACATAGACCCCAGCCTATCAACTGTCATTAAGACTGGCTGTATCCTCTTCCTCTGTAAACTGGCAAGGCCTCCTGGCCAGGGGAAAAGAGGAACAAGCAACAGAGTCTATATCAGAGATAACCCGTTCTCCCCTTACTAGGGAACCCAATTGAAGACTGAGCTGCCTGTGGGCTACATCTGAGCAGGAGGCTTAGGTCCTCTGCATGCCTGGTCCTTGATTGGTGCATCAGTCTCTGCAGCTCATTCTTGGGCCAAGACATGTTGGCTCTGTTAGTCTTGTTGTAAAGCTTGTGTCCATAATATGCCCTGTGTTATGCCCAAAGCTTGACTATGAATCTCAGTGTTTGATGCCCTGCTGGGTGGAATTCTTCAGAGGACATCTATGGTAGGCTCCCATTCTATTCTCTCTCTTCAACCGCATCTACTCTTTATTCTATTTGCCCTTCTAAATGAGAATTAAACATCTTTATTAGGGTCCTCCTTCTTATTTAGCTTCTTTAGGTTTGTGGATTGAAGCATGATTATCCTGTATTATATGGATAATATTTGCTTTTCAGTGAGTATATAGTACAAGTGTATTTCTGGGTCTGGGTTTACTTACTCAGGGTAATTTTTTCCAGATCCATCCATTTGAATGAAAGTTTGCTTTAATAATATTTTCTTATTTTGAAAAATTACACACACACATGTATAATACATTATAACCACACTTATTTCTCTGTTCTTTCTTATGGTTCTACCTCAGCATGTTCCTTCTCTCTAACTACAAAGTGACAGTCTCACTTTAATGTCTTTATGCTTTTTGCACCTCTACAGCATGAGTAACAAACTTGATAGCATTTCATTTAAAATGGTAAACTTGGAGTCACCTTTGCTTTCTTACGTTTCATAACCTGAAGCTATATCTAGAGTTTGGTTATCCTTTACCAACCCATTGCCACATTCCTCATTCAGACTGGCCGGCATTTCTCATCAGGGTTAAATAAGTAATATTTCATATATTCTTCCATATTCTATGAGTTTAGCAGAATACCATTAGGTTCTACCCTAGGTCTCTGAGCCATGCAACTTCTGAATCCTGGACATCCAGGCAGTGTCCAGGCAGTGTCTGTCAGGCATGGGCTCCCTCTCATGGCTGTGTTCCAAGTTAGACCAATCATTGGGTGGCCACAAGCACAGGCTCTGAGCCTGCAAGATGTTCTGGGGCAATGGTGACTCAGAACCTGTGCTTGTGGCCATCCAATGACTGGCCTAACTTGGAACACAGCCACAGGTTTTGTGGCTGGGATGGTGCCCAGGTTTCCCCACTGGAAGCCTACCCATGTTACAGAAGATGGTTTCTTCTGGCTGCATATCCTCCATTACTAAGAGAGCTCTCTGAGGCCACTCTCAGGTACTAAGAAGTTTCCACTACACTAATTTTTCACATCATAATCTAATGTCTAATAATTCCTATCCACTCTGCTCTTATTATTTCCCTCTGTCATTTCCAGTCCCACCTGATCCCTCCTGTTTCCATTACAAACTGCCCTGACTTGACTGACAAAGTCTACTCTAGTCACCCTTTTCAGTTCAGAAATATTCGTGTATCCCCTCGAAACCTCTCCTCTTTATCTAACTTCCCTGGGTCTGTGGGTTATAGTGTGATTATCCTTCACTTAACAGCTAATATCCATTTATAAGTGAATACATACCATGTCTGTTTTATCTAAACCAGTGTTGCTTAGCTCATATTATTTTCCCCTAGCATCAATGAGTAATACATTTTTGTATAAATATATCAAATTTTGTTTTTCCATTCATTGGTTGAGAGACAGCTAGGTAATTTCCAGGTTCTGAACACTATTTGAAAAAAAAAAAAAGTGTTGTAAACATAGTTGAGGAAGCAAGTATTCTTGTGGTAGGATGGAATATCTTTTTGGTATATTTATAAGAGCACTATAGCTGTCCTTGTTAAAGTCTTAAATGTATTTTTTCATAAATGCTACTGTAAAAAGAAATATCCAACAATGTGACTTGGTATAAAAAATTAATATGCTTACTTGCAGTTTTCTTTTATCTGCAAGTACTGGGTTGAGAACTGAGAAGGATCGTGAAGAAGTTTTACTTGGGATGTTTAAAAGCACAACAAGTAGAAAAAGATTAACAGTACTTTGAATTTGCCAGTGATAGGATTGTTCGAATAGTTAAGACTGTTGTGCCTGAATCACAATTCCCCAAAAGACCACCACCAGGAGCTGAGTCCGTTGCAAATCACATGAGGATCTTTTTATTATAAATCATTACAAGCTGCAGCTTGGGCTCACAGCCCCCACCGCCAGAGCGGTGAAGAGCCGAGAGCCCTGTGCTCAGGTTAGTTGGGTAATTTAAAGATTCTGGTTCCTCTCAGCATGCCCAAGGCAGGGGCAATTCCTACCTGGCAAGCATCTATTGGTTGAAACATTGCATTTTGAATTGATTGGCTATAGGAAGGTCCCCAAACAATTAATCCTTCCCTAGGGGGATGGGCCAGTTTCCTAGCAACTGAATCTCTAGTATGTGGGTAAAGAATGCGGTAAGGCGAGTTCTTCCACTCAGAGCACCACTGGATCTCCCCACCCAACTAGTTTAGGCCCCAAGCACTAAAAATAGCCACCTTTAATCTCTTGGTCTCTCAAGACTTCCTCTGAGCCATTTGACTCCCTGCTGTGCTCCAGTGACTTTGACATTGCACTAGTCACCATGAAAAGATAGAGTAATACAACTATGTAAAAACTATCTCCAAGTTAATCACTTTTTTTCTTCAAGAAAACACTAGTTGGCTTGTAATGAATTACAGCACAGTTTTAGAAAATTGGAATGTTGGAGGGTAACTTTTAGAAATCACGCAGAACATGCAACATTATTCCAATGCTATGTTTTACACAGTTAATGGCAGTGAAACTTAGAACTCAACAGGAAATAAACCATGACAATCAATGTGTGTGTGTTTCAACAGTATGCTGTGAGCACGTTTTCATTAAAGTACAATAAAAGGGACTTAGTCCAACAGTACTGATGGTGTGTTATAATTACTCACATTCCACATTACTAATACAGGACTCCATGACACTTTCTCATAGCATTTCATGGATATGCTAACAAGTATGAGAGTAAATGAAATATTTTTTTAAGTATGTAAGAAGATGTGTAGTGAATCACTTCACAGTTTGTGATGATGGGAAAAACATACAATCAACAATACAGACAAATAACCATGGCTTTTGATAATATGTGTATATAAATATTATATCTCAAAATTTTTAGTTTACATAAAGTAAGAGAGAGCTCATGGGATTTGACTTAAAATTTTAAGAAAGTAGAAGAACTAATGTTAATTTCCCACTATGCAGACTTACAAAAGAGAAAAAAATATAAAGTTTTCTTCCATTACTTTGGTCCTAGTCTGGTTTGTTTATTTTTATTTTACACAATTTTATTTTACCTGATTATTGTTATATTTTAGGTGCCTGTTTGAATCTGAATCAGAAAGAGAAAGACAGTAGTTGAGGGACAAATAGGAGTAGTTGGAGACAGGCACCATAATCAGATTATATTACATTAATAAAATGTATTTTTATAAAAACTGAAACTAAAAATGTCCAGGGTTGGCTTTCTCCTATGCAGTGGGTCTGAGTTTGAGAGAGTCTTTAATTGGCAGTTCCCTCAATATCTGTTCCATCTTTATCCCTGCACATCTTGTAGGCAGCGTAAAATTTGGGATGAAGGCTTTGTGGATGTGTTGCTGTTCTCTTCCCTCCTATAGAAGTCCTGCTCATCTAAAAGATGGCCTCACCGGTCTCTGTGTGTGTGTGGCCCTCTTCCCCTCAAGGCTAGCAGTCTCAACTTGAATCACCCCCATATTTTCCTAGGAGCCTTCCCAGTCCCAGATTTCCAACTTGTCTCAGAGATGCCCTCCCCACTCAGTTTCCCTTCTTTCTCCCAGCACTCTCACCTACCACCACTGCTCTGCCCACATCAAATCCCTAACCTCATTCCCCTCCCATGCTCTCTCCCTAGAGTTCCTCTCTTTATTCTGTTCTGATGTCTGTTCTATTTCCCCTACTGAGTAAGATTCAAGCATCCTCCCTTGGACCCTTTATGTTACCTAACATCTTTGGGTCTGTGGATTGTGGTATGGTTATCCTGTACTATATGGTTAGTATTCAAATATAAGGGAATCCATACCATTTGTCTCTTTCTGGGTCTGGGTTACTTCACTTAAGATGATCCTTTCTAGTTAGATCCATTTGCCTTCAAATTTCATGATTTCCTTGTTTTGGATAGCTGAGTATTATTCCATTTTGTAAATGTACCACCTTTTTATCCATTCTTCAGTTGAAGGTCATCTGAGATGTTTGCAGTTTCTGGCTACTATTATTATTATTATTACAGCTGCTATGAACATAGCTGAGCAAGTGTCCTTGGGGTATTGTGAGGCCACAATACCAGGTATATGCCCAGGAGTAGTATAGCTAGGTCTTGAGATAGATCTATTCCCAAATTCCTGAGAACCCTCCAGACTGATTTCCAAAGAGGCTGTACCAGTTTGCACTCCCATCAGCAATGGAGGAGTGTTCCCCTTGCTCCACATCCATGCCTGCATATGCTGTCACTTGAGTGTTTGATCTTTGTCATTCTGTCAGGTGTAAGACAGAATCTCAGAGTCATTTTGTTTTTGTTTTGTTTTTTAAAGTAATTTATTTATTTTTATATTAATCACAAGTTACATACTTTGTATCCCAGCTGTAGCCCCCTCCTTCATTCCCTCCCACTCTCCCCATCCCTCTCTCATCTTCTGCCTGACCCTCTCCAATTCCACTGATAGGGAGGACCTCTCCCCCTTCCATCTGACCCTAGCTTATCATGTCTCTTCAGGGCTGGCTGCAATGTCCTAGTCTGGGATCTAGCTAGGCTGCTCCTCCCTCGGGGGTGGAGATGGGAGGAGGGTCGAAGAGCCAGCTATTGAGTTCATGACAGAAATAGTTCCTGTTCCCCTTACTAGGGTACCCAGTTGGATATTGAGCTACCATGGGCCACATCCAAGCAGGGGTTCTAGTTTATATCCATACCTGGTCCTTGGTTGGAGAAACAGTCTCATAAAAGACCCCTGTGCCCTGATCTATTTGGTCTCTGTAGAACTGATTTGTATTTCTTTGGTGACTAATGAGGTTGAACATTTCTGTGTTTCTCTGCCACTTGAGATTGGTCTGTTGAGAATTCTTGGTTTAGGTCTGTATCTCATTTTTCATTAGAATATTTGTTTGTTCATGTCTTGTTTCTCAGGTTTTTTATATATTTTTAAAATTATCCCTCTGTCTGATGTAGGATTGATAAAAATCTTTCCCATTTTGTAATAAGCCAGTTTGTCCTATTGATAATGTCCTTTGCCTTACAGAGACTTTTCAATTTCATGAAGTCTCATGTATTAATTATTGATCTTACTATCTGTGTTATTGTTCAGGAAATTGTCTGTTGTACCAATGTGTTCAAGGCTACTCCCCACTTTTTCTTGTATTAGATTTAGAGAATCTAGTTTTATGTTGAGGTCTTTGTTCACTTAGACTTGTGTTTTGTGCAGGGTGATATATATGGATTTATTTACATTCTTCTGTATGCAAATATCCAGTTCAGTTAGATGAACACCAGTTTTTAAAACTTTTATTTTACTTCAGTTTATTTAATTACATCTCAAGGGTGTCCCTCCCCTCTCTCCTTTTAGTCTTTGCCTTTCCCTCCTTTCCTCATGCCCTCTCCCTTTTCCCCCAAGAAAAGGGGAGTCTCTCTCCTATTATCAACCCTTGCCAGCACATCAGGTCACATCAGGGATGAGTATATACTCATTCACCTACTCCAGACAAAGTAGCCCTTCCAGGGGAAAGTGATCCAAAGGCAGGAAATAGAGTCTGTGTTAAAAATAGGCACCCCCTCTACTTACTAGATGGCCCACAGAAAGACCAAGCTGCCCATCAGCCACATATGTGCAGGAGGCCTAGGTCCAGACCATGCATGCTCCTTAGTTGATATCTCAGTATCTGTAAGCCCCCATGTGTCTGGGTTAGTTGTCATTCTTAGTCTCCTTGTGAGGTCCCTGTCCCCTCTAGGCCTTCCATCTTTCCCACAACACTTCCAAAAGACTCCCTGAGTCCCATCCTTTGCTTGGCTGCAAGTCTGAGCATCTGTCTCAAACCACTGCTGGATGGAGCTTCCCAGATGACAGTCAGTTAGACTCCTGTTTATAAGCATAGCATAGCATCATTAATAGTGTCAGGTGTTGGCTTTCTCCTATGGTGTGTGTCATTGCTTAGACATTCCCTCAATCTGTTTTCCTTCCTTATCCCTGCACTTCTTGCAGGCAGGTTAATTTTTGGATCAAAGGTTTTGTTTGCATTTGTTGTTCCCCTCTCTCTACTAGGCATGCCTGGTTAGGAGGTAGTCGCTTTAGTCTTCATGTTCCCCTGTCCCTTCTCAGTTAAAATCATACCCATATCTTCTTCAGAGCCTACCTTGTTGCAGGCCTTCAGGTTGACAGAAAGATGCCTTCCCTCAGTTTCCTTTTTGGTTCCCAGCCCTTTAGCATCCCATCATCCCCAAGTCTAATCATCACTAAGAATTTACAGCAGAAGAATCTCGAATGCCTGAGAAGCCCTTAAAAAATGTTCAGTTTCCTTAGTCATCACAGAAATGCAAATCAAAATGACTCCAAGATTCCATCTTAAACCAGTCACAATGGCTATGATCAAAAACTCAAGTGACAATATATATTGGCAAGGACAAGTTGAAATGGGAACACTCCGCCATTGCTGAGGGGAAAGAACACTTGTAAAACTTCTCTGGAAATCAATCTGATGCTTTCTTAGAAATTTTGGAATAATTCTACCTTAAGACACAGCTATCCTCTCCTGGGCACTTACGGAAAGACATACAGTACGGACATTTGGTTAACTATGTTCATAGAGGCTTTGTTTGTAATAACCAGAAACTGGAAACAAACTACATGCACCTGAACTAAAGAATGGATAAAGAAATTTTGATAGTTTACACAATATAATACTACTCAGCTATTAAAAGCAAGAAAAATCGTGCAATTTGCAGGTAGATGGAACTTGAAAAGATCTTCCTGAGTGAGATAACCCAAACCCAGAAATGTGCAGATGGTATGTACTCGCTTATAAGTGGATATCAGACCTATAGGATAACCATACTACAATCCAGAGACCCAAAGAAGCTAAGCAACCCAAAGGAAGGTACCAGAATGTCACTCAGAAGGTAAAATAGAATAAATAGCAGAAGCAGATAAGGAAAGGAAATTGGGCAGGAGATGGAATGGGGAGAGAGACTAGCACCATTTCTTAGTATGCTTTGCATTGTATAATTTTGGCTTTGTTATCAAAAATCAGGTATTCATAGGTTTGTGGATATACATATGGGCCTTCAATTCCATTTCATTTATCATCTTATATTTTCATGCCAATATGATGTATTATTTACTGCCAGAGCTGTGCAGTACAGCTTGGCATCCGGAATAGTGACACTGCCAGAAGTTCCTTGATTGTTTTAATTATTCAAGGTTGATTTTTTTAATTTTCATAGAATTTGAGAACTGTTTCTGCAAGGGTTGTGAAAAATTGCATTGAGATTTTGATGGGAATTGCATTGAGTCCGTAGATTCCTTTTGGTAATATGGTCATTTTTACTATGTAGATCCTCCAGATACATCAGCATAGGAGATCTTTCCATCTTCTCATATCTTGAATTATAATGTCTGTTAGCTCTATTACTTATCTGTTCAGTTTTTGTCTAGATGACCTGTCCTTCAGTAAGAGTAGAGCGTTGAATCTCAAAATAAAAATTTTTAATTTAATTTTTATGAACTTTGAGATTTTATGCATGTTTTCTTATGTTCACCCTTCCTCCAACTTCTATGAAATCAATCTTCTTTTTTTTTTACCACTTGAAATTTGTGTTATCCATATAATCTTGGTTTTGTATCCTTCAGCTGAAGTATGGTTGACCAATCAGTGGTTACACTCCTAGGAAAATTTCACACTTCTTTACTTAGTATCTAGATATTGCTCATAGCTTTAAATCCAGGGTGAGACTTTGTTCCCACCTCTTCTCTCCAAGCTGGGATATTCTTCCAGTCTTGATCTTAAATGGATTTTAGACCATCACAACTATAGTAATATCATATGTACAGCATCTCTGCTGGGTTAAGAAGATACCATTCCCTTGTAGGTTTTGACACCCTTTGCTTTAAGAAACTTTCCATACCCTGTGCCACATAATATCTAAGTTTCGGTAGGTGGGGCATAGTATACAGTATTTGGGTCTGAGAAGTTGTTTTATACATTATTTTTGCTTAATATTAGATTATTCTTTCCTGCATAAAATTGCTGACTGACTCTCAACAATTTGGCTCCAATTGTTCTTACATTATGTCCTGTTCTAGGGTCGGAATTTGGAATGTGTTTAAAGACACTTTTATTTTGTTAGAAATATTTTCAGAAGCATTGTGCTTTTCAATAAGGTTTGTATGTATCATTTATTTTAATCTTCCTTGATAACATAGATACATTTAATCCATAAAAATGAAAGGTGATTTTGCAAACACAATCAGATATTACAATGGATAATTGAAAAAATGTTCAGCATTAACATCAGCAATTTTAACTTAAGAATGGTGTTCATTATGCAGCATATTATGAGTTGTGCTTTTATACTTAGCAGAAACAGTATTGTATTCCTGAAGAAGGGAATTTTTAAGAACATAATTTTCTCTGCAAAGGGTTATATTATAGAAGAGCATTCACGAAGAATTTTGACTAATCTAATTTAAGCCAAAATAGTCCAGTCACACTTTTCAAATAGTGCCTCTTATTAGCCTTTCAGGTAGTTTCCTTTGCAGTACAACATACTTTGACCAGGCCTGGGTTAAGAAAAGTTGGATTCATTATGACATTGATGACAGATTATGTCCTGTGAGAATTGTTCAACATAATGAGTCAAAAGAGAAGATGCTAAATAAAAGAAAGAAATGGCATGAGAAAGAATAAAGAATAGAATTGCATATAAAAATTGAAGTAATAGAACAATTACAAAAAAACGAATAAGTAGGTAATGTAAAACTGTAGGCACAATTAGCTTTTCATGTCATTAGGGGTTATTACATTTTCATTTCTTTTATGATCATATATGTCGTGCCCAGTTTTAAGAACACTTAGCATACTCAGCAAAAGCAATATATGCAAAATTATAGAAAACTCTTAAATTTGACCTAATGGCTTATCATGAACTATGAATCACTAATTTTCTTTGTGAAAACTTGAAAGCAGTTAGTTTAGGTTTAAAGATAAATGTTGTCTAATTTTGATTTGTTCAAAGTTGAACTTTATTAAGTATCGTATAATACTTTCCTCTCTACCCATAATATATTTTTCCAGAATCAAGAACTGGAAAGGGATTTAATATTTTTTGACATTTCTGTGTCATTCACGCACTAATAATTTTGTTAAATACAGCTTAGGATAAGATCATCCTGGGCAAACTTAATAGAAAATAAATTTCAACTGGTATTTAGATTCAGGGCAAATAATATTATTTGGTTAGAAGTGGTACTGTGTTCGAAAGATTGCTTTAATATGTTCTGTAATCCTTTAAGATAACTTGGAGACTCTTTCAACTTATTTCATTACTATCAATTTTACTGCCAAGATGTCTGTGAATCTTCTTAAATTTGTGTAAAAAAAAGTCAAATTTTATTTGGCTTTTCCAGAAAGTATCTTTTTTATTAAATTTTATTTTTTTACATTAATTACATTTTGTTTGCTTTGCATCCCAGCTGTAGCCCCCTCCCTCATTCCTTACCAATCCTACCCTTCCACATCTCACATGCCCCTCCACAAATCCACTGATAGGGGAGATTCTCTTCCCCTTCCATCTGACCCTAGCTTGTCAGGTATCATCATGACTGGTATCTTGGTGATGTAGACTGTATGTTTTTAAGAAGAATTACAGGTTCTACAAAGCTAAATATTTAAGAAGATCGAATGAAATATACTGTAATATAATTATGCCAGAGTTATCAAGAATTTAAGAAACCTTTTATTAGCAAAAGCCATTTGTTTTTTTTCCCCAGTACTCTAGATCATATATAAGTATGTTGTATATTATGTGTATTACATAGTATGGTTTACATATCACATTTCAAATAAAGATGATGCATTCACACTTCGACAAAGTGAAGAATTTGGGATGAAAACTTTAAGCCTTAAATATTACTGCCTTCTATCATTTTAATCTAACTTCGGAAAGAAATCAGTATAATGATTTAAAAACTTATCAACAGGGCCCCATATTATTATGTTCCTCATCATCAAAGATATAATATTTATAATTATTCCCATCACTGCCTTAGTGAGCTGTTGTGTGTTTTGTCGATAAAGAAGAGTAAATATGGATATGGTTTTAATTAAGAAAAATGAATCATATGCCTATCTGTCATAAAATATAGCTCTATGTTATATGCCTTATGAGACTTTAAAGCAAATTCATTGCAAGGATAAAATCAACCAATGACTGTGTGGATTATGAAAATTTATACAAACCTTAGACTTAGGTATGGATTTCCACACATTAAGTATATAGAAATGAGGAGACATTTGTGTTTAATAAAGTGATATGGACAAAAGGCAAGCTATGGAATAGAATGAAAATTCTGTGTATATAAAAAGAAAAATCTGGAAAGGAGGAGTTGGTTCAGAGAAAATATTGGAGAGATGGACTTTTGTTAAGTTATAAATGGTATTAAACACCAAATAAATTGAGTAATCTTTCTGAATTGTAGAAGTTTATGCAAGAGAAATACATAATAAAAGCTTTTATGTGGTGTGGATGTTATTCTAAATGGATAGAAAATAAGTAATGCTATTGAGTGGAATCTGCTTGTAGGTGATAGAACAGATGAGAGCCAAAGCTGTGCTAATTTGGATTTTAGAGAAAAAATAAGAATTTTGAGGAGATAGGTGAAATAAGAGCTGGGAAAGTGATGGAGACTGAGAAGAAAATAAGAGAGAAGAAAGTGAGAGTAAGAGAGAGGGTGTATAGAGAGGTTATAGAGAGCAGGGAGAGAGGGAAGAAAGCAGAGAAAGATGAAGGAGAGAAAGGGTGAGGGGAGATAAAAGGACTGTGTATGAGAGAAAGGAAGAAAGGGGAAATAAAGTGAGACTTGAGAGAAGGGAAAAAGAGAAGGATGGAGGAAAGAGAGCTTAGAGAGAAGGGGAAGAGGGGACAGTGAGAAAGGAGAAAGAGTGGAAAGAGGGAGAGGGAGAGAGAAAAGAAATAGAAGAGAAAGTAGAAATGAAGTAGAGAAAGAGGAGAATGACTGAGAGAAGAGATAGCAGAGAACAAGAGATGATAGTTAAAGGAGAGAGAAATATGATAGAGTGGAGAAAGAGGAAAAGAAGTCAACAAAGGAGAGCAAGGAGACAGGGCAGTAAGAGAGAAGAGAGATGCATAAGAAAGGGAAGATAGAGAGTGAGAGGAAGGAGGGAGAGGAAAAATAAGAGAAAAAAGAGGGGAGATAAATAAAGGACTGAGGAGAGGGTCAGAGACAATGGAGAGAGAGCAATGAAATACGAAAAAGAGTGAGGAACAGTAAGAGGAGATATAGAGAGTTGGGAGAGGTCAGAGAGAGACAAAGGAGACAGGAGAAGGAAGGAGAAAAAGAATAGGTCAGGATATAAAGGAGGGAGAAGAGATAAAGGAGATAGACGGGAGAGGAGAAAAAGGAAAGAGATAGAGAGGGCAGAGAGGAGAAAGAGTAGATAAAGAGAACAGAAAATGAGAGGTTGAGGAAAGACAAAAGTGGGTGAAGGAGTGAGTGAGAGAGGAGGGAGAGATAATGGAGGGAGTGATGAAAGAGTGGAGAGAAGGAGGGGGAGGAGAGGAGAGAGATGGGAGGGGGACATAGAGAGGAGAAAGCATGGAGAAAAGAGAGGCAAAAAGTTTCAGTGATGAGACAATGTTGAGGAAGAGCAGAGAGGAGAGGTTGATTGCTTGGAGAGTGTGAGAAAGAGAAGAAGGAACAGATACAAAGGGGGAGAGAAGGAAAAGAGTAGAGAGATGGTAAAGAGAGACAAATGGGAGAGAAGGGGTAGATGTCGGCTTTTCATGTTGATTCAAGTGGCAGGGAAAGCTTCCCTGCAATAGATTACCTTTCTTAAATTTCTATACAGTGTAGATTTTGTATACTTTGTAGGAAAGCAGGCCCCTGTTGGAGAAGCTTTGGCAGCCAGGCAGGACTGACTCAAGTTTTGCCTTTGGGCTCCCACTGGTAGCCTCTTCAGCTCTTCAGCAGTCCTGGGAGCTACCTGCTTTGATCACTGTGAGGGGTGCTCTGATCTTCAGGGTAGCCTCTCTTTACTTTTCCAGGTGGGTTGAGCTCTCCAGAGCCCCAGGACCTGAGATCAGATACCAGGAGACACTGAGAACCTGAAGCCATAAAGAAAACAGCAGTTATAATTGCTGTTGACAGGGAACTCAGGAACAGGAAGGCTTGTCTAACAACATCTAGCCTGTGAATTCCATCACCATCTCTGTGACAACAATGCATAAACTAACAATTTGCACCCACTCCTCCAAGCTGGAAGCTTTACATAATTTGGCACTGTCAGCCAGGGATGAAGACCAGAAATCTGACTCCTTAGTATACATTCATAGTTTAGTTAAGAAAGGTGTGTGTTTAGCTTAGAAATCAACTCTGTAAACCATGAGTTAATAGTTCACTCCTCCACACATCGTTTTTATCATAACTCACATCTCCAGCCTTTCAGTGAGACCACACCCATATTATGCTAAAGTTAGGTGAAAAGTCTGAACAAAACCCCACCCCAAAGCTCCTCAAAGCTCTGGACTTGAAATCCCTCTGGAAATCTCAGCCCTAGAAAGTTTCACCCCCTAAAAAAAAAAAAAAAAAAAAAAAAAAAAATCCTACATAAAAGTTGTGTCAGATCAGTTCTCTGCTATCTTCTCCTGGGAGCAGAAGCAGCCACTCATTCATTCATCCCTTCTCTCCTGGATTTATCCCTCCAATAAACTCTTTTAGGAAAGAGAGAGAGAAAAAAAATTTAAACAAGTTCAAGAGATTACATACAAAGAAACAAACAAAAATTCACAGATTATTGGCATGAGGACTCTAAATTAATTATTCTAAATTTAAGTGGATGTTGAAGAAAAGGAATCACAAGTACATAAAATATAACATTTTTCTTTTTCTTTTCTTTTTTACTTTTTATATTAGTTACAGTTTATTCACTTTGTACCTCAGCTGTAGCCCCCTCCCTCATTCCCTCCTAATCCCACCCTCCCTCTCTCATCTCCTCCCATGCCACTCTCCAAGTCCACTGATAGGGAGTTCCTCTTCCCCTTCCATCTGACCCTGTTTTATCAGGTCTCTTAAGGACTGGCGGTATTGTCTTCCTCTGTGGCTTGGTAAGGTTGCTCACCCCTCAGGGGAGTTTATCATTGAGCCAGCCACTGATTTCATGTCAGAGACAGTACATGCTGGAGAGGTTGTGGAGAAAGGGGAACCCTCCTCCATTACTTGTGAGAATGTAAACTTGTACAACCACTTTGGAAAATATTGCATTTTAAGTATGAAAGGGTATTATGCTTGCTCAGTTAGTTTAGAGGTGGGCATTAATAATCATATGATGAGAATTGATCAGCGTCACATTATATTTTTTCATTCTTTTAAAATATTATTTTCATTTATTACAATTTATTCAGTGTGTATCCTGGTTGTAGCCTGTTCCCTTGTCTCCTCCCAATCCCTCCCTCCATCATCTTCCCCTATACTCCTCTCCTTGTCCACTGATAGGGGAGGTCCTCCTCTCCTTCTATCTGACCCTAGCCTATCAGGTCTCATCAGGACTGGGTGCATTGTTCAGTCAAGGGTATATGAGTAGGAGTAGCTGAGTTCCCCTGCAAGAACCTCCAAACAAGCTCACATTCTATTTTTAAGTCCTATTTTATTGTGAATCTAATCAAGCATATTGATCATCTCTCCCCAACACTAACACAGAAATAGTAGAAAATACTAAGCACTCCTCTTTTTGCTGCATCACAGTCACTGGGATAATCAATTTATGTACATAGTAGAAAGTATCTCATGTTAAAAAACACAAAGGAAACCAGTGAGAAGTAAATTTTAAATAGAAGGAATTCATCACTAAATACTTTTTAAATGTTGTTTCAATTCAAACAGTTTGTAAGTAGTGGTGGATAAAATTGAGAACTTGGCCAGTGTGGATTTCAAAGACCAAACACTGGCCTTCAATTTCCTTCTAATATAAGTACTTTATGCTTTTATATCAGGACAAAGTGACATTTGAAAATCCAATTTCACAGCTTTTAAACTATGTAATACACTGTTTGGAAAACATGATGATTAATTTTGGACAGAGAATGGCCATAGTAAGGTCAAACAAACAGAAAGAAAAAGAAAGAAGAAAGAAAGAAAGAAAGAAAGAAAGAAAGAAAGAAAGAAAGAAAGAAAGAAAGAAAGAAAGAAAGAAAAGAAAGAAAGAAAGAAAGAAAGAACTGCAGAAGTATTGCTCTGACAGGGAAAATATTGTATTAACATAAAGACACAATGAAAGTGTATTTTTTCATCCCTTCGGTTTTGTTTTGCATTGGGGAAAATGTAAATGTGGAATTTAGGTGGAAGGAATGTAATATCTTTTAAAGACATTCTGCCTTTAGCAATCTGGTAAGGCAGGAGACAGAAGCATGTTAAACATATAAAATAAAGCGTTATCTTTATATGGAAAGAGAATTGGCGAATTTTTTCAGCTGCATCCCATGTGCTTCTGGTGGATAGCATGCCCAGAAAATGGCTGATGTGTATGTAGTAGTCTATGCAGATCATGCTGCCACAGAACGGTGTCAGTGTAATGAGGGACACCAAAACCACAAAAACAAACAATCAATCAATAAAAAATTAAAAGCTCATCTTTCCCCTAAGGTGAATTACCAATGCTCTACACTCTTGCTTCAGAATTATTTTTATCATACCATGTTGACCTGATGGTGCTTGCTGCCTTATCTGTTAATGCTTTGGTCAGCATTTTATCAAATGGAGACACAAAACAGACCCCACTATGCACAAGAATTAAGTTTTTCCAGACTCATTAAAGCAACCAAATGTGGCCATGGGTAAAGCCAAGTTAATAACGCCCCTTTTAGTTATATGAACTAATCATTATCCTCCACACTGATCCCACCAGCTGTATTAGACCCGTAACATGATGTTCACAATGAGGCACATGTAAAAGAATACTTTTTTATTCTTCTCATAACATTTTTTTTATTCTTCTCTCATATAGTACATGTCAACCCCAGTTTTTCACCCTCCTTGCCTCCCAGCTCCACTTCCTGACACATGTCCTCACCACTAGTTTTACTCCTGTCCCATTCTCACTCAGAAACAAGCAGAGTTTTGAATTACTTTTAAAGAAATGTAGAGCTTATCTTTTTAAAAAAAATCAGTACAAATCAAATGAGGCTTTTGAGTAAATGGTCTTAATTAATGATTTCAGTGGAGTTCAAATTGCCAAATATAGAGAAGTACTTACTAGAATATCTAGGAAACTTGTTTTAATAAAGCAAATGTTTCCTTTTTTTTGCAAATATTTCTTGAAGAGACTGAGTACTGAATATATGAGGAATTAGTAGCCTGAGAACAGAAATACTAAGAAAAGACCTTGATGAAAAAAGTTCAATGAGTTTGTCATCAATACAAAATAATTCATTGCATAGACACAGAAGAATACAGGGTGCCATAAACTATAACTGATATGTAGATAACACGAGTTCAAGAGAAAATATTTATTTAAAAACCATGTATATTCAGAAACCATTTAATCAAATAATTTATTATATTTTATAGAATTATAATCACATTGATAGCAATGATATATTTTAATTTTTATACTATAAAAATTCTAAGTTGTTGATTAATGACATCAGAGCTCGCTTACACTTAGTAATTTTGTAGCCACAGTATTTAAATGTTTTTCCTTTTTCTTCTTTTTTCATTATTTATTTAATCATTTTACAGCCTGATTGCTACCCACTCCCTACTCTCCTCCCAGTCCCACCCTCATATCCCTTCCTCTAAACTCCCCTCCCCTTCTCTGAGAATGGGAGGATCCTGGGGGGACTAACCCACCCTGGCACATTAAGTCATGGCAGGACTAAGTGCATCCTCTCTTACTGTGGCCAGAAAAGGAAGCCCAGCTAGGGGAAAGAGATCCAAAGGCAGGCAACAGAGTCAGAGACAGCCCCTACTCTTGTTATGGGCCCACACGAGAAACAAGCTTCATATATATATGTAGGGGCCCTAGGTCCAGCATATGCATGTACTACGGTTGGTGGTTCAGTCTCTGTGTGCCTCCATGTGCCCAGGTTAGTTTACTCTGTAGGTCTTCTTACAGTGTCCTTAACTTCTCTAGCTCTCTCAATCCCTTTTTCCCACTCTTCCACAAGACATGTAGATAATGTGTCTTGATCATGTCTAACTTTCTTATCCTGTTGCTCTTCTTAGAACTGTCCCCAACTTTTCCTTTTTCCACCCTCATGTTCTATTTTGCAAACAACTCGCCCCATTTGATTAGAGTTTTTAAAATAAGCATCTTTGGAGCATTTGTCAGAACATGGCAAGCATACCATGGTCCATGACTCAGAGATATTCAGCTCTCTCTGACCCAAAAGACATTATAATGGCTAATGGTAGATGCTCATTAATCCCTCCAGCATCTATGATGGAATCTTGGCTGGCTTAAACTTGTGCATGTATAATGAAGATATCCACAACCTCCGTGAACACACACACTCTGTTGGATTCATTTGAAGAGGACAGACTTTAATAGCACTGATTTCCCTTGTCTTAGCTCTGCTGTTCTTTCTCCTGCTGTTCCCTGAGCCTTAGGTGAGAGCATTTTAGTGACAATGCCTTATTTTGGATAGGGCACTAGACAGTCAGTAATTCTCTTCTCTTAAACAGGTTATACATCTCTGTATCAACCTTTGTTAAATTCTAGAAGACCTTCTTTGACCACAGTTGAGAGAAGAACATAAGTAATAATGTAAATTTAGATAGCAACTTGACATCAACAGTTAACAACAACAACAAAAAAGGTACAGTCAGTTTTCACTGACATCCATATTTCCCAAGGTTAAAACCTTCCACTAGGAGAATGGCTGCTTAAGGCATAAGACGCTTACTGGGATACCTTTGTTAGTCCTCATCTCACATCCAGAGGACCAGTCACAGCTGGACCTAGGTGTCCACATGTGCATTTCTAGTAAAATACTTGTGCTTATTGTGCATGGAGTTTATTCCACATCTGAACATTATAAGTGTCCTAAAGAGGGCACACAGTTAAAAGTATAGCTAGTGAATATGGTAGAATTGACAAAAAAGTTTCCTCTTGAACACAGAATTTTTAAGCCATGTCTGGACAGTGTGAGTTAATTCATGGCTGTGGGCTGACTGTAGAGGGGCAGAGGAAGGCTCACAGGGCAAGAGCTGCAGGGCTGTGCTGAGACTGGCATCCTGAGAGCCCTTGCCATAGGTGCATCTTCCTGCTGCTCCATAGGAATACATTTATTAAGCAGGACACCCCTTCCTTGTACGTTAGTATATAGATCTGATGATGAATTTAGGAACGCTGAACATAGTGTGATCTGTTGCTTTGTGTTTCCTTGTAAGCTGAGCACTGAGGGAATGCAGAATTTAGTTGTAACTTTGCCAGTTCATCTATCTAAAAACCTGCTGCCATTTTTGTTGCCTATGAATTTTTTGTAGCCAAGGAAGCCAGGATTATAATTTTGTCTGACAGATTGAGATGGCATGGGCTATTCTCGGTTATCAAAATGCTCACGTAGTATGGGATTTTTAGTTGGTGAACATTCACAATGTGGGGGAAAGCATGGTACTTCCTGTATAATCTAAATTGCCTAAGTGTATGTACTCTTGCAGGATCTAGAAGGATACACCGAGCTGAGCTGCTTGTTACTGGGTGCTTAGCTCTAGGATTCTTGTGTTTGTTTCTTGTAATGCACATATTAAAAAAATAAAAGATTCTTTTAAAAGCTTAAAAAACATCAACCCTTTGTAAATTTACCACAATTTTTATATCCATTCTTCCTTTAAGGAACACCTAGGTTGTTTCTAGATTCTGGATATTAAGAATAAAGTTGCTACTAACATGGTTGAGCAAATGTCCTTCTTGTATAGTTGATCATATTTTGGATATATGTGTAGGTGTGGTATAGCTGGATCTTGAGGTAACACTATTCTTAATTGTCTGAGAAAGTACCAGTTTGATTTCCAAAATGGTTGTATAAGTTTACATTCACACAAGCAAAGGATGAGGGTTCCCCTCTCCACATCCTCTTCAGCATGTGTTGGCACTTGAGGTTTTGATCTTAGCCATTCTGATGGGTATAAGGTGAAATCTCAGGGTTGTTTTGATTTGCATCTTTCTGATGACTAAGGATGTTGAACATAGTTTTAAGTGTTTCTCTGCCATTCAATATTCCTCTATTGAGAATTTTATGTTTAGCTCTATACCCCATTTTGTAACTGGATTACTTGGTTTGTTGGTGTTTAACTTCTTAAGTTCTTTACATTTGCATATTAGCCCTCTGTCAGATATGGGATTGGTGAAGATACTTTTCCAATCTGTAGGCTGTCCTTACACAATGGAATACCACTCAGCTATTAAAAACAAGGAAATCATGAAATTTGCAGGCAAATGGTGAGAACTATAAAATATCATCTTGAATGAGGTAACCCAGAAACAGAAAAACACACATGGTATATACTAAGTCATAAGTAGTTAAAATCCATACTCCTAAAGAAGCTAAATGAGGAAGACCCTCGGAAAGATGCTCAGACTTCATTCAGAAGGGCAAGTTGATAGGCACTGGATGCAGGAGAAAACAGGGAAAAGGATGGGAGCCTAGCACAGAAGGCCTCCGAAAGACTCTGCTGATTAAGGTATCAAAGCAGACACTGAGTCTTATATCCAAACTTTTGGTTGAATGCATGGAATTTTATGAAAGAAGGAGGAGACAGAAAGACCTGGAGGGGGCAGGAGCGCCAAAAGGAGACCCACAGATAGAGGCCCTGAAGAGAATGATAACCCAACCAAGGACCGTGCATGGAGAGCACCTAAAACCTTGGCTCAGATGTATCCCATAGACTCAGTCTTTAAGTGGGGTCCCTAGTAAGAGGAGCAGGGACTGTCTCTGGCATAAACTCAGTGGTAGGCTTTCTTATTGCCTTCCCCTCGGAAGTGCAACCTTGCCAGTCCACAGAGGAAGAAAATGCAACCATTCCTGAGGAGACCTGATAGGCTAGAACCAGATAGAAGAAGAAGATTACCTCCCCTATCAGTGGACTAAGGGAGACACTAGGGGAAGAAGAGGGAAGGAGGGTAGCATTGGGAGGAGATGAGGGAGGGTGCCACAGCTGGGATACAAATAGAATAAATTGTAATAAATGGTAATAATAATAAAAGAAAAATTACAACCCTGATTATTATTCGTACCTGTGTAGCAGAAAACCTGGTGTGGTCTCCTTTTTTTCTCTGACCCCATACCCAGTAGTTCACAATCATCCCCTTCAACCTTTCTTCTCCCAACTCACACTATCATTGTAAGGTTATGGGAGAGATTAAATAAAGACCATTAGACCTACGACAGATCTTCAATGAAAGTGGTTTATTAGGTGGATATGAAGAGAGGGAGAGAAGGAAGAGCAGGACATGATGGGGAGAAAGAGAGAAAGAGTGGAGAAAGAGAAAGGTGGAAAGAGAGAGGGGATGCCCCGATAGCGAAAGGGGAGAAGGCCAAGAAAGACCAAGAGAGGCCAAGAGAGAAAGAAGCAAAAGAGGGAGCAAGTGTTGGGTTTTTCCTTTAAGGGGCAAGGTAACCACGCCTTCCAGGTGTGGCCACCTGGCCAGTGACATATGATGACATCATAAGTTGCTAGGCAACCCAGAAGCAGGTTTTGTTCCAAAATCCTAAGAATCATCAACGTGTCCAGCACCAGCAGATATTCACTGGAAAACAGTTAAGCCAACTAAAGTGCTTAACCATTCCTTCCCCCCTTCCAAATCCAGTCTCCTAATCTAATCTCTAGTGCTGCAGTAGAACAGCATCTGCAGAATTCCTTTTTCCCTCCCATATCTCCGGTGGATTCCACAGAGTCCATAACTTCCTCATAACTTCCTTTCACCACTTATTGCTTTATCTCAGACCGAAATCCAGCAGGCACCCCATGATAACCCACAGGCTATGCCTGCCAGAAATCCAGGTAGCCTGCTTAAAGATTTTCACTTCTCGCTCTGTTCCCCAGAACAAATTCTCTACTCTCATTCCCAGCTCTGCAGCAGAACACCACTGGATGCATTCTCTGTTTGCTGTCCCCACCCTGGCCCCCTGCCCCTCTGTCCTGCCCCTGACTCCTACCCCTGCCCCCATTTCCTATGGATCCTACAATTCTTCCTTTAGAAATTCTCTCCACCAGGCAGTTGTTTTATGCCAGCCCCCTAGTTAAGCAGATTCCCTTTGCTAACTCAAGGGTCACTCCTCCCTCAGAAACAAGTAGGCTGAAGGCAGAGCCATAGGCTGCTGTTCATAATCCAGTTCTGGTTCGCTCAGTCTCACCCCCAGCTCAAAAGCAGGAAAAAAAAAAAAAAACACAATTGGAGAAAATAAATAAGCCACAATTGGAGAAAATGAATAAATTCTCTAAGGAAATCCTAAAGAAACAAATACATTGTTTAAAAAAAGGAACAAAACTGTGTAACACCTGGAAAGAAAAAAATAAAATCAATAAGGAAAACACAAATGGAAGGAATTCTGGAAATGAAAAATTAGAAATTAGGATAAGAACCACGAAGGCAACTGCCACAAATAGGATACAGGAGATGGAAGAGAGACACTCAGGCATTGAAAATATAAGACAAGCAATGGATATATCAGTCAAAAAATGTTAAATCTATAAAACTCTGGCACAACTCACAACACCAAAAATAATATGGAAAACAAAAACCCAGGATCGCAAAAACAGACCCGAACAATGAAAGAACTGCTACACTGGTCATTATAATTAATTTAAATTTTATTAGAGAGTATTATTTTAAGCTACACATCTTTTGCTTAATAATAATGTTGCTTTGTGACAAATTTCCTGGTGACAACCACACTCATATGCTCACACTTAAAAGGAACTCATATCATCCCAAAGTCATAATGGCACCAATGTCCAACTTTTTGATCCAGTGATTTTTCTATGGGTCTGGCACATAGCAGTATGCCTGTGATGGTATTTACAAAGATTAGGGTGTCTCAAAAGCACGTGAACCATTGTAAAGCCCACCCCAGCACATGGGGATAACTCCAAAGCTGCAATTCAGGACCTCTCAGAACAGCTTGTGGGCAGCTGTGGACATGCATTCTCAGTTCTACACATAAATTAGTTAGAATCTTCTTCCCCAGCCAACGTTTGTTCCTTCTTGGGCAGGAGCCTGAGAAATCTTCCAAGTTCCTGTTCTCTCAGACATGTGAACTTCTGTTTACTTCCCGAGTCTCAGGAATTTCGGGCTCCTTCCTAGAAGGAATATTCCAATTCAGAAAAAGCTGGCATGTAATGAATGTAAAAACCATCAAAGTCTTTAAACTTAAGTGGCCAGCTAACTAACTAATATTCCTTAGCTTGTCTTCCTCAGGTATTATCTTATACTTTCATTACAAATACCGTAAAAAGTAATCTAAACAAATACAATGAATTGTTCAAAGCAAATAATAATCTTTTTTTACACGATTTTCAATTTTTTCCCTAAATCTAAAATATATGACTTTCATTTTCTTTTATTTATTAAAACAAATACGGCTAAGAACAGTTTTTACATGTAAGGAATTTTGGATACTTTTCTAATGTAAAGTATCCACTGAAACTTGTTAAGTTCTTCATCTCTGATTTATCAGTATGATGTGGGAACATAGGGCTGTGTATCCTCTAGCTCTCTTAAGTATTGCACATCTACATTGTAATGGAGGCACTCCTCAGCTTCTATAAGTCTCCCATGATTTCACAAAAGAAATCAGGATGACAGAAAACAATAAGAATATGTTATTATCCCAGCAGACCACAACACACAGCAAAATCAATTTCATTCCAAATGCACAGGCAAATATGTTCAAAGTAAGATAGAAACTATTTGTGCATTGCCTCGATTGTAAAATTATAAGAGTAAATTGTGACAGTGTAAAGTTTAAGTTGAATAGT
>CM053752.1:49854371-49870691 GCA_028658305.1 Pachyuromys duprasi
TAGGAGCCATAGGGTTTGAGGATACCAGGAGAACATGACCTACAGAATCAACTAAGGAGGGCTCATAGGGCCTCACAGAGACTTAAACTGCAACCATGGCATGCATTGTGTTCATCCTAGGCCTTCTGTGTACAGGCTGTGAGCGTTTGACTTGGGGTTCTGGTTTTATTTTTTTAATTTTTATTTTTTAAATATTAATCACAGGTTATTTACTTTGTATCCTAGCCATAGACCTCTCCCATTCCCACCTAATCCCACCCTTCCTCCCTCATCTCCTCCCTCTCCCTTTCCAAGTCCAATGCTAAGGGAGGTCCTCCTCCCGTTCCATCCGATCCTAGCTTAACAGGTCTCTTCAGGATTGGCTGCAAAGTCCTCTTCTGCGGCCTATCAAGTATGTTCCTCCCTTTGGGTGGGGTGGGAGGTAAAGTAGCCAGTCATTGAGTTCATGTCAGAAATGGTTCCTGTTCTCTTTACTAAGGAAACCCACTTGGGCACTGTGCTATCATGGACTACATCTGAGCAGGGGTTCTAGGTTATATCAATACATGGACCTTGGTTGGAGTAACAACCCCCATATCCTGATATATTTTGTCCTTGTGGAGCTCCTATCCTCTCCAGATCATTCTAACCCCCTCTTTTATTAAATGATTACCTGCACTCTACTGAACAGGCTCTTAGAGCAACAATTGATAAATGGGACCTCATGAAATTGAAAAGCGTCTTTAAAGCAAAAGACATTGTTATCAGAACAAAACGACAACCTATAGACTGGGAAAGGATTTTCACTAACCCTATACCTGACAGAGGATTGATATGCAGAATATATAAAGAACTAAAGAAATTAAAAAACAATAAACCAAGCAATCCAATTAAAAAATGGGGTAAAGAGCTAAACAGAGATTAATCTGTAGAGGAATATAGAATGGCAGGGAAACACCTAAAAAGATGCTCAGCATCCTTAGCCATTAGAGAGATGCAAATCAAAATGACCCTGAGATTTCACCTTACCCCCCGTCAGAATGGCAAAGATTAAAACTCAAGTGACAACAAATGCTGGAGAGGTTGTGAAGAATTGGGAACCCTCCTCCATTGCTGGTTAAATGTAAACTTGTACAACCACTTTGGAAATCAGTCTGGCACTTTCTCAGAAAATTAGGATTAGAGCTTCCTCAAGATCCAGGTATACCACTCTTAGGCATATATCTAAAAGATGTTCAAGTATACAACATGGACATTTGCTCAACTATGTTTGTAGGAGCACTATTCATAATAGCCAGAACCTGGAAACAACCCAGATGTCCCTCAACAGAGGAACTGATAAAGAAATTGTGGTACTTTTACACAATGGAATACCACTCAGCAATTAAGAACAAGGAAATTATGAAATTTGCAGGCAATGGTGGACCTAGAAAAGATCATCCTGAGTGAGGTATTTCCGAGGAGCAGAAAGACACACATGGTATATTCTCACTTATATAGTCCTATAACATACGATAAATATACAAAAATATGTGCACCTAAAGAAGGTAAACAATAAAGAGGACCGGGGTGAGATGATCAATCCTTACTTAGAAAGACATTGGAAGTAGGAGAAAACAAGAAACAGGACAGAAGCCTACCACAGAGGGCCTCTGAAAGACTCTACCTAGCAGCTTATCAAAGCAGATGCTGAGACTCATAACCAAACATTCGGGGTTCTTGTTTTAATCAGAACGGTGTTATTAAGGATGCCTCTGACTCTTGGCTGCTCATGGGATCTTTTTTCACTTCTGGGATTGCTTTATCCAGCTTTGATATGAGGATTTATGCTTAGTCATTTTGCATCTTGTCATGCTGTGTTTGGTTCATATCACTGAGAGGCTTGATCTTTTCTAAAAGAAAACTTAAGAGCAATGGATCTTGATGAGAGGGTAGGTAGGTTGCGCTGCCAATATTTAAGGGAAGGGCAGCTTTGATCAGGATGTGTTGTATGAGCAGAGAATAAAAAGAAAAAAAGTTGTCATTTTGTTCTGATAATAGTGTCCTTTGCTTTACAGAAGCTTTTCAGTGTCATGAGGTCCCGTTTATTGACTGTTGATCTTAAAGCCTGTGCTGTGGGTGTTCTGTTCAGGAAGTTTTGCAAATGAGTTCAAAGCTCTTCTCCACTTTTTCTTCCAAGAAGTTTAGTGTGTCTGGATTTATGTTGAGGTCTTTGATCCATTTAGATCCATTTTGTGCACAGTGATAAATATGGATCTATTTGCATTTTTCTACATGTAGAAATCCAGTTAGACCAGCACTATTTGTTGAAGATACTATCTTTTTTCCATTGTATGGTTTTGCTTCATTATCAAAATTCAAGTGTCCATATTTATGTTGGTTTATTTCTAGGTCTTCTGTTCAATTCCATTAATCCACCAGTTTGTTTCTATGCCGGTACCATTCTGTTTTTATTACTATTGCTTTATAGTACAGCTTGAGATCAGGGATGGAGATACCTCCAGAAGATCTTTTATTGTACAGGATTGCTTTAGACGTTCTGCGGATTTGTTTTTCCGTATGAAATTGCAAATTGTTCATTCAAAGTCTATAAAAAATATCTTGGTATTTTGATGGGAATTGCATTGAATTTGTACATTGCTTTGGGTAGGATGGCCATTTTCACTATGTTAATCCTACTGAACCATGAACATGAGAGATCTTTCCATATTTTAATATCTTCTTCAATTTCTTACTTCAGAGACTTGGAGTTTTCTTCAAACTGGTCTTTCACTTCTTCACCAACCCTACATATGACAGAAGGCTAATATCCAGACTATATAGAGATCTCAAGAACTTAAACACCAACAATCCAAATAATCCTCTTTTAATTAATTAATTTTTTAATATTAGTTACAGTTTATTAACTTTGTATCCCAGTTATATCCTGCTCCTTTATTCCCTCCCAGTCCCACCATGCCTCCCTCATCTTCTCCCTGCCCCTTTCCAAGTACACTGATAGGGAAGGACCTCCTCCCCTTTCATCTGACCCTGGTTTATCAAGTATCTTCAGTACTGGCTGCAAAGTCCTCCTCTGTGGCAGAGCAGGGCTGCTCCTCCCTCGGGGGTTGTGTGGGAGGTCAAAGAGCCCGCCATTGAGTTCATGTCAGAAATAGTCCATGTTCTCATTAATAGGGTACCCACTTGGAAACTGAGATACCATGGGCTACATCCAAGCAGAGGTTCTAGGTTATATCTATACGTGGTCCTTGGTTGAAAAAAGTCTCAAAAAATACCCCTGTGCCCAGATATATTTGGTCCTTGTGGAGCTCCTGTCCCCTCCAGGTCATACTAACTCTCCCTTATTTCATATGATTCCCTGCACTCTGCCGAAGGTTTGGTTATGAGTCTTAGTATCTGCTTTGATAAGCTGCTAGGTAGAGTCTTTCAGAGGCCCTCTGTGGTAGGCTGCTGTCCTGTTACCTGTTTTCTCCTACAATCAACTTCCATCCCATTTGTCTTTCTAAGTGAGGATTGATCATCTTACCCCGAGTCCTCTTTCTTGTTTATCTTCTTTAGGTGTATAGATTTCAGCATGTTTATCCTGTCTTATAGGTCTTTATAAGTGAGTATATACCATGTTTGTCTTTCTGCTTTTGTGATACCTCACTTAGGATGATCATTTCCATGTCCTACCATTTGCCTGAAAATTTCATGATTTCCTTGTTTTTAATTGCTAAGTAGTATTCCATTGTGTAAAAGTAGCACAATTTCTTTATCCATTTCTCAACTGAGAGACATCTGGGTTGTTTTCATGTTCTGGCTATTCCAAATAAAGCTGCTACAAACATGGTTGAGCAAATGTCCTTGTTGTGTACTTTAGCATCATTTGGATATATGCCTAAGAGTGTTATAGCTGGATCTTGAGGAAGCACTATTCCTAATTTTCTGAGAACATGCCAAATTGAGTTCCAAAGTATATGCACAAGTTTGCATTCCCACTAGCAATGGAGGAGGGTTCTCCTTTCTCCACAACCTCTCCAGCATGTGTTGTCACTTGAGTTTTTGATCATAGCCATTCTGATGGTATTTTCATAGGAATTGCAATGAATCTGTAGATTGCTTTTGACAGAATAGCTATTTTCACTATGTTAATCCTACTGATCCATGAACATGGGGGATCTGTCCATCTTCTCATGTGTTCTTCAATTTCTTTCTTCAGAGACTTGAAAATTTTCAAATACAGGTCTTTTCACTTGCTTGGTTAGAGTCACCCCAAGGTACTTTATGTTATTAGTGGCTATTGTGAAAGGTGTTGTTTCCTGCTTTCTTTCTCGACCCTTTTGTCTTTGGTATACAGAAGGGCTTCTGATGTTTTTGAGTTGATTTTGTATCCAGCCACTTTGCTGAAGGTGTTTATCAGCTGAAGGAGTTCTCTGGTTGAATTCCAAATAATCCTCTTAAAAATGGAATATAGAGCTAAATAGAGAATTTCCAAGAGTGGAATATCAAATGGAAGAGTAAGACTTAAAGAAATGTTTAAAGTCCCTAGTCATCCAAGACATGCAAATCAAGGACCCTGAGATTATACATCACACCCAACAGAATGGCTAAGTTCAAAAAACTCAATTGACAGCACATGGTTCAGAGTTTGTGGAGAAAGGGGAACCTTCCTCCATTGTCAATATGATGTTACTTCGTACAACAGCTTTGGAAATCAATTTAGCACTTTCTCAGAAAATTAGGAATAGTGCTTCCTCAGGATCCAAGTATACCACTCCTGGACCTAGACCCGAAAGACGATAAACCATACAAGGACATTTGCTCAACTATCTCCATAGCAGCTTTATTTGTAATAACTAGAATCTGGAAACAACCTAGATGTCCCTAAACTGAATAATGGATACAGAAATTGTGGTACATTTACACATTGGAATAGTACTCAGCAATTAAAAACAGGGAAATCATAAAATTTGCAAGCAAATGATTCCAGAAAAGAAAAGATCATCCTGTGTGAGCTAACTCAGAAGCTGAAAGACATATATGCTATATACTCACTTATAAGTGGATATTAGCCATATATAATATAAGATAAACATATTTAACTCTATAGTCCTAAAGAAACTAAACAATGAGGTCCAAAGAGAAGAGGCTGAAACTTCATTCGGAAGGGCAAACAGAAATAGAAGAAGACAAGGAATAGGACAGGAGCCTTCCACAGGGGGCCTCTGAAAGACTCTACCTAGCTGGGTATCGAAGGAGATACTGAGTCTTATAGTCAAACTTTGAGCAGAGTGCCAGAATCCTTACGGAAGAAGTGGAAGACAGAAAGACCAGGTGGGGACAGTAACTTCACAAGGCAAACAATAGAGCCAAAACACATGGGCCTACGGTGTCTTGCTGAAACAATAATTCAATCAAGGTCCATACTTGGAGAGGACCTAGATCCCCTGCTCAGAGGGAGCCCATAGACACTCAGTTTCCAAGTGGGTGGTCTCCCTAGTAAGGGGAGCAAGGGCTGTCTCTGGCATGAACTCAATGGATGACTCTTTGATCACCTTCTCCTTGGGGATGCAACCTGGCTAGGTCACAGAGGAAGTCAACCCTGATGAGATCTGAGAACTAAGGTCAGATAGAAGGGGAGGAGGACCTTCCCTAACAGTGGACTAGGGGAGGAACATAGGGAAAGCAGAGGGATGGTGGATGGGACTGGGAAGAGATAGAGGAGGGGGCTACAATCAGGATATAATGTGAATAAATTGTAATTATTAAATTTTTAAAAATACACATGGGGAAAGATGGTGAAAAATGGGGAAACAATCTAATTCTCCAAACAATTTAAACAGTTGTCCTTGTTCTAAATATGTAGTGCTCAAAGATTAATTTCAATCATTTCTTTCACTGCTTATAAGTACTAACTTGTTTGTTGTTATTTTCTTTTAAATAGAACTGACAGCTCTTTATATAATGTGTTAACTCACTGACAGTGGCTAAAATGATCAATCTTTTATAGTTTTCAAAGTTTAATGTTGTCTTCATAGTAAAAAAGAAAATTATACCAGAAAATACCCATAGCTTAGCTAGATAAGTGGAGAATAACACATTTTATGTATCATTCTTATTTTTTCAGTGTGTGTGTATGTGTCTGTATGAGTATGTGTGTGTATGTATGTATGTATGTATGCATGTATGTATGTATGTATGTATGTGCATACACATGCGTGTACCTCAAGGTGTGTGTGTATAGACTTCAGAGAATAACTTGTAACACTTGTTTTGGTAATTTATTGAATCTCATTATTTGCCAATGAATTCTATCATACATTATTAGAATAGAAAGACAGCAAATTTTAATGATATGATGATTCCTTGCCTTACAACCTAAGACTTAAAAACTCAAACGACATTCAACCTTGTACCGGTATACTCATTACACTGACTTATTATTTGATACTGGAAAAAGTATTACTGCAATTTAGATAACAAAATAAATAGGTGGATGCAAATGTTAATGAGAAATAGGCAGTCAGTTGTCAAACAGCTTTATCTTCCCAGTCAGACCTAACGAACACTTCGCTGTGCAAACAGTAACCATTTACAAAGCTCCTCTATGACCATGGTAACTGTGAACAGACTTGGGGATTGTCACACAGGATTCCTTTTTTCTGGTTAAGTGAATACTAACGTAGGATTTTTATCTTTTAATTTTTGGTTCTACAAGTCACTCTTCTCTATAAGCCATGATCTTATCAACCCAGACTCCTGCCTTTCTTTTCACCTTGACCAAGTAAATTAACTGTCATTTTGGTCTAAAATTGCAGTAACTGGAGATCTCAAATGAGATCTTTCAGAGTTGAAAAAGGTAGCAATATTGTTTTTGGAAAACCTACACCACATTGCCAAATGATTTTCTTCCAGTTATTTATATTGCATTAGATGTATAAATAACACTGTTTTGATATGTTGAGTATTTGGGAGGCCATAGGAAAAGAAATAAATCAACAGACTTTAAAATAGCACATCATTTTGTTGATATTGTGTAAATTTTGTTTTTATTTCTTCAGATGAGAGCTGCTTCCAAGCCATTCTAGTTTTTTCTGAACTATTTATATCTTCTTCAACTCAGCTGTTCTAAGTGCAAAATCCTATCCAAGGTGACTGATTCAAACTGGCTTCTCCTGCTTTCTGACTGAAGAGCTCCAACAGGCCTCAAAATAATTCTGGCAATATCTTTAGTCCTCTGGTTCCTTTTTATTCCCTGACTGACTCTGTCTTCACCTATGTCTAGTTTGTTCTTTCTGCAACCTGTCTTTGTAAAACTGCCCCAGTAAGAAAATCTCAGCAAAGAAAAACAGCAACAGCACCAACCACAAAACTCTGCACTGCTCTTATGTAGCCTCTCTTTCCTGTCTTATTCTCATGAGTGTTGGGCATCTCTCTCTGACCCATTCTGTCAAATCTTTCTCTAATTCATCATTTTTTCTGCCCCTCAATTAGACTTTACTTTCAAACAAGGATATTCCTGTTTTATAAACTAACCTTACCTCCATTGTTCAAGATTAAAGGTGTGTATAAAGGGAGTGACTGCATTCCAGCAAGATCACATAGATATAGATATCTTGGATGTGATCCCTTTCCAGAGCAGCCATGTTGCTGGATTAAAATTCCTCCACAATATTGAGCTTAAAATATTTTACAATGTAAAAATATTGAAGAACAGGATATTAAGTTAATAACACCAATCAAATTAGAAAGTGTGCATGAAAGAGCTCACTGACTACTGGTTTCTGGAGGTAATCTCTTCCCATGTTACTTTTATGGATCAAATTTTCTTGTCCAGAGTTACAGTATATTTGGTCAAACTCATTTTGGATGCTTTTGCATTTTTTTCATCATGGTAAAATTATAATTTGTGAAATGACAGCTTTAAAGAAAGGAGTTAATCTTATTCAATGTATCTGACCTAATGGTGGATGACTTGCATATTTTGAGTGCTTTATCTTCAAGAAAATAAAATCCTCTCTGAAGACAGTGCCTTAACATGGAAGACTTCCTGTAGCTCCCGAGTTACAGTCTGCCCTGGATATTTATACCTTAGATTTCTCCTCTTCCTTCCTTTTCCTCTCTCCCTCACACACTCACAGGCACACTCTCTCTCTGCTTCCATCTCTCTTCCCTAAACCTTCCCTATTATCTCAAGTACTTGAGAAATCCAATGTTTTTGAAAAAATTATCTCTCTGTTATTTTTAAGTGGACCTCATGTTTTATTATCTAATCATCATACTCTAAACAAAATACTTCACGCAAATATATGTGATATAAATTTTATTTGGTTCAGTGCTCTAGACAGTTCAGTCCACAGTGTTTGGTTCCATGTACTTGAGCAGATCATGGTAGTACAAGGAATTTTTGATGAAGAAATTCCATTGAATATTGCTATACATTGGTGTCAGAAAGGAAATGCTTTCTTAAGGATGTTAAAATATTTCTGTCTAGCATAATTTATGGTTTTAATTAATGGATCTCTTATTTTGATTCTACTTTTAATTTTTCAACTATAGTACAATATCTAGTATGAAAAGAACACTTGAGGTAAATCATGGAGTCAATTATGGTTTGTATGAACCCCTCATTTTCTACTACTTGTCTATAGTGAGTGTTTCAACTTAAGTTGTAGTTGTTTGAAGTTAAGTAAGTCTGGTGGAAGACTGAGCCATCAGTTGAATTTGGATAAATTCACTACAGGATTAGATGTGCTAAGTCTGATATGGTGGCACAAACCTTTAATTTTATCACTTAGGAGGCAGAAGTAAGAGAGTATGCTGCGTTTCAAACCAGCCAGGACTACATAGTGAGATTTTATTGAGAGGGTGGAGGTGTGTGAAAGGAGAAGATAGAAGAGAGAGTAAAGGAGAAATAGGGTACTTTTAGGTTTTAAAATAGAAAATATTCTTTTGTGATTATCAGCTATAAAGATTGAATTTTATTTCAGACTGCAGGGGCTCTGCCTAGGGATATGTACTGAATAAGAATCTCTGAAAGTGCTGATTGCCATGCTCAATAAAATGGTTTTCATCTTAACATAAAGCCTGCTTCATTCTCTATTCCCTTGCACTCTGACCTTCATTTATCTTACTAATGC
Source organism: Pachyuromys duprasi (assembly GCA_028658305.1). Taxonomy (NCBI): domain Eukaryota; kingdom Metazoa; phylum Chordata; class Mammalia; order Rodentia; family Muridae; genus Pachyuromys; species Pachyuromys duprasi. The sequence continues at coordinate 49,863,473 of CM053752.1, forward strand.
TCCGTTTGATATCTGAAAGTAGAAAAGGCATATACTTAAATTTATGGTATCATTAAGTATATGGAAGTGATTAATGAATTATTTTATTATGTGGACCAAAAGAAAGTTCCTAATAATAAATGATTAAACTTTGAAAAAATTTTGAGGTAGCTTAGGCTTACTAAGAATCCATATATAGCCAAGAATGACCTTGAATTCCTGATTCTTTTGTCCTCACCTCATGTGGTACTAGCATTTCAAGGTTGAATTATGTCTAACATAAGCATCCTTTAAATGTATCTAACTGTACAATGCTCATGTGTAAGTATTTGAAGTCACAGTAACATTATGTGCTATCATACACAAACTGACATCGGTTCAAAAAACACTACAGGAACTTTAATAACTTTAAAAACATGAAGCTATGATTGGTTAATACATTTTCATAGAAATGTTTTGGAGCCAATTATAAGATTTCTACTCTTCTTGTAGAGAAAGTGAATGAACACTACAAAAATTCCAAAGCCTAATTACTCTTCCACATATATACTTGTTTATCCACCTTGATCTTTGAAATAGTGTTATTTTTCAAGTATTTTAGGTAGAGCCTGCCTTGTCTTCTACACAGTCAACCAAAATGGATAGGCATCTTCTCCTTTCAAAGACACTCTTCATTATGTACAGCTGTTGTTTTTTGCTGATTTTTTTCAGCTTTGGAAAGTAACATTTCCAAGGGTTTTCTGTTTGTTTTAATCCTTGATGGAGTTTCCTATAGTTACGATTAATTCTCAAAACAGTGATTAAATTTGGGAACCAAAAAAGATTCTGAGAAATCAGTTCTTGTTGTCCTTAAATATCATTTATTTCTCTTTATCACTTAAGAAAACATGGAAATGTAGAGCTAGAAAAATTCATTAACAATAAGTGTTTCCTTGTTATATATTTCTAAAAACAGATATTCTTTAAATAAACATACAAAACAGTTCAAAATGGGAGAAGAAAACTTCATATACTCAGGTTATTTTTATTCAATTTTTAACTCAAATTTTAAAAATTAATTTGTTTTATCAAGTTTACAATTTTATGGAAGAAAAGTTATGACTCCAAAATTTCAGTAATAAATTAAAATATATGATCTGGCTGCACAAAGAGAAATACAAAACACACCTAATACAAATTAAAGCAGTCTAGTTTTCTCATATAGAAATTTGCAAAACTTACTACTCAAATCTTGTACTAGTATTGATGGAGGCAATTACATGTAACTAAATCAAAACCAAATTATTTTTCTAGTTGACATTATTTGATAGCTCAAATGAAAATGTAGAATATTGACATCAATAAAAATTTAAAATATAGAAGTTTTAATTCAGTCATATCTTATTTGAAATATGATTTCTCTATACTAGAGTAGATACAATATAGAAATTTGCTTCATAGTCTACTAATCTAGGGCTGATGTAAGTCCATTCACAGAATTTTTTTTAATATAGTCTTCACAAAAAGTAGCTTTCTGTATAGTATACAAACCTGCCATAGAAGGAAATATGAGTAGTTTTGACACTTTCACATTATCTATAATTATATATATAATTATGATATTAATTACATTAATTATATCTCAAATCGATATAATTATTTTTTCTACACATTTAAAAATATTGAGGAATTTATAAACAATAAAAAGATTTTTCCAAGAGTCACCCCGAATTAAAATTTTAAATGACTGATTAAGCTGTAAAACTTAAAAGTGAACCCTTGAGGTGGCTCAAAGGGTAATGGCACTTGCTCCAAGCCTGACTACCTGAGCCCATTCCCCAAGAACCACATAATGGAAAGATAGAAATTTTGAGAAGGTAACCCTATGACCTGCACATGCGGACTGTGGGATGCACGTGCCCTTACAGAAACACATAAAATAAATAAGCATGGTGTAAAAGCAAAGTAATTAATAAGCATGTTTTGTTTGTAATCATGCTGAATCCTCTAATTGATTAATATTTTAAACAACCAATAAATATATACATACATGTTCACTTCTACAGGAAGTATCTATAGTCAATAAAGTAATCCAAATGTTTAAGTAAAGAAAAATACTTACGGCTAAAATAATTTAAAACTAGTATTTTAGGAAATTAAACAAAATTTATTCTGAAATATTTTATGTGAAACTAATCAAATGCAGCACACATTGTAAACACATGAAAACTTAGGTCTTGTGTGATTAATCACATAATGCTCCAGTGTGCACCTTTTGGTTCTCCTGAAGGTTCAGGTATCGAAGTTTGTAACTATTGAAAAATCCAGCTAAGGCAGAAATAATTATATTAAGGACTTCATTTATGGAAAAGTACTGATGTCCATTCAATGAGAGTGGATATGTTCTTTTCATACTGAGTAGTTGTTATGTGAGCTAACCACACAAACTTGACCACTGTGTATACGCTCAGGGCCCTTTGGACTTCTCAACTTGTGACAATGTCAGAAGAATCTTGCTAAGAGACTGATACCATGCTGTTTGGACTTCCCTGAAATCAGAGTTGTGACACAAACAAATAACTCTTCTTTTTGTATCTCCTGATCTATTACTATAATGGCACCCAAGAAGCGAAGCAGGCATAATGCAGTCTAATCCAGTTCATGGTGGTGCCTTTCTTTTTTCTCTTCACTCCTCTTTCTGCCTGTTAGGTTTCAAACCAGGGACAAAAGGCTGAGATTCAGACTTAACATGTAAATGTAGATGTTGATCTATAGGTTTTCTCTGCATCCAACCTTCAGTCCCTAACTGTTACAGAGCCTTCCTGGCTAGCAGACCCAGCTCGCTATCCTTAACTTTTCTAGCCTAATGAGCTGCCTTTCCCTATATAATTCAGATATTTTGGTAACCCTGCTCTTCTCTTTTGGACCCCGTGGCTGCTGGATCTGTCTTCCTTATACCTCTTCTCCTTTCCTGTTCTCCTCACGTATCTCAGAATCATGTCCATTCTGGATTCTCCCAGATGTCCCTGCTTCTGACTATTCTTTGCCACATATCTGCAATAAACTTTCTCCTCCACCATTTCTAGGAGCAGTTGTTTCCTCTTTCTTTTTATTTTCTGTTTTTCTTTCTTTTTTTTCTAGTTCATTTGTATTTGAAACCTGGGACCAATCCATGTCCTTTATTTTTCTTTCTTTTTTTAAAAAAAAAATATTTTTAGTTCATTTGGTGGCAAACCTGAGACAAGTCATGTACTTTACTTTTTAATTCGATGTTTTACTCACGGCATTCTCCATCTTTGTTCTATCTTTGCCATCTCTTTTTTTTTTTTTTTGCATTTTGATACAGTGTCTAACTTGTGTACATAAGCTGGCCTCAGTCTTGATATTTCTTCTGGTTCAGCCTCCAGGGTATTGTTAGTGCAGGTGCACTCCACCTGGTCAGGCTTTATTGCTTGGAGAAAAAGAAAATCATTGGAAAATCAGGAGAAGTATACATATTCACTGCAGTGAAAATGTCTTCATGCACTATCATCAAAACCTAGAATCAAAATATGATTTATTTAACTAAATAAGATATTAAATTTATTATTTCATTATTTTGCTATTAACTACAAAATATAATTCAATTAAACTTTGCCCATATGTTAAAAGCTATTTGAATTATATTTTTAAATTTCATGTTGATGCATTAGCAAATATTGATAAAAATTTAAGACAATGTAATATACGGTCTCAGCTCAATATTATACTCAATAATTTTCAAATATCTTGATTCATACACAGGACCTAATTTAACAGTTTTGCAGTTGTCTCAGTAACATAATAACAAAAGGTAATAACAAGAAACATAGACAACTGTGTAATTATTCTGTAGACTCTAACAGTATTGTGCAAAAAGATAAATAGGCTTATATTAAACAAAGAGAAGCCTACATAATTCTGCTTCAGAGCTAGGCAACATATTTTGGCATGCTAAAAATGGACTAACATGATGGATTGACTAAACATAAATGCCTTCTAAAATTATATAACTTCTTAAAATTTTTCACTTGAAGTTTTTCTTTATAAAGGCCTATTGCAACATTTTGAAAGAGGAAAAAGAAATTATGAACTAAAAGTAATCAACAGGCACAACGTAATACTGCCACCCAGTGGTCATTGTGGCCGAATGCAGAGAAATTCACTTTCCAGATTCAAATCACTTTAACTAGGTGTTTGGTTATTTAATTAGAGTTATATACGTGAGAAGTGATTCATTAATTGATCATAGAGGATACGTAAATAATCAAGTTGTGTGATATTTTCATTATCTATAATAACTCCAGATTATTAAAATATACAGGAGTACTAATCAAAAGCTGAGATAGTGAATAATGTTCTAATTTCTCCACTAATCACTTCATCTCTAAAACTGCTAACAGCCCCTTTCTTTACATCGTTGTTTGTTGACTTCCAATTTTCTTTTCATAGTTAGGTTCACAAATGATCTTAAAATACTCACATTTGTAACTAGCCTACAACATGTTTCAGCTGTAGAAGGTATTCGTGGAAATTGCATGTCCAGGTTGTGAGCAGAGAGCCTGTGCTTACTGAAGTTAATCACTGGCCTCAGAATTTAAGAGCAGTTGGTGTCACAAGCTGCTCATTTTCTTAGGGGAGAAAACATAAAGAACCTTAAATCATACTATCAATTAAGTTCCACCATTCACAAAAGGCTACAGGATTGGATGGATAAGAACCACCGCAAATGATCCCAGTAACAGCAGGGCCCAGAGGGAGGTGCCTCCTGTGTGTCCAGTCGGTAGAACCTGTTTGAAAGTAGCACACATGAAGTCAGCACTCCTCCATCTTTGCATTCTTAGGCTAACATTTATTCATCATTCTACCAACGTGAATGTCAGATCCTAACATTTTGGTTCCAAATTCAAACATTTTTTCTATTTTAGCCTATACTTTTTTCAACACTCAACATCATAGGGTGCTAGGATTATGCTCAGGATAAGCATTTAATTCTACCTAGCTTCTCAAGCTAAAATAAAAATTATGTAGGCTTGAAAATTCATTTATTTTTAATGGGTATGATTTATTAATTTCTATTTACCTCAAACTTCAAAATCATTCTTAAATTCCTGTATACCCATTGACCTGGAAGACATTTTTTTATCTGCTGTTCTTTTTATCATTCTAATGTTATTTCCTCTCTGCAGGGGCCAGTTAAGGATGTTTTTGGAATTCTATAATCAAGTTAAACAATTCAGTATCTGCTAAGTTAAAACCCTCAGTACTAAAAACGTCAGTTTCACCACCTCGAAGACCTGAAGTAAATATATTAAATACATTAATGCTTTAAAAATCAGTTTTCTTTGTGGATTTGCTTCAGTTATCCCAGCCATGCCACTGACATTTGTCATCTACATATGACCTATAGAGGGTCTCTGGCAGGACATAACGGAGATGACATCAAGTTCTAATCACTTTGGTAGGCCAGCATTACACACACTCACTTCAGACTTCTGAGCTGAAGGCCAAAGTAATGTTATATAACTAGTGTTATGCATACTTCTTTCTCAACAGTAGTTATTTTATATTTTCAGTGAGCTTGGTTAAAACAGACAGAACTGAGAGGTTTCTTTTTTAATGAAACACTGGTAAGAGTTTAATAAAGATCAATACAGTTTTGGTTCACAACATTGAACGTTACACAGGCTGGCAGAGCTGTGCTGCCTCACCTGATATGATTTCGCCTTCTTGGGAAAACAAAATCCCACAGCTATTACAAGCAGATCAAGTCTGTCAACTCTTTAAAAAAATATCATGGGCCACCAATTTCTGGTAGTGGCAAAAACATACTTGTTCTTAAAATAATATTTTACAGACCATTACTCTATGAATTAAATGTCCTGAGATCAACAACTTCATTGAACAATTGTTCTCACAGACATTTTCATGTCTTGAAATTCCAAGAATGCACCAAAAATTAATCCAATTTTCTAACTGCATTAAATAATCTACCATGTAATTGTTTGAAATATTGGAATATTTAAAACTCTATTTGTCTTTCTTTGACATTAGCCTATATCTCAAGCAAGATTTCCATCAAATGTTAGCTGTTACTGACAACATTGAAGAAACAGAACAATAAATAAACCAGTTCCAATCATGTCTTTTACCTTTCACTTGTGGGTGGGAAAATAGAAATGGGAAGGAATATAGAATGACTAAAAAGAGAGATCACATTTATGATTGCTGTTAGACTTAACTATCCAAGAACCTTCATTATCAAAGTAAAAACTATTCACAAACACATTATGGGGAAACCTTACCTACAATATTCTTGAGCCCTTTTATTGAGATGCTTAGCAAGACAAAAATTTGTTTAATTAGTCAGTGTATATGAACTATTGGCCTATAATAATCTAACCACTTATTCAGTACTGCTATTATAAAATTCATTAACTGTAGGTGTTAAGCTAGTGACTTTGTATCAATTAGTAATTATAATTGAAACTGGATGGAATTAATTATTTAATTTGAGGATGTTAATCTTAAGTCTCATTCTCATTACAAGATGAAACTGAATCATTATGACAAATTCATTTAGGTAAGAACAAAGCCTCCTTAACAATGTTGGATAGTTTTATTAACAACAACAATAAAATTGATTTCACCTGCAGAATAAATATTACCCTTAAGGCAATTACTAATCATAATTAGTGAAATATTTGCTTTCTCATATTTTTCATACTTCTGTATTTCCAAACTTGGATTCAGTGAAATAAATTTCTTTCTTTCCCTACCTTTCTCTAGCTAGTGCCTAATGGTTTTTATATTTTAGTTTGTTTTGATGTTTTTTTTAAAAATATGTGCTTAGACTACAGATACCAAGTTTAGCAAATACTGCCCATAGAAAGTACTTGATAACATATGCCCTGTAAAAAATCAAGTCAGTAGGAATTTTGTGTATTCAGCTCACATTTAAATAATGTTTCATAAGGAATCTCAAGATGCCACTGTTAACAATTCATGCTAAGCATGAAAGAAAAATGTTTGCCAATACAGCAATAATTTATGAACGATAGGTACAAAAGAATTCACCACTGGTTTTGTTTCCTTGGTTGCAACACATTGGATTCTACTCTATTTTGGAGAATCATGGAGTGTAGCTCAACCTCAGGATAATCTTTCTTCTAATTGAACATTTGTGATTATCAGGGAATAGACAAAAACTATGAATCTATGGAGCTACATTAAATGCATGTTG
>CM053752.1:49871191-49890896 GCA_028658305.1 Pachyuromys duprasi
GCCCTGAGGAGACAGGATAAGCTGGGGTTGGATGGAAGGGAAGGAGGTCCTCCCCTGTTGGTGGACTTGGAGGGGGCGGGGAAGAAGGAGATGAGGGAGGGAGTGGGAGGGTAGGAGGGAATGGGGGAGGGGGCTACGCCTGGGATTCAAAGTACCTAACCTGTGACTGAGATAAAAATAAATAAATTTAAAAAAATAATAGTATTCATAAGCATATTTCAGTAATCCCCCAAAATATTTCTTAGACAGTGTGATGGGAAAATGAAGAAAGTCATACTCAAAAATACTTGCCTCTGATTAAGCTGTACTTCTTCTTTTTAATATACCAACTAAAGCTCAGTCCCTTTAAAAGCCCTGGCATAAATAAGGGCTAGAAAATTAGAACACCAGAATGCATTTCCTATGAAATTTTAATGTACCCTTCTTTATAGGGAATACTATTTTGTTTCCCCTTTTATTGAAAATAGATTTTTGCCTGGAAGTGCTGACATGTGCCTTTAATCGCAGCACTTTGGAAACAGAGGCAGGTAGATCTCTGTGTTCAAAGACAAACTGGTTTACAGAGTGAGTTGCAGGGCAGCCAAAGATACACAAAGAAACTTCTCTGAAAAAAAACATTCCAGAGAGATTTTTTTTCTTTTTACTTCATTTATTACAATTTATTCAGTTTGTACCCCAGCTGTAGTCTTCTCCCAATCTTATCCTCCCTCCCTCTTCTCCCTCTATGCCCCTCTCCACTGTTAAGAAAGGTTCTCCTCCCATTCTATTCTTCCCTAGCATATCAGGTCACATCAGATTGGTTGCATTATCTTCTCCTCCCCTTCTATTCGCCCCTAGCCTATCAGGTCTCACCAGATTGGTTGCATTATCTTCCTCTGGAGCTTGGCAAGGCTGCACCCCAAGGGACAGATGATAAGGGGAGAAATTCTTTTCTCATATAAGTTATCCTGCTTACACTTTCCACTCTCTCTACCTTTCCCAGTTCCTACCCACTTCCCCTCTCAAATGGATCCACTCCTTTTCTGTCTCTTAGTAGAAATGAGCATGCTTCTAAGAGATAACAGTGAAATATGGCAAAAATGAAATTAAAACAAAGAACATCACAATGAAGTTAGGACAAGGCAAGTTAGACATGTAAGAAAAACAGCCCAAGAGAAATCATATGAATCAAAAGAAGAACTGACCAAGTAAGAAAAACTTGTGGCAGTATGTTTTCGTTGTTTGTTTGTTTTGTTTTTGATGAAGAAAGCACAAGCTTTTGTAGACAGAACCATATAAGTGACCTCTTAATTCTGGAAAAGCAAGGACTGAAGTCACCAATTTTGAGACTCCAGTGTGAAACATCCCTTCCCACATGTGATCCTTATATCACCCAGGGTGATTTTGTGCCTTCTATCTTTGTAACTTTAAAGTCATTTGTTTAAATGTTTTAAATTAAATTCTTATCTTTTAATATTAGTTATAGTTTATTAACTTTGTATCCCAGCTGTACCACACTCCTTCATTCCCTTCCAAACCCACCCTCCCTCCCTCATCTTCTCCCTACCTCTTTCCAAGTCCACTGATAGGGGAGAACCTCCTCCCCTTTTATCTGACCCTAGCTTAACAGGTATCTTCAGGCCTGGCTGCAAAGTCCTCCTCTGTGGCCTAACAGAGCTGCTCCTCCCTTGGGTTGCGGGGGAAGTCAAAGAGTCCGCCATTGAGTTCATGTGAGAAATAGACCCTGTTCCCCTTACAAGTACACAACTGGATACTGAGCTACTATGGGCTACATCTGAACAAAGGTTCAAGGCTATATCCACACACGGTACTTGGTTGGAGATATAGTCTCATAACAGACCCCTGTGACCAGATATGTTAGGTCCTTCTGGAGCTCCTATGCTCTCCAGATCATACTAACTCCGCTTTCTTTGATATGATTCCCTGTACTCTGTTGAAGGTTTGCTTATGAGTCTCAATGTATGCTTTGATACACTGCTAGGTAGAGACTTTCAGAGGCCCTCAGTGATAGGCTCCTGTCCTGTTACTTGTTTTCTCCTACATCTAATGTCCATCCCATTTGTCTTTCTAAGTGAGGGTTGATTATCTTCCTTGTTTAGGTGAACAGATTTCAGTATTTTAATCCTATCTTATAGGTCTCAAACCCACATATAAGTAAGTATTTACTGTGTATGTCTTTTTCCTTCTGGGATATCTCACTCAGAATGATCTTTTCTAGATCCTACCATTTGACTGCAAATTTCATGATTTCCTTGTCTTTAATTGCTGAGTAATATTCCATGGTGTAAAAGTAGCACAATTTCTGTATCCATTCCTCCGTTGAGGGACATCTGGGCTTTTTTCCAGGTCTGGATATTAAGAATAAAACTGCCACAAACATGGTTGAGCAAATGTCCTGGTTGTGTACTTGAGCTTCTTTTGGATATATGCCTAGGAGTCGTATAGCTGGCTTTTGAGGAAGCACTATTCCTAATTGTCTGAGAAAGCACCAGACTCATTTCCAAAGTGGTTGTTCACATTTACATTCCCACCAGCAATGGTGGAGAGTTCCCCTTTTCTCCACAATGTCTCCAGCAAGTATTGTCACTTGAGTTTTTGATCTTAGCCATTCTGATGGGTGTAAGGTGAAATCTCAGGGTCGTTTTAGTTTGCATCTCTCTGATGGCTAAGGACTTTGAGCATCTCTTTAAGAGTTTCTCTGCCATTCTATATTCCTCTACAGAAAACTCGCTGTTTAGCTCCATAACTTATTTTTTAATTGGATTGCTTGATGTATTGCTTTTTAACTTCTTTAGTGCTTTATATATTCTGGATATCAGCCCTCTATCATATATAGGGTTGGAGAAGATCCTTTTCCAGCCTGTAGGCTATTGTTTTGTTCTGACAACAGTGAATTTTGCTTTACATAAGCTTTGCAGTTTAATGAGGACCCATGTATTGATTTTTGCTCTCAGAGCCTGTTCTGTTGGTGTTCTGTTCAGGAAGTTGTCTCCTGTGCCAACGAGTTCTAGGCTCTTCCTCGGGTTTTCTTCTAAGCAATTTAGTGTATCTGGTTTTATGTTAAGGTCTTTGATCCACTTGGACTTCAGTTTTGTGCAGGGTGATAGATATGGATCTATTTTCATTTTTCAGCATGTAGACATCCAGTTGGACCAGCACAATTTGTTGAAGATGCTGTCTTTTTTTCCATTGAATAGTTTTGGCTTCTTTGTCAAAAATCAAGCATTCATGGATACATGGGTATTTTTCTGGGTTTTCTATTGTGTTTCATTGATCCTCCTTTCTCTTTCTATGACAATACCATGCAGTTTTAATTACTATTGCTCTGTAAATCATGAGATCAGGAACAGAGATACCTCCAGATGACCTGTTGCTGTAGAGGATCATTTTGGAAGTCCTAGGTTTTTGTTTCTCCATATGAAGTTGAAATTTTTTTTCTTTCAAGTTCTGTAAAGAATTGTGTTGGTATTTTGATGGGAATTGCATTGAATCTGTAGATTGCTTTTGTCAGGATGGCCATTTTCACTTTTAATCCTACCAATCCATGAGCATGGGAAATCTTTCCATCCTCTGATATCTTTTTCAATTTCTTTCTTCAGAGACTTGAAGTTTTTTTCAAACAGGTCTTTCACTTGCTTGGTTAGAGTCACCCCAAGGTACTTTATGTTATTAGTGGCTATTGTGAAGGGTGTTTTTTTCCCTGATTTCATTTTCAGCCCTTTTGGTTTTGGCATCAGAGGGCTTCTGATTTTTTTGAGTTGATTGTATACCCAGCCACTTTGTTCAAGGTGTTTATCAGCTGAAGGAGTTCTCTGGTTGAATTTTTGGGTCACTCATATATGCTATCATATCATCTGTGAATAGTAAAACTTAGACCTCTTCCTTTTCAAATTGTAAACGCTTGATCATCTTTAGTTGTCTTATTGCTTTAGCTAGGACTTCAAGTACTATGTTGAAGAGATATGGAGACAGTGGGCAGCCTTGCCTTGTCCCTGATTTCAGTGGGATTGATTTAAGTTTCTCTGTTGAGTTTGATGTTGGCTATAGGCCTGCTGTATATTGCCTTGACTATGTTTAGGTATGTGACTTGTATCCCTGATCTCTTCAAGACTTTAAACATGAATGGGTGTTGGATTTGTCAAATGCCTTTTCAGCATCTAAGGAGATGATTATGTGGTTTTTCTCCTTGTGTTTGTCTATCTGGTGTATTACATTGATGAATTTCCATATGCTGAACCACACTTGCATACCTATTTAGTTATGGAAAATGAAATCTTTGATGTGTTCTTGGATTCAATTTGCAAGTATTTATTGAATATTTTTACATCAATGTTCATAAGAGGGATAGGTCTGAAGTTTTCTTTTTTTGTTGCATCTTTGTGTGGTTTAGGTATCAAGATTACTGTGGCTTCATATAATGAGTTCGGTAGTGTTCCTTCTGTTTTGTGGAATAGTTTGAAGAGAATTGGAGGTAGTACTTCTTTGAAGGTCTGGTGGAATTCTGGTCTAAGAACCTGGCCCTGGACTTTTTTTGGAAGGGAGACTGTTGATGACTGCTTCTATTTCCTTAGGGGATATTCAACGATTCAATCTCTCTACCTGATCTTGATTTAATTATGGTAGGTGGAATCTATCAAGAAAATTGTCCATTTCCTTTAGATTTTCAAATTTTGTGTCATATAGGCTTTTGGAGTTCAAACAAATGATTGTTTGGATTTCCTCAGTGTCTGAAGTTATGTCTCCTTTTCATTTCCAATTTTGTTAATTTGGAGAGTTTCTCTCTGCCTTTTAGTTAGTTTGGCTAAGGGTTTGTCTATCTTGTTGATTTTCTCAAAGAAGCAGTTCTCAGTTTCATTGATGCTTTGAATAGTTTTATTTGTTTCTAATTGATTGATTTCAGCCCTGAGTTTGATTACTTCCAGTCCTCTGCTCCTCTTGGGTGTGTTTGCTTCTTTTATTCCTAGGGCTTTCAGTTGGGCCATTAAGTTGCTTGTATGAGATTTTACAAATTTCTTCTTGAAGGCACTCAGTGCTATGAAATTTCCTCTGTGCATTGCTTTCATTGTGCCCCATAAATTAGGGAATGTTGTACTTTCATTTTTATTAACTCTAGGAAGTCTTTAATTTCTTTTTTTTAATTTCTTCCTTAACCCAGCTATCATTGAGCAGCAAGTTTTCAGTTTCCATGTGTGTGTAGGCTTTTTTCTATTTCTGTTATTGTTGCGGTCCAGCTTTAGTCCATGGTGGTCAGATAGAATACAGGGGATTAATTCAATCTCCTTGTATGTTGAGACTTGCTTTCTGACCAACTATATGGTCTATTTTGGAGAGGGTTCCAGGAGGTGCTGAAAAGAAGATATACTCTTTTCAGTTTGGGTGAAAAGTTCTGTAGACATTTATTAGGTCCGTTTGAGTTAAGTCCTAATTGCCTTTATTTTCCAATTTGGTTTCCATCTAGCTGATCTGTCTCTTGGTGAGAGTTGGGTGTTGAAGTCTCCCACTATTAAGGTGTTGGGATCAATGTATGATTTAAGGTTTAATAATGTTTCATTTATGAATGTAGGCACTCTTGTATTTGGGGCATAGATGTTCAGAACTATGATGTCCTCTTGGTGGATTTTTCCTTTGATGAGAATTTAATACCCCTCCTCATCTGTTTTGATTGATTTTGGTTGAAAGTCTATTTTATTAGATATTAGGATAGCTACTCCAACTTCTTTTCTGGGTCCAATTTCTGGGAAAACATTTTTCCATCCCTTAACTCTGACGTAGTGTTTTTCTTTGTTGCATAGGTGTGTTTCTTGGATGAAGCAGAATGTTGGATCCTGTTTCCACACCCAATCTGTTAGTTTGTGTTTTTTTATTGGAGAGTTGAATCCATTGATGCTGATAGTTCCTTTTATTGTGGAGTTGGTAGTCTCATTGTGATTCATTGCTTGTTTACTTTTAATTTTTGCTTGGAAATTATCTGTATCTTATGTTTTCTTGGGAATAGTTGTTTTCGTTGGATTGGGGTTTTCTTTCTAGCATCTTCGGTAGGGATGGTTTGCTGTGTAGATATTGCTTAAATTTAGATTTGTCATGGAATATTTTGCATTCTCCATCTATGTTGATTGAAAGCTTTGCAGGGTATAGTAGTCTGGGTTGGCATCTGTGGTCCCTTAAAGACTGCATGACATCTGCCCAGGTCCTTTTGGCTTTCATAGGTTTTGATGAGAAGTCTGGTATGATTCTGATAGGTCTACCTTTATTTGTTACTTGACCTTTTTCCCTTGTTGCGTATCATTCTTTGTTCTGTAGATTTAGTGTTTTGACTATGATGTGATGTGAGGTGTTTCTTTTTTGGTCTAGTCTATTTGGTGTTCTGTAGAACTCTTGTACGTTAATGGACATCTCTTTCTTTAGGTTGGGAAAATTTTCTTCTATGATTTTCTTGAAAGTATTTTCTGGACCTTGGAGTGTGGATTCTTCTTTTTCATCAATTCCTGCTATTCTTAGATTTTGTCTTATCATGATGTCCTTGATTTCTTGGATGTTTTGTCCTTAGGACTTTTCTGATTTTACTTTTTCTTTGAGAGATGTATCAATTTCTGCGAGTGTATCTTCAGCACCAGAGATTCTCTGTTCCTTCTCTTGTATTCTATTGGTGATGCTTATCTTTGTGGTTCCTGATCTTTTCTCTAGGTTCTCCAGCTCCATGGTTTTCTCAGTTTGTGTTTTCTTTATTGATTCTAATTCTGTTTTCATGCCTTACACCTATCCTTCATCTGTTTGAATGTGGATTCCAGTCTCTCTATGATGGTCTCTATTTTTTTGTTAGTTTCCTCTCTATATGCTATTAATTGTATTTCTACTTGTGCTTCTATTTGTTTGGCTTTATTTGCATGTGTTTCTTTGAGAACTTTCTTTATTTCCTCTTTCTTTGCCTCCACTTGGGAGGCCAATTCTTTGAGAGATTTGTTCATTTCCTCTTTAATTGTCTGTAAATGTATAGCTATTTCTCTGAGAGATGTGTTTGTTTCCTCTTTATTTACCTCATATAACTAGATATTCACAACATTAAAGTCATTTTCCTGTGTTTCCAATGAATTGGAGTATCCATTAATTTTGGGGGTTGTTGGTGAAGCCATGATGTCCTGATTTATGTTAGATGTGTTTTTTCCCCAATGCCTGGCCATTTGCTTATCCTTAACCTTCACTGTTTGTTCCTTGATTCTGCAGTTCAGATTTTTACCGTCTTTCTCTGGTGTCTGGAGAATTTTTGAGGAAGATGAGAGAGGTTCAGTAGTTTGTCCTTTGGTGTTTTAGCTGTACCTGTGGGAGGAAAGTCCTTGGGTGCAGAAGAACAAGTGCGAGTGTGCATGTGCCTGTGCATGTGTGAGTGCCTTGAGGGACAGAGTGATAGAGAGTGTAGAACCCTTGAGTGTGTGGGAGGGGCTCTGTCTTGCAGGCATCTAAGGGATTACTTGCATATGCACTGTAGATGTAGCAGAGGCTTATGATAATGGAGGTGCAATTTCCTTATGCAAATTCCCTGAATACCTTACTGGCCTATAGGCTACTGGTATTCAGTTCTGGCTGAGCTACAGGCATTATTTGCCTGACCTCCACTGTTAGACCCACAGAGAAGGAGCTTTAATGTCTCAACCACCCCTCTGTTTCCCATGGTGGGGGTTGGATGGGAGGGGTCTTATATCTGGCTGCTAGTTTAGAAGGACCCTGGAATTGGGGCTCTGCAAGCACTTGAGGGTGCACTCACTCTCAAGTACATGACATGGGCAAGGATTGGGGTATCCAGGCTCTCTACTCTCTGGTTTGGACCTGCTTAGTCATATCATATGCAGTGCTCTGCCAGGTCAGTGGCACTACAGTAGCCACACTAAGGAGTCTAGCTGTAGTTGCAGACTGGGATACTAGTCCAGATGCCTTCTGGGAAGTCCCGGAACAGTGGTGCACAGGCCTGGGTGGCCCAACTCCTGGTATCCTAGTTTGTTTGGTGGATCTGCTGGACTTTGGTGGCTGTATAGCCTACTATCTGCCACTGAGGATTTGGGCAGGCCTTACAGTCACTGGCTGGGAGGCCCTGTGCAGTCCCTATGGCTGCTGGAAGATGTGGGACCCAGGGAGAATGATACTGTGGATCTGGGACTTGGAAGGCCTTAGACATTTCAGTAATTATAATTTTTCATGAATATAATTAGGAAACTACTGGCAAACAGGTCCTTATACAGATTGCTGTGAAAATATATTTGAATTATTATTAAAATTATATTTTATTTATATTTACAATTAGATTGTAGTTTTATATTATTTTGGTGAATCTAATTTCAATTCTTTTTACTTACATTTGAAACTTTTTGATGCTTTAAATAAATAGCATTTTTGAATATTACGTATTTCTAGCAGTTTTCTTCAGTTCTACTTAAGTAATCATGCAATTCAAATAATTCAAATAACATGAGATTTATCAACTGCTTAATTTGGTATAACTTCTTGAAATAGTATGATCAATTTAGATGTGAGGCTTTCATACAATTCTGTTTCTAATATTCATTTTCCAAATATAAAGATAATTATGTTTTGATCATTTTGCTACTCAAGGTGAGATGAAATTCATGCAGTTAATTTTATTTATTCTTATGTTTATGTAACTGACATAATTGCATCTTAATATTGTGCTAATGCACAAAGGTAAATGAAATCACAATATAAATAATACTATTTTATTCTGCTTCATAGTTCATAACTTAAAGCATTAGTTTCCTTCCTTCACAAACTGGATAGATGGAAAATGTAGGTACAGTATTTTACATTTTAAAAAGTATTTTTGTATATTTTAAATGTTTAAATGATCTGAACTATATGAGATAATATGCATTATATATTTCACATCTCAAATATAATTTTATTTTCTTGTTCTTTTGTAAAATTACATTGTGCCACAAATCCTACAAAATTTGTTTTCAGAAGTAATGTGCAATAGCTATTATAAACAACTTAACTATATTTAATGATATGTAACTACAAATGACACATCTTAACCTTACATATGTGAATTCTTGCAAAGTCAATGCATCCGTGAACCTTTTAAAATATTAACATGTTAAACATCATCTACAACACTGAAGTTGTTCAATAGGTGAACACACTTGTACAGCAAGCCTGATGACCTGAGTTTGATCCCAGGAACTCATGATAGAAAGAAAATGTCTCCTAAATTATGTCTTCTGTCCTCCATACATGTGCTGTGGTATACACACTCCTGAAGACCCCTTAATAATAATAATAATAATAAATGAATAAATAAAATATTAAAAAATCTATTTGAACTCATTTGAAGTGTTTCCCCTCCCCCCAGTAATTAATGACCAAAAGGAATATATTTTGGGTTGTAACTTGAAGATATGAAACCTCCAAAATCAAAGTGATGTGGAATTATGTAGTACATACTAGATCACTTCAAGATCATTTCATTTACTGTGCATTTGGCAAGCTATGTTGTTGCTTCTGGTGGTTGCCCATTTTATTGATAAAAATACTTGAATTTATCAGAAGGTGTTTATTTAACCTAATTGTGATTGACAGTTTTTTTATCTGTATTTTTTTATTATTATTATCATTTATTCAATTTGTATCCACTGTGGCACCCTTCCTCATCTCCTCCCAATTCCACCCTCCTTCCCTCTTCTCCTAGGCCCCTCCCCTAGTCTACTGATAGAGGAGGGCACCCTCCCCTCCTATTTGACCCTAGCCTATCAGGTCTCAATGGCTGCATTTCTTTTTCTGTTGCCTGGCAAGGCTGCTACCCCCCCCCCCGGGGGGGGGGAGGTCATTAGAGAGCCTGTCACTGAGTTGTTGCCAGAGACAGTCCCTTTACTAGGGAACTCACTTGCAGACTGAGTCTACGGGCTACATCTGAGCTGGGGCTTTAGGTCCCCTCCATTCATGGTCCTTGGTTGAGGTATTAGTCTCTGCAGGCCCCTCCCTCTTACTACTTATCACCTTTCCCTAGTCCACTAAAAGGTGGAGTTCTCCTCCTCTGCCATCTGCCCATAGCTTATCAAGTCTCCTCAAGACTGCCTGGATCCTCTTCCTCTGTTGTCTGGCAAGACCAAGTCACCAGGGGCAAGTGATCAAAGAACAGGCAATCGAGTTCACAACTGAGACAGACCTTGCTTCTTTTATCCGGGAACCCACATAGAGACTGAGCTGCCAATTGACTGCATTTGAGCAGGGTGTATAGATCCTCTCTGTGCATAGTTGGTGCATCACTTTCTACAGGAAGCACTGGGCTCAGATTTTGTTGGCTTTGTTGGGCTCCTTTTAGGCTCCTGTCCCCTCCATGTCCTTCTATTCCCCCACCTTCTTTCATAAGACTCCCTGCACTCTGTCCAAAGTTTGACTGTGAGTCTTAGCATCTGCTTCAATCAAGAAACAGAGACCCACTCATTTGCATACTCAGGAGTCCCATAAAAATACTAAATTAAAAGCCATAAACAGAGGACCTGTATGGTAAAAGGAGAGCAGAAAAGCCCTGAACATGACATTGTGAGACAAGGAACTCCCAGATATATCAACTACAGTAACTGAAAAAGAGTAATCCTGTATATATAACTGTAGTCTATGTGTAATAAAGTTATCTTTCTTTGCTGGCTTTATAATCTCTCTTCATATTGGTGACACAGTATTAGATAATTTTGGAGAAAAAAATACAATTATTATTTTTTACTTGATATTAAATAAACTATGTAAAATGGCTTTCTCCGTTTTTGTTTTTATTCTTTTACAAAATAGCTAAGTGATTTCTATAAGACTATCATCTGAGATTTCCCAGCATAAAACTGTGTATGTTGTAGTGAGACTCACTATTTATATATTGCCGACATATATTGAATTATCATACTCAAGTGTACATTTATATGGTTTTTGTTTCTTGTTTTTTGGCTTTTTTGAAACAGAGTTTCTCTTTATAGCCCTGGCTACTCTGTAATTTGCTCTTTTTAGCCAGAGTAGTTATGTGTTTATTAAAAATAAAATTTAGAAGATATAGTCACATGGAAACAAAGAAAACTCTTTTATTTTCTAATGTATTTTGTAACATCATACAAACTTTATTCTTAAAAATTTGCATGACTGCTCCTATAAAACCAATAAATAACAAACATATATAATATTTTATAAAAGTTTATTAATTAATTTAATATATGTTATGGTTGTTTGAGACAGAACAAACACAATACTTTTAAATAAAATTCATTTCATTAACAGACGATATTAGAACATTTAAAATTGGTAAGTCAAAAGAGATAGCTCTGTCATTAAGAGCACTTGTTTCTTTTATAGAGGACCTGTGTTTGGTTCCCAGTAGTAGCATAGTAATTTAATACTATCTGTTACCACAGTTCTGTGGAATACAACACCCTGCTCTGACTTTCATGTGTACCAGGAAGGCGGATGTTATACATGCATATATGAAGATACATATTAATAAATATAAAATAAATTTTTAAAAGTTAAAATTAGAAGAAAAACTACTGGAAGTAAAAACTATTCGTTTTTATTTTTTGTTTCTATTATTAGTTGCATTTTATTAACTCTGTATCCCAGCTGTATCCCGCTACCTCATTCCCTCCCAATCCCACCCTCACTCCCTAGTCTACTCCCTGACCCTTTCCAAGTCCACTGATAGGGGAGGAACTCCTCCTCTTTCATCTGACCCTGGTTTATCAGGTATCATCTCATCTATAAATAGTTTATGTTTTGAATTATAAAATATGTTTTTAGACAGTTACAATAAAATCAACTTACTCACTGTTTGATTTTTTAATATTCTACAGAAATGGACCATTTATTAATAAATTTACCTACAGAAAGTGATCAAATTTATTTCAATAATATTCAAAAAGCAAGGGTAAAGGTAGAGCTGAATCATAGCTGAGCTGGACACATCATCCTACCTATTCCCAACTTTAGCTAAAGCCTTGTAATTAGACAAAGTATGCAGTTTTACATCAATTATCAACAACTGCCATCATCAAGTTTTGTAATTAACAGAAAATAAGACTTAAATATCAATGCCTGTGGATAATCCAAAATTGAATATATTTTATTACTAATTTGATAATTTCATAAATTGTAGTTTGAGTATATCCATCTCCAATTTACATCTAATCCCTGATCTCTGCTCCATTTCCTTTCCTCCATATTTCACATCCTCATTTTTTTCAATGCATTGAGTTTCATATATCTTTAGTTGTGTGGCCATCTTTATTGTAATGTTCCATTTCTGGGCATTTATCAGATACCCATATTTGTTCAACTTTGGGTGAATTTTGATAACCACCTAACTATTTCATGCTGGTATTTTGTCTGGATTGAGTTTATGCAGGGCTTGTTTACTCCATCACAATTATTATGATTAAATATGTACTACTGCCTTGCCTTGTTATTTCTGAAAAACATTCTTCCCTTGGAGTCATCAGCCAAATCTGTTTTTTTTTTTTGTTTGTTTGTTTGTTTTTAAGTCTTTTGGTGGACGCTCCTACTAGTATCACTATACTTTGAATGGAAGATGAGGAATATCGTGCCATTATGGCTGAGTACTCCACAGTCATATATTCTTTGCACCATAACCAGTTATGGAACTCTGTGGTAACTGCCATCTATGTCAAAAAGAAGCTTATCTGAGAAAGGTTGAGAGATAAGTTAATTTATACATACAATGTTAAATCATTAGGTGTTGATTTAATAAGTTGTCATTTCAGTACAGTAATAACTAAAGGTTTTCCCCTAGCAGTCTGATGGCCCATTGAGGCATGGTTTCTTAGTGTCAATATCAATGCCAGAGTAGCATAGATCTTGTGGATCTGGTTTTAAATCTAATCAGAATGTAGTTAGGTAATCCCATTTAATTTGTACCATTATTACATCAGTGGATATATTTTTGACAGGCAGATTGTCATTTTTTTCTCTTAAAATTGTATCTTTTTACTCTATTGTTAATTAGATAGTCTTGCTCACTAATATTCTAGTTTTATTCCCCCCCACACACATTTTTTTAA
This sequence comes from Pachyuromys duprasi, assembly GCA_028658305.1. Taxonomy (NCBI): domain Eukaryota; kingdom Metazoa; phylum Chordata; class Mammalia; order Rodentia; family Muridae; genus Pachyuromys; species Pachyuromys duprasi. Next base: position 49,884,253 of record CM053752.1, read on the forward strand.
ATGAAGAACTGTAAACTAGCTGCTTAGAAGAACATAGGTTCACTCTCCCAGATTCTGGAATGTAGAATTCTACACTCAAGTGATTTTCAATACCATATTCTCTTCCTATAATTTTTTGAAGATCATATTTTTTATTTCTTCTAGTTTCTAAAAGGTTAGAAAGATCCTTAGTGGTGGCATAAGGTATGCCTCTGTTTAATTAAGACAAAAATTTAAATGTGAGAGCATCCATTCTTCTTGTTGATGTTCAAATAAACCAATCCTTTTTCATCACTTTTGTTGGAGCATTTTTAAATAAAAATTGATTACTAGAAATACTTTCCCTCGTTCTGAAGTATAAATATATATTCTTGAAAATTTTATATGCATTCTTCGAACTCTATAATCTGATCCTGAGGCTCATGAATCTATCTTGAGATACATATCATACATTTGCCAAATGATCATAAAACGCCTCAGAACAGACTTCCTATTTTAACAAATTACAAACTGGTAAAGTCTTAGAATTTATTAGTAAGAACATAAATTAAAAAGAGAAAAAATTTACATATAAATATTTTTTATAAAAATGAAATTTTGCATATATATCATACTGTGAAAAATAAATAAGTGGTTGGGCATATTGCAGAAAATAAATTAGTGAATAAAAATTTTTCAACCTCCCCTCTCTTTGAAATTAAGAAACATTAAGGAAGAATGTTTCCTCATTAATTCAGATATTGGGATCTTTTCTTTTTTTTTTTTCTTACTCGCCAGAAAACTATTTCCTGTCATTAGGTCAAGAACAACTTTGTCTTTTCATGATGTAAGTACAATCCAGTAACAACAACTCAGAAAGAAAAATCACTTAAATTGTCAAGCAAAGTTAGCAGGGCTTGGAAATGAAAAGAGTGCTGTCAAATTGTATATAAGAACTAGTTGTTTGTCTTGACATATTTTATTTTACATTCTCTAGCTGTTTGTTTATGTAAAAGAATAATTGCTCCTGGTTTTGTACCCATAGCAGATATCTCTATGTCACATCACAGCCTGGCTTAATAATGTTAATAAATGTGTTATCATCATCTATAACCTTTGTAGAGAAGATCTCAACTTTTGCATAAAATTTTATTTTTTGTTACATTTCTTCCCAAATTGTATATGTATTTATTTCCTGTATGTCTTCACATATGTGTTTCACTACATTCATATTTCCCTCTCCTTACAAAGATGTTAGTCATGTTATATACAGAAAATAAATGACCTCATCTCAACTTGATTTTAACTCCAAAGAATCTATTTCCAAATGAGGTCACCTTCTCAGACCTGAGATAAGAATCTGATATACTTGTTTTAAAGAAAGGAAAACATAATTCAGCCCACCGGAAACATTCATTAACAGGAAGTTATTATAATAGAACAGTACATGATGGGCCTCTTCATCTTCAGAATCTGGAAAAAGCTTACTTCTAAACCATCTAAGAATTGATGATATGAGAAGAACAGACAGATAATGCTGGATTTCCTTTTGTTTTTCAAATGTGTCTTCTGCATACCATGTTGTCTTTTATACTTCATTTCTGTATAGAAACTTCAGATCACATAGCATTTGTTTTGTAGAGTGAATGTATAGTAGTTTTCCAAAGTTCATTAATAAATTATTTCATTTATTTTATGTACTACTTTGAAGATTTTTCTTCCTTTCATGGAAAGAATATTGAAGATAAGAATGTATTAGAGCATAGAGGCAAGAGATAGCTTTGTGGTTAAGTGTTCATAGTGCTTTTCAGTTCTCAGGACCCAGGTCTGTGGCTCACAATTACCTATAACTACACCTACACTAAATTTGACAACATTTCTGCACTCTAAAGGTACCTGTACTCACATACCCGTTCCACACACACAAATGTAACTAAAAATAAAACAAAGTTTTAAATACTTTCCACTATCAATAATTCCAAAACAATTTGCTGAAGTGTTCATTTGTTAAGTTTCTGAATGGTTTTGTAGATCTTCTTCCTTTGTCAGATGCAGCAATGTACATCAGCTTTAGCTCATGCATGTGGTAAAAGCAGCACAAAATCCTAATCAACCCAAATCATATTGCATTAATACTCTATTTTTTAAAATTCTAAATACTACTCTGTTTATATTCTCTATTTTTGTTTAATATTTTTACTATCACCATGAATGCTCTAATATCTTGGCATGGATACATAAGTATCATAATCAGCTTACCAAATTAAAAAAAATGGTTACAGATGATGGCACAGGCCTTTAATCCCAGTTCCAAAAGGGCAGAAGCAGGCAAACCTCTTTGATTTTGAGGCCATCTTCACTTAATCAAGTCTAGGCCAGCCATAGCATATGTAAAGACCTATCTCAGAAGCAAAAGAATTCTATACTCTAATAAACAGAAATGTACTTTATTCTTGTATTGTTTTGATAGTCAGGAAACATGTTTCAAGTATTGATTCACTTACTTATTCTGATGTTAAAATATTTAGGCATATTTCCATAAAAACTTCATCCCGCTTCTGTATTTTTATATATGTGAATCAATTGATCATTACATACTGAAATAATAAAACAATCTCACACATCACCAATTTTTTATTTTTTTATTAATTACAGTTTAATCACTTTGTAACCCAGCTATAGCCCCTTCCCTCATTCTCTCTCAATCCCACCCTCTCTCCCTCATCTCCTCCTATGCTCCACCCCAAGTCCACTGATAGGAGAAGTCCTCCTCCCCTTCCCTCTGACCTATCAGGTCTCATCAAGATTGACTACATTGTCTTCCTCTGTGTTCTGGTAAGGCTGTTCCACCCTCATGGGGGTCCTCCTTTTTGCTTAGCTTCTTTAGGTATACAAATTTCACCAACAGTACAATAAATAAATGGGACCTCCTGAAACTGAAAAGCAAAGGACACTGTCATTAGAAAAAAACAAAACAAAACAAAACAAAAAACCCAACAGCCTACAGACTGGGAAAGGATCTTCACCAACCCTATATCTGACAAAGGGCTAATATTCAGAATATATAAAGAACTCAGGAAGTTAAAATGCTACAAATCAAATAATCCAATTGCAAAAAGTAATCTAATTACAAGGGGGTACAGAGTTAAAAAGAGAATTCTCAATAGAGGAATATCAAATGGCAGAGAAACACTTGAAATGATCAACATCACCAAATTTTTAACAGAAAACGACCAACTTTTATTGAGAATACCTTGAAGCCAATGGTTTTCTGATTTCCTAACATGTATTTTCAACAGATTTTTAGGTTTCTAAATGAAAGTGACTTTGTATAAGACAACATAGTCAAAACTCCTGCCAGGGAGACTGGTAACCTAACTGCAGGTCTTGTCTTGTCTTTTTCCTCCATTTTCCAAGTACAACTTTCTTGTCTCATGCCTTGACCCCAGCTCTTCAAGAGACCACCAAGTCTTCCTTCTTCTTCTGTATCTATCTTCAGTGGATCACACAGATCGTTTTTTTCGCCCAACTTTTTCATTTATTCTTTTTTTGTTGTTGTTAATTAACTTATTTATTTACTTTACATCCCAGTGGGAAATTTCTCCCTCTTCTCCTCCTAATTCCTACCTCTTACCTCCTATCCTCTACTCCCAGTCCTTCCCTCATCTCCCCTGCTCCCCCCTGCCTTGTTCCCTTTCTCCTCAAAATGGAGACTTCCCATGTGTATCAACAATCGTGGCATATCAAGTAGGACCGGTCATATCTTCTTCAATGGAAGGTAGACAAGGCTGTCCAGTTAGAGGAAATGGATTGAAAGGCAGACAAGGCAGAGGCAACCCCTGCTCCTGCTGTTAGAGGTCCCACATGAAGACCAAGATGTACATATGTTATGCATGGTGGGTGATCTATAAGCATCCATGGATATTCTCTGGTTGGTGTTCTGTGACCCCCTGTGGGTCCAGGTTAACTGATTTTGTAGGTTTTCTTGTGATGTCTTTGTCCCTTTTGGTTACTTCAATCCCTCTCCTCCACTTTCATAAGTTTCTCCAAGCCCTGCCTAAAGTTTGGCTGTGGTTCTCTGTATATAGCCATTCTGATAGGTGTAAGATATAATCTCAGAGTCATTTTGATTTGCATTTCAGTGATGACTAAGGATGATGAGCATTTCTTTTTTTAATTGTTTATTTATTTACACACACAAATATATATATACATATATATATATATACATATATTTATAATTTATTGACTTTGTATCCAGGTTTTAGCCCTATCCCTCATCTCCTCCCAGTCTCACACTCCCTCTCTTTCTTCCCCTATACTTCTCCCCTAGTCCACAGATAGGTGAAGACCTCCCCCTCTACTGTCTGACTCTAGCCTTGCCCAGCAGGTCCTATCAGGACTGCCTGGATCTTCTTCTAATCCCAGACAAAGGGGCACCCTAGTTTGCAAAAAAAAAAAAAAATACTATAGAAGCTTAAATTACATATTGACTCTCACAAAATGATAGAAGCTAATGTCTGCATCCCATTTTCTCCAAACAACAAATCATCAAAACAAAAACTAAGAAAGAGAATGTAGGAGCTAAATAAAATTATAAATCAAATGGACCTAACATATTTATAGAAGATTTTACCTTAACATTGAAGAATGTACCTTCAGTTTTGCACCTAATGGAACTTTCTCAAAAATTGACCACGTACTTGGACCCAATGCTAGCCTCATCAGATAAAAGAAAATTGGAATAACTTTCAATATTTTCAATCTACAGTGTAGATTGAAACTGAACGCTGTGGATTAAAACTAGATATTACCTAAGCTCCTTTCCCCAAACGGCAGTAGCTGTTGCTGCTCCCACTGCTGTCACTTCCTCCTTCGAGAAAATGGCTGTGCCTCCACGTACGCTGATCTTGGCAAGTGGGCCAGAGTTGTCTTCACCAAGGAATACGGCTTTGGCTTAATAAAACTTGATTTGGAAACCAAGTCCAAGAATGAGCTGGAATTTACCAGCTCAGGCTCTGCCAACATAAGAGTACACCAATGTGAACAGCAGTGGCAGCCCGGAAACCAAGTTCAGATGGGCTACATTCACAGAGAACGGAGATCACCGTGGAAGACCAGTTTGTGTGTGGACTGAAGCTGACCTTTGACTTGCCTTTCTTACCTAGCGCTGGCGGGAAAATGCTAAAATCAAGACAGGCGAAGCTGCAAGTTCACAGTGGGAATGTGTAGACACTTTGTAAGTCTGTATCCAGTCGCCAGATGAAATTGTGACTTCCTGAGCATCAAACCTTGGAGTCTTGATCCAAGCTGCTGGGAAACATGTACACTCCTATGTGAAAGGGCCTTTTAGACAGATCACCATGCCTTGACTATCAGTTACTTACTGGTTTTACAACAAAAGTAGCCTTCAGGGTGTGGTTAGCTATTTCTTTTGTGCCAGTTTAGGGTGAAGAGAGTGGGCGTGATGGAGCCAGTCATCCCCTTGCGTTGTGGTGTGGTTTCCTTTTCTCCTCCTTCCTCCTCCTTCTCTTCTTCTTTTTAATATTGCACCAGAGTGTGATATGGCTTCCTTTTTTCCAGCTCTGTGCTAGGCAGGTGATTGTAGTTACATCCTGAAAACACTAGCAATATAAACCGACTTCTGTTACAGCCTCCCCACTTTAATGGGTACATTATAGAGTCTTCCATTTTGTGTGGAATTAGTGCCTCTCCTTCAAATTTTATAATTAACATCACTTTAAAAAACATGAATAAAACACGGAAACCTCAAAAAAAGAAAAAGAAAAATAATAGAAAGGTTACAAACTCATGAAAACGGAACAACTCTCTACTGAATGAAAAATGTGTCAATACAGAGAGTAAAGCCTTTCTAGAACTGAGTAAATACACAACATAGGCAAACATCTCAGACACAATGAAAGTGGTTTCTAAGAGGCATGTTCATATCATTATGTTTACATAAAACAGTGGAGAGAATGCCAGGCAGAGATGACACATACCTTTAATTCCAGCACTCTGGAGGACCTCTGTGAGTTGGAGGCCAGCCTTGTCTACAGAGTGAGTTTCAGGACAGTGGAGAGATCTCAAACTAGCAATTTAACAGCATGCCTAAACTTTAAAATAAAACAGAAACACAGACACATACACACACACACACAGAGAGTAGATGGCAAGAAATAAACTCTGGATTGAAATAAATAAAATAGAAACAATACAATCAACAATAGCAACAAAAAAGGCAAAACAAAGAATCAATGATAGAAATGTTAGTTCTTTGAGAAAATCAATAACATTGACAAACCTGTATTCAAATTAACTAAAAGGCAGAGAGAATATCCAAGTTAGAAACAAAAAGAGGAACATAACAGTGAACTCCAAAGAAATACAGAGAATCATAAGGACATACTTTAAATCCTAATCTCAACCAAATTTGAAAATTCCAAAGACTGATAACTTTTTAAAATATTTACCACTTTCCAAAATTAAATCATGATCAAATAAGCAGTTTAAATAGATGTATAACCCCTTGTGAAATGAAAGCAGTAATTAAACATCTTTTAAACAAAATTAGCCCAGGCCAGATGGTTTTAAGGCAGAACTCTAAGAGTATTTCAAAGAAGAGTTAATGCCAATATTTCTCAAAACATTTGACAAAATAGAAACAGAAGGAACATTGCCCAATT
>CM053752.1:49891396-49907099 GCA_028658305.1 Pachyuromys duprasi
CACTAGGATCATCCAGGTTAGACTCTCTTCCCCCAAATTCTTGCCTGTGGGTCCAACAGGGTCAACAGAGGAGAGTTGTGTGCTATTCCCTGAGACTCAGCCTCTGACCAACAGCCTTATTCACAATCCTGGGGAAGGCTGCCAGTCCCAAGAAACATTCAGCCTCTAGCCCAGAGCCCTTCACACATTCCCAAGAAGTCCAGTGGACACCAGGAACAACCAGACAACACAGAGAACACACAGATGGCTAAAGGCCAGAGTAAGAACACAATGAACAAGAGATGAGGCAATGTGGCACCACCCAAACCCAGCTATCCTAGTACAAGAAGTCCTGGATACCCTAACACAACTAAGACAAAGAAATGACCTTAAATCTATACTTATGGGGATGATACAGGCCTTTAAAGAGTAAAAGAAAAATTTCATTAAAGTAATACAGGAAAAATACAATCAAAGAGACAGATGCATATTAAAGAAAATGTAGTAAATACCTTAAAGAAATGCGGGAAAATGTAATCAAACTAGAGAAGAAAATTAGTGAAACAGTTCAAGACCTGAAAATGGAAATAGAATCAGAAAACAAACAAACAAACAAACAATACCCCCCCTCAAAAAAAACTGAAGAAACCTTGGAGTTTAAAGAACTGGGGAAGAGAACAGGAACTAAAGAAGTACACACCACCAACAGAATGCAAGAGATGAAGAACATTCCAGGTATATAAGATAAAACCGAAGACAGCAATATAGCTGTGAAAGAAAATGTTAAATCTATGCTTTACAGAAGCTTTTCAGTTTCATGAGGTCCTGTTTATTGATTATTGATCTAAGAGCCTGTGCTGTTGGTGTTGTGTTCAGAAAGTTGTCCCCTATGCCATGAGTTCAAGGTTTTTCCCCAATATTTCTTCTTCTTTTTTATGTAATTTATTTATTTTTATATTAATCACAGGTTATGTACTTTGTATCCCAGCCGTAGCCCCCTCTCATTCCCTCCTACTCTTCCCATCCTCCCTCATATTCTCCCTGCCCCCCTCCAAGTCCACTGATAGGGGAGGACTTTCCCCACTTCCATCTGACCCTAGCATATCATGTCTCTTCAGGGCTGGCTGCAATGTCCTCTTCTGGGGTCTAGCAAGGCTGCTCCTCCCTCGGGGGGGGGTGGGGGTCAACAAGCCAGCCATTGAGTTCATGACCAAAATAGCCCCTGTTCCCCTTACTAGGGTACTCAGTTGGGTACTGAGATACCATGGGCCACATCGGAGCATGGGTTATAGTTTGTATCCATACATGGTCCTTGGTTGGAGAAATAGTCTCATAGAAGACCCCTGTGCCCTGATCTATTTGGTCTTTATGGAGTCTTAATATCTGCTTTGATACATTGTTAGTTAGAGTCTTTCAGAGGCCCTCTGTGGTAGGCTCCTGTCCTGTTGCTTGTTTTCTCCTACATTCAATGTCCATCCCATTTGTCCATCTAACCAATAATTGATCATTCCACCCTGGGTCCTCCTTCTTGCTTATCGTCGGAGTTAGTGTGTCTGGTTTTATATAGAGGTCTTCGATCCACTTGGACTTTAGTTTTGTGCAAGATGATGAATATGGATCTATTTGCATTTCTCTACATGTAAATATCCATTTAGACTAGCACCATTTTTTTGAAGATGCTGTCTTTTTTCCATTGTATGGTTTTCCCTTCTTTGTCAAAAATCAAGTATCCATAGGTGTGTGGGTTTATTTCGGGGTATTCCATTTGATTCCATTGCTCCACCATTTTGTTTCTATTCCAGTACCATGCAGTTTTTATTACTATTGCTCTGTAGTAAAGCTTGAGATGAGGGATGGAAATATCTGCAGACAATCTGTTGTTGTACAAGACTGTTTTTACCAATTCTTGTTTGTTTTCTTTTTCCATATGAAATTGAGAATTGTTCTTTCTAGTTCTGTAAAGAATTTTGTTGGTATTTTCTATGAGTGAGTAATAATGGCAGCACATAATCCAATTAAAAAAACGGAGTACAGAGCTAAATAGAGAATTCTCAATAGAGGAATAACAAATGGCCAAAAAACACTTAAAGAAATGTTCAATGTCCTTAGTCATCAGGGAGATGCAAATCAAAAGAGATTTCATGTTACACCCCTCAGAATGCCTAAGATGAAAAACCTGCTGGAGAGGATTTAAAGAAAATCCTCCTCCATTTATGCAATGGAATACTACTCAGCAATTCAAAACAAGCAAAATATGAAATTTGTGTAGGCAAATGGTAGGAACTAGAAAACATAATCCTGAGTGAGGTATCCCAGAAGCAGAAAGACACACATGGTATATACACACTTATCAGTGGATTCTGGACATATAATAAAATATAAACATACTAAAGTTAGTACACCTACAGAAGCTAAGCAAGAAGTAGAACCCTGAGGAAGATGATTAATTCTCATTCAGAAAGGCAAACTGGACTGACATTGGAAGATGGAGAAAACAGGGAACAGGACAAGAGCATACCACAGAGGGCCTCTGAAAGACTTCATTCAGTAGGGTATCAGCAGATTTATGGCCAACCTTTGGGCAGAGTGCAGGGAACCTTATGAAAGAAGGGGGAGATAGAAAGACCTGGAGGGGACAGGAGTTCCACAAGGAGATCAACAGAACCAAAAAAATCTGTGCACAGGGGTCTTTTCTGAGACTGATACTCCAACCAATTACCATTTATGGAGATAACCTAGAACCCCTGCACAGATGTAGTCCATGGCAGCTCAGTCTCCAGTTGGGCCCCCTAGTAATGGGAATAGGGACTTTCTCTGACATGACCTCATTCGCTGGCTCTTTGATTATCTCCTCCTGAGGGGGAGAGCAGCCTTACTAGACACAGAAGATGACAATGCTGCCAGTCCTGAGGGGAACTGATAGTCTAGAGTCAGCGGGCCCCATGCCGCTCCCTTATCAGTGGACTTGGGAAGGGGTCTGGGAGGAGATGGCTGAAGGTGTGACATTAGGAGAGGACAAGTGAGGGTGCTACAACTGGGATACAAAATGAATAAATTGTAATTAATAAAACTAAATGAATTAAAATAAAAGAATTGTTGAATCTAAAAAGTTTGTGACAAAAAACATCAAAAAAATCAGGCATGGTATAAAAAGATAAAAGGTAACAATGATAGGAATAGAAGAAAGAGAAGATTCCTGGCTCCAAGGACAAGAAAATATTTTCAACAAAATTGTAAAAGAAAATTTTCTCAACCTATACCAAATAAATAAATGAATAAATAAAAAAGTGCCTACAAACATATGAGGCTTACAGAACATCAAATAGATAAGACCAGAAAAGAAAACTCTCCCACCACATAATAATCAAAACAGCAAATGTATAGAACAAAGAAAGTGCATTAAAAGCTGCAAGGGAAAATTCAAAATAACATTTAAAGACAGAACTATCAAAATTACACCTGACTTTTCAATACAGAAAAGACAGAAAGGCCTATGGAAATTCTTGCAGACTCTAAGAGATGTCAGTCTAGGCTACTATACCCAGCAACACTTTCAATCACCCTGATGGAGAAAACAAAATATGCCATGAAAAAAAATTAAATAATATATATGCACAAACCCAGCCCTACAGAAGATAGTAAAAAACAAACTCCAAACCAGGATGTTAACTACACCTACAAAAATACAGGATATAAATAATTCCTCCACAGCAAAGCAAAAAGAAGCACGTGAGTGCATACAAATACCACACAAACACATACACACATTACCACCACCACAACCAAATAACAGGAACTAATAATCATTTGTCATTAATATCTGTCGACAGCAATGGACTCAATTCCCTAATAAAAATACACAGACTAACAGAATGGATGTAGAAATAGAATTCATCATTCTTCTGCATTCAAGAAACACAACTCAGCAATAAAGATCAACATTATATCAGAGTAAAGAGGTGGAAAAAGGCTTTCCAAGTAAATAGACCCAAGAAATTAGCAGGTGTAGCCATTCCAATATCTAATAAAATAGACTTTCAATCAAATTTAATCAAAAGAGATGGGGAAGCACACTTCATTCTCATTAAAAAAGTCAGCAAGATGACATTTCAATTCTGAATATCTATGGCCCAAATAAAAGGGCATCCATATTTGTGAAAGAAACACTACTAAAGCATTAATCAGATATCAGTCCCAACACATTAATAGTGTTTTTTTTTTAATACTCCACTCTCACTGATGGACAGGTCATTGAGACAGAAACTTAACCAAACAGTGAAACCAAGAGAAGTCATGAATCAAATGGACCTAACAGATATTTACAGAACATTTTCCCCCAAACAAAAAATGTATATATACATTCTTAGAACCTCACAGAACTGACTCCAAAATTAACAATACAGTCGTTCACAAAGCAAACCTCAATGGATAAAAGAAAATTGGATTAATCCATTGTGATCTCATAGAGGACAATGGATTAAAGCTGGACTCCAGCAACAAAAGCAATAAGAAAACCCTACACAATCATGGGAACTGAACAATTCCCTATTCAATGACCACTGGGAAAGGAAAGAAATAAAGAAAATAAAGTCTTCCTAAAATTTAATGAAAACAAAGGAACAACATACCCATACTTACAAAACACAAAGAAAGCAGTGCTAAAAGGAAAGTTCATAGCACTAAGTGCATTCATAAGGAAATTGGTGACATCTCATATTAAAGCTTAACAGTACATAGAAAGCACTAGGGAGCAGGTAGCAGACTCACCCAAGAGGTGTAGGAAGCTGGAAATAATAAAACTCAGGGCTAAAAATAATAAATTAGAAACAGAAAGTACAATTCAAATAATCAATGAAACCAAGAGGTGATTCTTTGAGAAATTTTAGAAAATAGATAAACCCCTAGCCAAAATAACTAAAGGGCAGAGTGAAAGTATCCAAATTAACAAAATCAGAAAGGAGAGTGGAGCATAACAACAGAAAATGAGGAAATCCAAAAACTCATTGGATCTTACTTCAAAAGCCTGTATTCAGCAAAATTGGAAAATCTAAAGAAAATGGATGGTGTTCTTGATAGATTTCAACTACCAAAGCTAAATCCCATTTAGGTAAACAGTTTAAACTGTCCTATAACCTTTAAGGAAATAGAAGCAGTCATCCAAAGTCTCCCAACAACAACAACAATCATAATAAATTAAAATCTCATGTCCAGATGGTTTTAGCAGAGAATTCTACCAGACATTCAAAGAAGATATAATACCAATACTCTGCAAACTATTTCATAAACTATAAATTGAAGGAACACTGCCAAACTCATTCTATGAGGCCACAATCACCTGATGCCTAAACCACACAAAGACTCAGCAAAGAGAGAATTTCAGACCAATTTCACACATGAACATTGACGAAATAATATTCAAAAATACTTGCAAACTGTATTTAAGAATACAACATATATATCATCCACCATTATCATGTAGGCTTCATCCCAAAGATACAGGTCTGGTTTAACATATAAAAATCCATCAACACTATCCACCATATATACAAAATCAAGCAAGTGAAAGACTTGTATAACAAGAACTTCAAGTCTTTAAAGAAAAAGAAATTGAAGAAGATATTTGAAGATAAAAAGATCATCCATGCTCATAATCAATAGGATTAACATAGTAAAAATGTCCATCTTACTAAAAACAATTTACAGATTCAATGATATTCCCATTAAAATGCTAACAAAATATTTTACAGACCTTGAAAAACAATTTTTAACTTCTTATATAAAAACACAAAGCACAGAAGAGATAAAAGAATACTGCATAACAAAAGATCTTCTGGGGTTATTTCCATCCCTGATCTCAAGCTGAACTATAGAGCAACAGTAATAATAACAGCATGGTACTGGCATAGAAACAGACTGGTAGTTCAATGGAATCTAATTGAAGACAGAAATAAAACCATACAATTAATGGACACTTGATTTTTGATACAAAAGCCAAAACCATACAATGAAAAAAATATAGCATCTTCAACAAATGGCCCTGGTCTAATTAGATGTCAACATGCAGAAAAAAGCAAATAGATTTATATTTATCATCTTGCACAAAACTAAAGTCCAAGCCAATCAATGATCTCAACATAAAACCAGACACACTAAATCTGCTAGAAGAAAAAAAAAATAGGAAAGAATCTTGAACTCATTGAGACAGGAGACAATTTTCTGAATTGAACACCAATAGCTCAGGCTCTAAAGATGAATAATTATTAAGTGGGACCTCATGAAACTGAAAAGCTTCTGTAAAACAAAGGACACTGTCAACAGACAAAAAGCAGCCTATAGACTGGGAAAAGATCTTCACCAATCCTACATCTGACAGATGTAAATTATATATATATATATATATATATATGTATATATATGTATGTATGTATATATGGTCAAGAAGTTAAACACCCCTCAAAATAAATAATCCAATTGAAAAATGTGGTACAGAGCTAAACAGAGAATTCTCAACAGAAGAATATTGAATGGTGGAGAAATAAAGAAATTCTCAACAGCCTTAGTTACCATGAAAATGGGAATAAAAAGAACTCTGATAGTCCATATTAAAGACATCAGAATGTCTAAGATAAAAAACTCAAAGGACAGCACATTCTGTTGAGGATGTGTAGAAATCCTCAATTTCTGGTTGGATTGCAAACTTATACAACTTCTGTTGAAATTAATCTATCTTTTTCTCTGAAAAATGGGAATAGTTTTACCTCAAGACCCAGCTATACCACTCCTGTGCATATAGCCAAAGGATGCTTCACCATACAACAAGGACATTTTTTTCAACTATGTTCATAGAGGCTTTATTTGTAAGAGCCAGAAACTGGAACCAGCCCATATGTCTCTCTTCTGATGAATGGATAAAGAAACTATGGCACATTTACACAATGGAATATTACATAGCTATTAAAAACAAGGAAATCATGGAATTTTCAGGCAAATGGAGGGAACTAGAAAAGATCATCCTGAGTGGGGTAAATCAGACCCAGAAAGACATGAATAGTATATAATCACTTATAAGCAGATTTTGCTATAGAATGTAGGATAACATACTACAAACCACAGACCTAAAGAAGCTAAATAACAAGGAGGACCCTAGGGATAATGTTCAATTCTCATTCAGAAGAGCAAATAAAATAGACACCAGAAGTGGCTGAAGAGAGGAAACAAGACAGAAGCCTATTATAAATGTCCTCTGAGAGACTCCATACAGCAGACTATCAAAGCAGATACTCAGACTCAGAATGGAACTTTGGGCAGAGTTCAGGGAGTCTTACAGAAGAGTGTGGGGATAGAAGGACGCAGAGGGGACCGGAACTCCACAAGGAGATCAAAGCAAAATTATCTGGGCTCAAATCTACCTTCAGAAATTGATGCACTAACCGAGGACCATGAATGGAGAGGACCTAAACCCCCTGCTCATATGTAGCCCGTAGGCAGCTCAATCTCCATGTGGGTTGCCTAGTAGGGGAGCAGAGGCTGTCTCTGACATGGACTCTGTTGCCAGCTCTTTGATCATTTCCTTCTGGTGGGTCAGCCTTGCCAGGCCACAGCAGAAGAGGATACAAGCTGTTCTGATGAGACTTGATAGGCTGGGGTCAATTGGTATGGCAGGAGGGCTTCCCTTTCTGATGACTAGGGTAGGGATATAAGGAGGAAAAGGGAGTGGGCCACAATCAGGAATTGAAGTGAATAACTTATATAAAATAAATTTTAGTAATAATAAAAGAAAAACCAAAAATAAAATAATGAATTAATGCATAGATAGTCTAGCCTCTAGGATAAAGGTTAACACCTAAACTGTCATTTATATCTTCTGGAGAGGGAAATTAATTTTCCCCAATGGAGTGACCACTCCAGAAAGGCCATATGTTCAGGAATATTTGACCAACATATGTTGGATTCTGCAGCAAATATTCTCAGCCCATGGGTTGCAACAATTTTGGAATAGCATGTGAGATATCCTCTACATCAGATATTTACAGCATAATTCACAACAGGAACAAGATTCCAGTTATTAAGTAGCAAGTAATTTTATAGTTGGAGTTTGCTACCACAGGAGGAACTGTATTACAGTGTAGCAGCATTGGGAAGCTTGAGTACTACTCCTTCGTATTTTTTTTGGTGAACTCTTTAATTCAAAAAGACTGAAAAAAAGGGGAAATAATAACTATAGATATGACATAAAAGTAATCATAGCTAATATAAATTGTCTTGTTCATAAGCAAAAATTTAGGAGAATCTATAAGAGACAACATACTGTAACATCAAATGTCAAGGGAGAACACATTGAAATAATGAATAAATAAATGTAAATTTATTCATTTGGGGACTTCAGAATTATAAACTAAAATAAGAAAATAATGTGGTTCTTTAACTACTCAAATAAAACCTAAGTAATCACTATTCGCAATAAAATGCCTAAGCTATTTCTATAAACTAAACAATTAATTTAGCACAAAAAATCATAGTTTGGATAACGCTCATGAAAATTTTCAAAATGTTTACAAGAAAAATATATTCTACTATTCTATGAATATGCCCGGGATTAGAAAGAAGGAAAAATGTGAAAGTTCTTTCTAATCTGGTCTGCAAAAAAATGTTAAGTTGTAGAGAATAGTTGCATACATGAAAACTCAGCTCCTCTTTTTGTATTAATGTGATAGGTGAAGTCAAGGTTTTAACTCCTGCCACTACACACAATTTAAATAACTTTGGCATAGTAAATTTTTGGCTTGTGTGAGAAGAAACCAACATTTATAAGCACTTTCCTTATTACTGCAACAAAATGTTTTCCCAAAGAAACTTTAGGAAGGAATTGTTCATTCTGTCTTACATGTTGAGGGAATGTCCATCATTACAGAAAAGGCATGGTGGTGTGTTTGAGAGGCTAGTGATCACATTATATCAACATTTGAAAGGAAAGCAGTGAGTGATGATTGTTTCTTCTCATCTAAGTTTACTCCTTTTATATGGTCCAGGATGTTAGCCAATGTTTTGATGCTGGCCATATTTAGCATTAATCTATGCACCTCAATTAAGTTAATCTTGAAAATCTCTGACAATTATTCCTAAATATTTGTTTCCCAGGTTATTCTAGATCTAGTCTCACATACAGGAAACCATGGAGAGGTATACGTGATGGAATTTTCAGGTTAGAGGCCACGGCTCCTGTGGTCCAATGTGCTTTCCAGTTACTGAGAGACTGATGCACACTTTCAACCAGTAAAACATCCAGGCTGGTTTTTGTTTGTTTGTTTGTTTTTGTTTTTGTTTTACTGTATGTTGCCTTAGTAGACAAGGAAGCATGGGAACTTAACAGAACAATTGGCCATAGACCTAGTAAATCCTATGTAACTTGCAAGCATCAGTATATCCTGGCAACTACAATTGTATTGAGGCTGGCAATTGCCACAATATTCTGTCTCTGATAAAGTTGTAACGTATCTGATTGCTTTCAAGAAAATTGTCACAGTCTCAAACTTGCTTTGTCTTCTCCATCCCAAGCCTGGTCTCATTACCCTCAGCTATATCAGCTTGTCTTGGCCTGGTAAGTAAGCATGCTCATGTGCACATACCTACGGGCATACATTTCTAGAGATTACAGTGATGAATTATAAAAACTTGAATTGCTAGAGAGGTAGCATGTATGAAATTTGGGTACACTGGGTACACTGGTAATCAGCATCTTCTGTTACTGTTAACTTTAGTATTTTGTCTTTGTAAGTTTTATGTTGTCTATCTTACATAGTTTTTTATTTCTGTCATAAAAGACCATGACCTTATGCAATGTGAGTAGGAAAGAATTTGTTTTATCTTTCAGTCTACCTATCATAACTCAAGAAAGTCAGGAAGAGAGCTCGGAGAAGAAACCAGTAGGGCAGAGCTGAAGCAAAAGCCAAGATGTAGGATGCTTAGTGGCTTGCATGGCTAATTCTGTCTGTTTTCTTATACCATATAGGGCCATAGTCTAGAGATTCAACTGCCCCAAGTGCCCCAAGTAAGCAATGTCCTATCACACCCATTTTAATCAAGAAAATACATTGCATGCATACCCACATGACAATTTGGTGGGCAGATTTTCTCAGTTGAGATTTCCTTTTCCAAAATGACTCTAAATTTCATCTAGCTGACATAAAACTGTCTAGATCTTAGCCATTCTAATGGAGGTTATGTGAAATCTCAGGGTCATTTTGATTTGCATTTGCCTGGTGACTAAGGACATTGAACATTTCTTTAAGTGTTTTTCTGCCATTCAATTATCTTCTGTTGAGAATTCTCTGTTTAGCTCTGTACCCCCCCTTTTTTTATTTGGAGTGCTTGATTTGTTGGTGTTTTTTATTTTTTGAGCTCTTTATAAATTCTGGGTATTAGCCCTATATTAGATGTAGGGTTGATGAAAATCTTTTCCCAGTCTGTAGGTTGTCAATTTGTTACTGAGAGACTGATGACAGTGTTTGCTTTACAGAAGCTTTTTACTTTCCTGAGGTCCTATTTATTGATTGTTTATCTTAGAACCTGTGCTATTGATGTTCTGTACAGGAAGTTGTCTCCTTTGCCAATGAGTTCAAGGCTTTTTTCCACTTTTTCTTCTAATAGATTTAGTGTGGCTCTTTTTAATGTTGATTCATTTGGACTTTAGTTTTGTGCAGGGTGATGAATAAAGATCTACTTGCATTTTTCTACATATAGACATCCAGTAATATTAACACCAATTGTTGAAGACGCTGTCTTTTTTCCATTGTATGGTTTGGCCTTATTTATCAAAAAACAAGTGCCTGTAGGTATGTGGGTTTATTTTTCAGTCTTCAATTCAATTCCATTATTCCATCAGTTTTTTTCTATGCCAGCTCAGATGTAGATCATAGGCAACTCAGTCTTCAAGGTTGGTTCCCTAGTAAGGTGAGCAGGGGCTGTGTCTGACATGGACTTTGACATGCACTCTTTGACTTTGACCTGCACCCTTGGTGGGGTGCAGCCTTGCCAGGCCAGAGAAGAGGATGCAGCCATTCCTGATGAGATGTGATAGGATATGATAAGATATTAGGGGAGGAAGGCCTTCAGTATCAGTGGGTTAAGGGGAAGCACAGGGAGAGAAGAGGCAGGGGATATATCCAGGATACAAAGCGAATAAACTGTAATAAATAATAAGGAAATAAAATTAAAAAGCTATCTAGAACACTATTCTAATTATTTTTAAAAGTAATTTACAACAAAACAATCCTGTTTGTTGTGTTTCTCAACATGTGATATATCTTAATTACTGATATCATAAATGTCATTGAATAATCATTTCCAAATCAATTTTAATGTGTTTATTTACAATGTAAATAAACATTCATTTATAGATTATTGATTCAAGTGTAAACTTATTTGTACTTTTTTCAGAAAATCTGAACTATTGTGGTGGCATAAAATATTCATATTGTGTTTTCTTAAACTGGAAGTAGTTTGTTGTATTATTTTTGAATGATATACAACATAATGAAACATTAAGACACTGTAATTTTACTTCTGATCTCTCTATTTTTCACATATTTTAAGATTTCCTGCATTAAAATTTTAAAACCTAAAATTTGTCACAGTTCTATCTAAATTTAAATTTCTCATCATAGAGCTTTAGTGAAAATACCAAGTTTTTATGTTATCTTTTGTTTGCTTTTATATTTTATTGTTTCAGCTGGTGTTGTCATTTATAATTTTGAAGTATACTTTGTTTCAAGCCATAAGATATAATGTTTACAGTGTATTATATTGTACAAAATATATATCCAAACTAAAGTCCTGTAAACCATTGACCTGATTCACTGAAATACATATCTACATGCTGAAAGGCGTAAGCAGGGAGAGAGGGGGAGGGAGGAAGGAACAATGGAAAGACAGAAGGATAGAAAACTAGAAGAAAAGGAAAAAGGAAGGAAGGGAAGAGTGAAGAAATAAAAGAAAGAGAGAGGGAGGGAAGAAAGAAAAGAATAATGTCACGTACCCATTTTTTTTTCACATAGCAAATGCATAGTGAAGACATATTTTTTGAAGAATGAAGAGATTTATTCTTCGTATGAAAATATATTTCAGGACTCAGGCAATTTTAATATAATCTCAAGTGACAAGTTAAATAACTGCAAATTATGAAACAAAGAATATTAAGAAAAACCTCAATTTAATAACTTGTGGAATTTTCTCTTCCTTATCTAAAAGTGCTGTTAAATCTGTGAATCCTTGAAATTTTTTCATTAAAATGACATATGTGTTTCCTTAAATCAGATAGAAAAAGAGATTTTTATATACTCTTTAATGAACATGTTAATACTACCCAATATCGAGAAATATATTAACTTGAAGCATTATATTTTATTTTATTCTGAGTGTCCAAACTTCTGAAGTGTTTTTTCCATAAAACTGATGCTCTCTCCTACACATTGCTTCATTATATTTATATGTCACAGCACACCAAAGTTCTGTCAGATTTTTAGTACTTCTCAGGAATAGCTGGCAACAGAAGAAGAACTCTCATGAATGACATGATTTTGTTACAAGCTTTTCAGTCCCAGTGTAAGAACTGAGTTAATATCTTTAAGAGGACTGTAGATAAGGAAGGCTATCACTTTGTGTGTGCACCTAATCAGAAATTCAACAATTTTTTTTGTTTTTGCAAAATGATATGAATGTGCTTTCTTCAAAAGAAGAATGTAAGTTGTCTGAGTATGTGTAAGGATGTTTAACCTCACTAAACTTAGAATCAAGTAAAAGAAAAGCAAAATTCATTTGGGTCTCTCTCTCTCTCTCTCTCTCTCTCTCGACCTCTCTCTCTCTCTCTCTCTCTCTCTCTCTCTCTCTCTCTCGACCTCTGTGTGTTTGTGTGTGTATGTGTGTGTGTTTGGGTGTGTAATCATGGCAGATAAAACTGTACATATCTAATATGTATATTCAACGCATTTCTTACATTTTTATTTCTTTGAAATCTTGATTATAACCTCCTAAAATTACACCCATCACCTCTCCCTACCATTCTACATATTTTCCACCCACCATCATCCCTTCTTGTAATACTCATTCAGGTTCATTTTTACTTATGTCCTACATATACTAGCATGGGACAATTTACTAGGGTATGTGCAAGCTACAGTGTTCTGAAACATACTTTTTATTCTATTGATTTCCTCCCTTTTTATTCTACTGATTTCTTTATACATCATTAGGAAAGGGAGAGAGCCTTTACAGAATGAAAGGCATGGTTAGTACCCAAAACCACAGAGGCCATGCAGGCTACAAAAACTTCCAGGGACATACTTTACTGGACCCAAAGACTTCCTAGTCTCCAGAACCCCAGGCAACTTAGGCCAGAAGACAGAGAGGAACAAGAAACCAAAGAGAAATTAGCAGTCTCAAAACACCCATACAACAAAGATAAACTCAAAACTCAACATCTAAACCTATATTAACTGCAAAACCCAAATGGCTAAAGGCTAGCATAAGAAAACAATCAGCAACAACCAGGGCTATAAGCACCACCAGAGCCCAGCTATCCTATTACAATAAGCCCTGGATAAACTAACACAGCTAAAGTAAGAGGAAATGACCTTAAATCCAATCTTATAGAGATGATAGAGAATTTTGAAGAGGACATAAATAATTTCTTTACAAAATACACAAACACAAACAGGTGACAGAAATGAATAACACCTTTTAAAACCTGAAAATGGAAATAGAGGAAGAAATACAAAGAAAATACAAACTGAGCAAATCCTGATGATGGAAAACCTAGATAAGAGCACAGAAACTAGAGATGCAAGCATCACCAACAAAACACTAGAGATGGAAGGGAAAAATCACAGGACTGGAAGTTACAATGGAAGAAATTGATACATTGGTTAAAGATAATATTGAACTTAAAAGTATCTAACACAAATCATCCAGGAAATGTGATACACTTTGGAAAGAACAAACTTCACAACAATAGGAATAGGAGAAGATTCACAGCTCAATGGTCTAGAAAATATTTTCAACAAACAGAGGAAAATTGCCTTAGCCTAATAAAAGAGATGCCTGTAAATATTTTAAAAGGTTACAGAACACTAAGTAGATTTAAGAAGTAAAAAGAAAATCGTCCTGCCACATAATAATCAAAACACTAAATGTATAGAACAAAGAAAGAATATTAAAAACTGCAATATTAAGTATTAAAGAACATCAAGAATGGTGTCTCCTGATTCAACCTGAGAAGGATTGATCTTGTATCAAAATTTCAAAATGTTTCCCAAAAGTTGTAAAGTATCACAGAGGGCTTCAGAAAGACTCTACCTAGCAGGGTATCAAGCAAATATTAAGAAACATAACTAACCCTTTGGCAGAGTGCAGAGAATCATATGAAAGAAGGGAGAGGACAGGAGCTCTGCAAGGACCAAATATATCAGGGCACAGGGGTCCTTTATGAGACTGTTTCTCCAACAAAGGACCATGCATGGATATAACCTAGAACCCCTGCTTGTATGTAGCAAATGGTAGCTGACTATCCAAGTGGGTACACTAATAAGCTGAACATGGACTATTTTGGACATGAACTCAATGGCTGACTCTTCTACCCTCTCGCCCCTGGAGGGAGTTGCTGCTTTGCTAGGCCACCGAAGAGGACATTGCAGCCATTCCTGAAGAAACCTGATAAGCTAGAGTTAGATGGAAGGAGAGGAGGTCCTCCCCTATCAGTGGACTTGGAAAGGAGCAGGGAGGAGATG
Source organism: Pachyuromys duprasi (assembly GCA_028658305.1). Taxonomy (NCBI): domain Eukaryota; kingdom Metazoa; phylum Chordata; class Mammalia; order Rodentia; family Muridae; genus Pachyuromys; species Pachyuromys duprasi. The sequence continues at coordinate 49,906,156 of CM053752.1, forward strand.
AGGGAGGGAAGGGGGGATAGTGAGGGAATGCGGAAGGGGGCTACAGCTGGGATACAAAGTACATAATCTGTGATTAATATAAAATAAAAATGTTAAAATTAAAAAATGTTGTAAAGTAATAAACAGTAGAACATAGCATATACCTTCTGCTCCTGTAGTGTGTATTAATATGTAATTTAAAGTTTATGTAGTGTATTTGAACATCTTAAAAGTGATTACATTACTAAGTAAAGTTTCAGAAGCCCTCTGTGGTAGACTCCTGTACTGTTACTACTTCTCTCCTACTTCCAATGTCCATCCCATTTATCTTTCTAAGTGAGGGTTGACCATCATACCCTGGGTCCTCTTTCTTTTTTATCTTCCTTAGGTGTACAGATTGTAGTATGTTTATCCTCTTATGGGTTTAGTACCCACTTATAAGTGAGTATATATCATATGTGTCTTTCTGCTTCTGAGATACCTCACTCAGGATGATCTTTTCTAGATCCCACCATTTGCCTGCAAATGAGAGAAGAGGGAGTTAGTATGACCTGGAGAGGACAGGAGCTCCACAAGGACCAAATATATCAGGGCACAGGGGTCTTTTATGAGACTGTTTCTCCAACAAAGGACCATGCATGGATATAACCTAAAACCCCTGCTCGGATGGAACCTATGGCCGGTCAGTAACCAAGTGGATTCCCTAAAAAGGGGAATAGGGAATGTTTCTGACATGAACTCAATGACTGGCTCTTTGACTTCCTCCCTCCACCCATGCCCCGAGAGAGGAGCAGCCTTGCTAGGCCACAGAGGGGGAATTTGCACCCAGTCCTGAAGAGACCTGATAAGCTAGGTTCAGATGGAAGGGGAGGAGGACCTCCACTCCTTGTTGTCTCCCCTAATTGTCTTAGAAAGGGGTAATAAGGAGATGAGGGAAGGAGGGTGGGATTGGGAGGGAGTGGGGG
>CM053752.1:49907599-49975408 GCA_028658305.1 Pachyuromys duprasi
ATTTGAGTATGTTTATCCTATATTATATGGCTAATAGCCACTTAAAAGTGAGTATATACTATGTGTGTCTTTCTGCTTTTGGGTCACTTCACTCAGGATGATTTTTTCTACTTCTGTCCATTTGCCTGCAAATTTCATGATTTCCTTGTTTTTAATATTTGAGTAGTTTTCCATTGTGTAAATGCAGTACAATTTTTGTAGGTTTCAGAATTATAGTTGCTTTCTAATCTCACTTACACTTGATAACTTCTTCACAATTTCTGACTAACGGGTTGTCATATAATATTGCTATTCATATTTTCATTTCTCAGTGATTAATAACAAATCATTATTATTTCCTTTATTATTCCTTAATTATTCTTACTCTTTATTATGTCTAATTATATATCTTGTGCAATATCTGTGATGTTTTCTGCCTTAACATAAAGCATATTAAGCATAATTTGTTTAATAAATACATTTCTGTATCAAACAACTGTACATGATTCTAATAATTTGTAGCTAAGTATATATGTGATTTTGTAATTCAGTTCTATAAAATTATATTAAAAGGTCAAAACATTATATCTATGAGTTAATTTTTTTCTAAGATTAAGAAGAATTAAAGATGTATAGAGATACTACATTGAGAATTTTCCTCTTTATTTTCACTATGTTTTTGTCTTATAATGGGACATAATATTTACACTGGGTTTTACAGTCTTATGGCACTAAAATACACAGAATTGCAACAATTCCAAAATAGACACATCATTTCTCTCCCCGAGGCATTCTCAACATTCAGTTTCTGATATGGACGTGTCATAAATGACCTAAGGCAACTTAGGAACTTTGCTTTCTGCATTGAAATAAAAAAAGAAAAATGGCAATCGTAGGTTTTCTAAAGTTAAAGAAATAATTACTAACTATAAATAATAAGGAGTAGATGATAGAGAAATGGAAGCAATTTAAACACGAAAACAGTTAAGAAAAGATAAATGTATATGTTTACTTATGTATAATAAATTGTAGATGTCTAATCAAACATTTCCATAGCAATAGTATTTCCATTCTATTTTTTCTTTTTGAAATTTGACCCCTTAATCCCATTACAGCTTAAAAAGTAGCAACAATTCAATTGTGTTCCCATAATATCCCAATTCAATTAGCTTTTTAAAAACAGAATTCCATTTACTCCGATTCTACAGAAAAAACAATTGTGTTGACAGGTACCTTACAGAGTATTCATGTTTACTGAAAAGCAGAGAAAAGAAAATCAAATATCATATTTTAGTCAGAAGGTGCAAAGGCATCATTATATCCACAGAAAGGAGATATAAGTCATGTCAATTTTATAGTGAAACGATGTGTTTCTCAGGAATGTATATTAAAAGCCATTACTTTTCTAGATAGAATGTCGAACAGTGATGAAGTCCACAAGTTTTCAGAAGACTGCCAGCAAGAAAAATATTATTGCATTTTTTTCTCACATAATTACTTACAAGAAGCCTAAATTATAACCAGGGATGCAATAAAACTGGGGAATATCTGAGAAAGCATGGTATTCCAAAATATGTCTGTTGAGTAATATTTTCCAAAGCTCATATGATTCTGGGTATCCTGTGTGAGAAAACTTCTATTTGGGTACACAGTTTTGTCTATGTACAAATCTGTTCAAAATGAGAAACATCAGTGTTTGTGATGATGAAGAACTGGCTGCAGCTTTCCAAACATCTATGACATCATTTTCAAGCAGTCCTAAATGTAGTGAAAGATTTCTCATTCTTTTCTCCACGCTATAGTCCATTCCTATGATAAATATTGGTGGCATTTAACTATTTCGATTTAAGCAGAAGTTTGCCTTCATCCCATTCTAAAGATAACAATAGGTACAATGTTTAAATTTAATAATATTTTAAAAGTATATTATAATATAAACCTATTTAACAATAGGTACATAATTTAAATCATGCTATCCTATCAGGATTATACCTAAATTAGTGATGTGCCAAGATTGGTCTGTAGAGATGTTGGGAATAATTGGGAGTATAACATACTAGCAAATGAATGCCATAGATAGTTTAAAGAAAAGTTCACACAGCTCTCTCTCTCTCTCTCTCTCTCTCTCTCTCTCCCTCTCTCTCTCTCTCACACACACATACACACACAAAGAGAGAAAGATAGAAATAAAACTCATACATTTGTGGTGGCAGGTTAAGATGGTATGAAAATTCTCATTGTGTTTTTTTGTCTTGCTATTAGGATTTATCTGAAATATAAACAAACTTCTAATGACTTATCACTACATCCTAAGAGTTGTATATCCATTAACTTTCATCAAGCTTCTTCTAGTAGCAGATGGTAATTAGCACAAAGCCCTAAAAATCTTCAAGGTGCATTATGCAAAACGTTGAAGAGTGCTCAACCAAAAATGACACATTTAGGTCAAGCACTTTCACTCTAAGCTCAGGTATCTTCACTTTAAAACAGAAGAATATTTTTAGAGCCAGATGTGTATTTCTATGAAACAGTGTTATTCAGACACATCAGGGCACATATAAATACACAGTAATTGTAACATCATGCATAAGTCCTGTGCACATCCAAGCATAACAAAATCCCAGCCTGAACTGAGGAAGTGGGCATGAAGTCTGACCTCTAGCTGAGGAATTATTGAACAATAGGTAGCTGTTTGAAAAGAGAAGGTCCACATTCTTTAAAAATATGGCATTCACCAAAGGATCAAATGGGAAAGAAGAGAATATGGGCAGAACTAGAACTAGCTAGAACATGGAGAAGGCCAGCTGGTGCCTACCTAGAGCCAATATGTCCTGCGTAATGTTCTTGGTATTGGGAGGTTCTCTGCATAGTACCAAGCATCAAACCAACACATTGGTCTGCAAAAAGTAACTCCCTAAAAGTTTTTGCATGGATATAGTGGCACAAAGCTTGTATGAGTAAACAACAAATATGCAATTATGTGTAAATGCCTTTTTATGAGTTGTACCACATAGTGTACATTCTTGAGATGGCCAAGAATTTGAGGTCAGATAGGCCAAGGACTTAAGGGAAAACTAAATACTACTGTCCCAATAAAGGAATCTAGCAGGTAAACGACTACTAACAGTATTCTACTATACTCTTACATGAGTGCTCGCTCAGCCACAATCAGAGAAGCTTTCTACTACAAGATGAGAATAAATACTGAAAAATGTGCAGAGAATGAGAGACCTTGGAACACACAGTCATATGAGATATATCAATCAAGACCCTTTCTCCAGGGCTCACAGAACCCTGCAGAAGAGGCTATAAGATTATAAAAAACAAAACAAAACAAAAAAACAGAGGATATGGAAGACACTAAGACACTAAGAAAACAAGGTCTTATGAACACACTAAAATCCAAACACTTATGAACTCCCAGACACTGAGGCAGCTGGCACAGATATTACATGGGTCTGCTACAGATGGCATTGGCATCCCACCACTGAGAGGGGACATGAGTACACACCCCCATCCCACCTAGAAGCTACCTCCAATTGATATCTACTCACAAATAAAAACAAAAATATATCCTCTCTAACGCAGTCTTAACTGGAGATACAGAGCACTTGTAAGGGCAGAACCCAGAACCAGCAGAAGATGACCAATGCAAAATTAGTTAAGTCTTATATTATTTTTCAAGTTTTTTTTCTTTTGTTTTGTTTTTTTGTTTGTTTGTTTTTGCTACTATTGGTTGTAATCCTACAAGTTCTTTGTGTATATATTGTGGCTTCTGTTTCTGTGTTTTTATAGGAGTGAACTTGTGTGTCTCTGCATCTGTGTGTTTCTTATGCTTTTTTTCTTTTGTTTGTTGGTTTTATTACATTCCACGTTGTTTTTGTTTTATCATATTTAAATTTTTATTATTCTTCAGATGCTTGTTTGGTCTCTAGTAAGAAATAGGATTGAAATTCAGTGTGTGGGGGAGTGGGGAAGGTTCTAGGATGGGTGGGGTACAGGAATCATACTCAGAATAAATTCTGTGAAACAATCTATCTTCAATAAAAAAGAAAGTATAACCCCCAAATGGCTGATAATACAATGGGGTTTGGTCCCTAATTAAAGAATATTTTGGGAAACACAAATATTCTCCCAAAGCAATGAGTATATAAAATTAAGTAAGTAGGTACAGATGAATCTAGAACTAGAGGTAGGCTGACTCTAATAAAATATATTGTGTGGGACTTTTACATGAAAAAAAAACATTTTCTGAATATAACATTTTAAAGTATAACCAACAAAAATGTTATAGATTAAGTATATCACATGAGAAATAAGAAGGGTCATATAACCCTGCAGTTAGAAATATCTGTGAGTAATGTCATTTACCAGGGCATAAAAAGTACATGAGAATAATATGGAATACATCTGTAGTATAATATTAATTTATGAAAAACTTTAAAAACATACAAAATAATAATGGATCAGTTTAGAAATTATAAAAGTGCCAGTTTTGCTTTATTTGAATGGTAAACTAAAGGACTCTAAACAACCGTATTAGTACAAAGCACAATCTAATTGCTGTTTTTGCAACAAAAGAGGTTGTTATTCATTGTATTCATTGTATAAGAATATTGCGTATATTTTCTTTGTTGCAGAGATAATGTTGATTTCCTACAAATTCATCCATCCACCAGGTGTGTGACTTTGCTGAACTCTAGGATTATGTTACATTTCCTCATAGTTTATATTCTCACCTAACTGAGTTTTCTGCCTTGACCGCATGCCCCAAACCCTATATTGTTAAAAGCTCTGGGTACCTCACTCAGGTTGATCTTTTCTAGGTCCCACCATTTGCCTGCAAATTTCGTGATTTCCTTGCTTTTAATTGCTGAGTAGTATTCTATTGTGTAAATGTGCCACACCTTCTGTATCCATTCTTCCGTTGAGGAACATCTAGGTTGTTTCCAGATTCTGGCTATTACAAATGATGTTGCTAAGAACATAGTTGAGCAAATGTCCTTATTGAATGGTGGGGAATTTTCTGGGTATATGCCTAGGAGTGGTATAGATGGATCTGGATCGTGAGATAGCACTATTCCTAATTTTCTGAGAAAGTACCAGATTGATTTTAAAAGTGGTGGTACCAAAAACCATTGCATCAGCAATGGAGGAGGGTGTTCCTTTCTCCTCATCCTCTTTAGCATGCATTATCCCTTGAGTTTTTTATCTTAGCCATTCTAAGTGTGAGGTGAAATCTCAAGGTCATTTTGATTGGCATTTTCTGAATGACTAAGGATGTTGAGCATTTCTCTTGAACTATTTCTCTGACATTCTGGGCCCAGGTTACCTGGCTAGGTAAGTCTTCTTGTAATGTTCTTGACCCCTCTATCTTCCTCAATACTTCCCCTAACTCTTCAAAAAAGCCTTCCTGAGCTCTGACTAATGTTTGGTTGTTGGGCTCTGCGTCTGTTTCCTTCATCTGGTGGATCTAGCCTTTCACATGACAATTACGCTAATATATAAAGAAGTCAAGAAATTAAATACCAACAAACTAAATAATTCAATTAAAATCAGGTACAAAGTTAAACTGAGAATTCTCAACAGAGGAATTGCTAATGGCAGAAAAAGCACTTAAATAAATGTTTACCATCCTTACTCATCAGGAAAATGCAAATTGAATCGAATTCTATCTTATACCTCTCAGAATGGATAACATCAAAAACTCAAGTGACAGCACATGCTGGAGAGGATGTGGAGCAAAGGGAACACTCCTCCATTGATGGTGGTAGTGGAAACTTTTACGACAACTTTGGAAATCAATCTGGTACTTTCACAAATAATTGAGAATAATTCTACTTTAAAACCCAGCTATACCTCTCCAGTGCATATACTGAAAACATGCTGTATCAAACCACAAGGACATTTGCTCAACCATCTTCATAGCACCGTTATTCATAACAGCCAGAAACTAGAAACCACACAAATGTGCCTTAACTGAAGAATGGATAAAGAAACTATGATACATTCACACAATGGACTACTATTCAGCTATTAAAATGAGAACATCATGAAATTTTCAGGCAAATGGTTGGAGCATTGAGTTTTCAAACAAATACTGGTAAATGAATAGATTCAAAGAAAGTATGACCAATCATAATTTATTCATTCTCTATCCCTCAGATGTTGGCCAATTGGCAGCTCAGTCTCCATGTGGATCTCTGAGTGAGGGGATCAGGGGTTGCCTCTATCATGAACTCAGCTAACTGCTCTCTGATCACTCACCCTTGCCAAGCCACAGAATAAGAAGATCCAAGCAGTCCTGATGAGACCTAACAATCTATGGGCAAATGGCATTAGTCCCTTTTCAGTGGACTAGGGGAAGTAAATGAAGGGAAGAGGAAGGAAGGGTAGGGCTGGGGAAGTTGAGATAAACTTTGTTTTAAAATGGTGAAAGATATAAAAACATCTCCAGGTAATTTTCAAGAACAATATTGCTTCTGAGACGAAACATTCGTAGTCTCCTAAGTAAAATACACATAGAAAATGAACTTTCTGCACCTGAAAATTATTGCCAAAATTATGGATTCTACTACTAAAAATTAATATATAGGAATAAATCCTCTCTCTCTCTCTCTGTCTCTCTCTCTCTATATATATATACATATATATATATATTGAATTAATGACAGAAATTAGAAATAACTCAATTCAAAGAAAAAATAAAATATAAATATTTGGTACAAAAAAAGAGCTTGGTAAAATCACAGGATGCAGTTTTGTGTTTATTTTACACTAGACTATAAAGTGAAAAATGCTAAGAAAAAAGTATGCAAAAATCTAATGTAGCTGCATAGCAGAATTGAAAATTCATAATCAGTCTTGGCTATATAGAGAAATCCAAGTCAGCTTATGCTACACACATATGTCTTGTCTTTAGGGACCCTCCCACACACACAACATCTTCACACTCTCACACACGCATACTCACACACACACATCTTGACTGAATTTTTTGTAGAATTCATGGAAAGCACTAACTTGAAAGTATAATCATATAAAATTTTCATACAAAACAAATAGAAAGAATACATAATTAATTGTATAGAAAATATGAAAGACAAATCTTTAAATCAAAATTGAAAAGCAACATATTATATAAAGTAAAAGGAGAAGATATGGTTGGAAGATGATTTATTTATTTATTTATATTTAATTATTTTTATTTTTATTAATCACACTTTATTCACTTTGTATTCCCCCTGTACTTCCCTCCCTCTTCTCTTCCAAATCCTACCTTCCCTCTTCCCTACCCATGTTCCTCTCCCAGTCAACTGAAAAAGGATGTCCTTCTCACCTTCCATCCGACCCTAGTCTATCAGGTCTCATCAGTAGTGGCTGCATTGTTTTCTTCTGTGGCATGGTAATGATTTTCGTATAAAATATACCATGTAACTGTTGTTTAAGAAGTGAAATAAGATTTAATCATACAGCAAAACTTTCTTACATAATGGTATGCCAAAAAAATCATAAAACAACAAAACTATAAGAAAAGTTTGTTTATAAAGATCTATAATTAAAAAATCTACAGGGTGTCAGTTAATATGACTACAATAATATTAAGTGGATATTGAGAACATAAGACAAATTGAAGGCAAATGTTGAGTGCGTTCATAAAGAGACTGCAATTAGTTCTTCTTTTAATAACAACATAAAAATGTGGTAAAATGTAATTGCACATTCTACAGAAAAAATTGAAATTCAAAATACAAAAAAAGCAAAGATGATGAGATAAGAAAGATGTAGGAAATAGTAAGATAAGGAGAGGATTTGAGCTCCACAAGGAGAGCAACAGAACAAAAAAATCTGAGCACAGGGGTCTTTCCTGAGACTGATACTCCAACCAAGTACCATTCATGGAGAAAACCTAGAACCCCTGCACAGATGTAGCCCATGGCAGTTCAGTGTCCAAGTAGGTTCATAGTAATGGGAACAGGGACTGTCTCTGACATAAGCTGATTGGCCTGCTCTTTGATCACCTCACTCTGATGAGGTAGCAGCCTTACCAGGCCACAGAGGAAGACAATGCAGCCACTCCTGATGAGAATTGATAGACTCGGATCAGAAAGAAGGAGAGGAAGACCTCTTCTATCAGTGGACTTGGGGAGGGGCATGCATGAAGATGGGGGAGAGAAGGTGGGATTAGGAGGGGAGGAGGGAGGGGTTTATGGAGGGATACAAACTGAATAAAGTGTAATTAATAAAAACTAAAATAAAAATATTAAAAAGAAAAAAAATTATTTGCTACCCATAGCTTTGTTAAGGTTTTAGCATTAACAATATACAAAAAAGTTACAATTCATCATAAAAAGACAAATTATCCTAATAAACAGAATGAAAGGTTTGAACAGAAGGTATCTAGATATTGTGTACAAATAACTAATATATGTCATAAGAGCTATTTTCTTTCATTAAGTAATTGGGAAAAGGAAAGCCTAGCCAATTCTACCAATCAGGATGGCTATAAATACAATAGGAACGTATGGCTTTAATGAGAAATGTTGCCACCCTTGGGCTTGGTCATTTGAATACCTACTTGTTATAGTATTTCAGCAAGTTTGGGAGCTGCAGCCACATTGGACTCTAGTTAGTCCCTGGGATATGACTTTGATATTAAAGCCTTGGGCCACTGCCAGCTTGCCTTCCCTGTTTTGTGCTTGCATTTGGAGTCAGGAGCTCTCACATTCCAGCCTTGGCTGCCTTGCCTGCCATGCTTCCTGGCCATGATGCTTTTGTCACTCTGGCACAGAATGCATAGATAAATATTCTTCTGTAAGTTGCTTTAGTTATAGGGCTTAATCGCAGCAACAGAAAAGTAACTAATGTGAGGAATAAAAATGTTAATAAATATTAGCAGGTAGACACAGCTACTGTGGAAGATGGGTATTTCCTGAAAAGTTAAACAGATTGATGTAAGACCCGGTATTTCCTCTCCTAAGTAAATTGCAAGAGAGTGTGAGACAGTTTCCTAAACTGAAATATGAACACATATATTCACACTATGCTATGGAAATAACCAAAATGTAGAACCCACCTAACTATTAATAAATAAGTACATAACTAAACAAGCTGAAACATTCTATTACCATTAAAATTAGCAAAATATTGGTCTGTGCTGCAGTACAGGAATGTTCTACAAACAACCTAAGGGAAAGAAACCAAATACAAAACCACATACTTTACACAGTATGGACCCCACCCTTGTATGAATTGTTCAGAGGGAGGAAAAGAAAAAGGAAAAGAAAAAAAGATGACAAATAGATTAGTTGTTGCCAGGTGCTGGGGGATGTTGGTTGCTTGGTGACAACAGACTGTGAACAAAATATGTAACTTTTTCTGAAGTTCATTAGTGAGTTCTGGTGGCCACCACCACAGTACACACAGCAGTTTTTAAACAACATACATTTGTTTCCCCAGTTATCTTTAAACACTTATTCATTTATTTAGTTAGTTAGATTCTTGTTTTCTCATAAAAGTTTCTTTTATTCTTCTCTCATATGTTATATCTCTACTGCAGTTCCCCCTCCTTCTATTCCCTCCAATTCAATCCCTCACCTGCTTTCTCTCCCAGATTCACTCCTCCATTTCTCAATACCCTCCCCCCCCAAAAAAAAAAGAGCAGGTATTCCCCAAGAACATGTGTACAGGGCCTAACAAGATATAATAAGAGTAGACAAAAAAAATCAATTCAAGGCTAGATGAGGCAACTCAGTAGGAGGAAGAGAGTTCCATGAACAGACAAAAGAGTTAGAGACATCCCATCTGAAATGCCACAAGAATACCATTTTATGCAACCATGACATATATGCAGAGAACCTGTGATCGTATTTTCAATCTCAGTAAGCGTCTGGAAGTAGTTGCCAACCAATTATTGCTCCATCTTTTGGCCCACATCACACTAGTCACTGACTGGATGGCCAGGACCCAGAGGCAGGACAGCCAGGAGAGCCAGGATAAAACCAAACAGGACTAGCAAAAACAAACAGCAACAACAAAAACAATTAATGAAATGGTTCTTAATTATATTCTCGTATACACATAGAATGAAATTATTCTCAACTATATTTTGGTGCCTGGACCAATTATCATCATATAGCATTATATAGCAAATGATGGGGAAGATGCAAAATCCAACAGCCCAACATGGAAAAGCCAGGAGACACTGCCAAAGTGGGGGAGGAAGGATTCTTGGAGCCTGAGTGGTAGGGGACACCTGGAAAACATTGCACACAGAACCAACTGAAAAGGTTTATTTTATTTTTAATCATTTATGTATGTCTGGGCATGGGGGTGGAGGCATTTATCTATGTGCACATGAATACAGGTGCTCAGGGAGGCCTGAATATAGAATCATACCTTCTGGACCTGTTTTGTCAAGTAATTGTAACTCAGATCTTCTAAAAGAACAGTATACATTTTAAACCAGGGGATCCTCTCTCTAACTCCCACTACTAATAAGTCCTTATCTTGCTTAGCTTCTAATGTCAGGCAAGATCAAGCATATTTAGGCTAATATGGCCATTACTATCTCAATTTTGAATGATGGATTTCTAAGGTCAGTATTCTTTAAGGTTTGATCCTAGTAACACCTCACTTTTAGGTGTACTGATGCTGCCTTCTTTCTGTGACATTTCTCTCTCTTTTTTCTTCCACATGTACATAAAGAGATTTCCTTTCTTTCTCTTTCAATAAAGGCAATATATAACTCATATTCGATCTCTATCTTTATAGTTTAATTTAACTTAATTTTCCAGCTGCAACTTAATTTGTAGCCCTATCCACAAAAACACTTACACTGAGAATTAGAATTGAAATATACAATGTTTTAGGTTAGGAAACAATACAATTCACTTCATAAATGAAGTAATGAAAATGATCTTCCACTATACATGAAAACATTTTTCATGTTGTGAAAAAATTGAATGAACAAAACTATCCAAAGTTTTATAAACAAACTATGAAATTTGTCCTAAAAATGCTAGTTATGTCTTCTTCCACTGAGTTATAGGGGCTAATCATTAAAATTTTAAATGAATTTTATTGAATGTGATGTATATGTCAAAAATATTTTATGTATGTACATGATCAAATATGAGAATTCATGATACCTGAGAGCCTCAGAAACAACAAATATCTTTATGGCAACTTATAGAAGAAAGTATTTAGTGGAGATTGCTTTCTGTTTCATAGGGTGATCTGATGACTATCAAGGCAGGAGGCTGGGCAACAGCGGGTATGGTGCTGTAGCAATAACAGAGAACTTACCTCATCTAATCTACTGCATTGAGTCAGAGAGAGAGAGAGAGAGACAGAGAGAGAGACAGAGACAGAGACAGAGAGACAGAGATAGAGAAAAACAAGAGTCAAAGTCATAAAGAAACGAAGACGGTTACATGGACAGAGAAAGCTATGGAGTTGGAGACAGATCACTAACTGAGCATGGCATCAGGTTTTAAAAATCTCTAAGTCTACTTCCCCCGTGTGACATCCTCTCAAACAAGGCCATATCTTATACTCCTTCCTATTGACAACTATGTTTTACAAACTAAGCATTCACATACATGAGCCTGTTCAGGCCACCTCATTAAAACTATAATAATATAAGAACTAGCAATCACTGCTACAGAGAAAATTCTGAGGAGCTGCTGGCGGTTGGTCTCTTCTTGGGGAAAGAAAAGCAAGATTTTTCAGGGATACAGCCAGGTGTAAGTAGACAATGATGGATCCTAAACCCATGAACATACTGGCAGAATCAACTGGAGTCAGTGTTCAAAATTAAACACAGTTTTATGTATAAAATTGTACAGATATGGTGAAGATTTATGGGAACATTTGAAAGGAAGGGACCAGAAGACAGATTTTATCAAAAGGCATTGCATGCATATTTGAAATTCTTAAACAATAAATTATAGATGATTTTTAAAAATATTAACAAAAAGAGAAAAATAATAAAACAAAAGCAACAATTCTGTGGGAAACCCTCATGTTCCTTTTCCCCTGGCAATCAGAAATTGCTTCTGAGAGAAGAGAAGAAAGAAAATTCAGTTTTCTGCCCCTGTGGGAAACTACTATTGTTCAAATGATAGTGTTCCCTGTAGTTCCATGCTGAAACTCCATGCAACAAGATTAAGAATTATGACCTTTGGGAAGCAATTAAATCATAAAAATTCTACCCTCTTGAAACCCACCAGGCATTAGCTCATTCTCTAGGACTGAGCACTCCTGTTCCAAATGTGTCTGGAAACACCTTTGGAGACTTCCCTCTAAGTATGTATTACCTATCTCCTAGGGTTTTCTCAAGTTAATTAAATTGAAAGTAGAAATTAGTCATCACCTTTATTATTTTTGCAACTACACTAAATATTTGGTCATACTAAGGTTTTAAGAAAAGGGTAGTAATTCCAAGCTTGATTTTATATAGTTTTCAAACATAGACCATAATGCTTTTTAAATAATGACAGTAATCTCAATCAGTTATTCAAGAGATGGGCTAGTTGGTGAAACCAATTGAAAAATAATGTAACTCCATGTATGTATCCTTACTATAAAATGCAATTCATTACCTACAAAGAGCAATGTTCTAAAATTAGAACAAGATCAGTTAAAAAGAAAATAGCAGAGTTAAAACACTAAAACACATGAATTTAAATATTCTCCTGAAGGAAAAAGCATTTAGTCACTTGTCAGCTCACACGATAGACATTGGTTTTGTTCGTAGACCTAAAACAATGCCTTGAATTCTCTTATACGTGTTAGTAAAACAACATTTAGTATGATAGAAGATATTGAACTCATTTTCAGAACACTAGTTTTTGAAAACCCTTAGGGAGCACATTACATCATTAGTAAACAGACTGAAATGTATAAATATACATTATGACGAGCATAAGGAGGAAGAGACTTGCTGGCCTGCTTTGTCACTGCAACTGTGGGGAAAAAAAAGATGATAGCTGGAGGTATAAAACTACTTAGTATTACAATTATGGAGTGTGAAATATTCACATTGCCTTGTACAAAAGTTGAATTTATTTCCATTCACTTGCCAGAAAAGTAGTACAGTCAAAGCAGGAAAGTCCCAGTTCCTCTCACACCCACAGTGGTGAGCGATTTCTTTTTCCATGTGGTCTTTCACAGTAACAGCATGAACTGCTGTTTGTAATCAGAACTCTATGAAAGTTTGAGAAGCAAAGACAGTGAGGCAGCACAAGAAATAAACTTAAAAGCAGGCAGGGATCATGTCCTTTCCAGCTAAGGTAATTTTCGTTAACATTTCCAGTTTTAAAAGTCAATTAACTGACCTCATATCTGTAAGTAGATAAAAGTAGCTAAAGCAAAGACAGATCGCTGTGTGTGCTAATGGTTTACAGCCTGTGGCTTAAAAACTGTCAGAAATCTTCAAAAGAAGAGGAATGTCTCTCACCCTGTTTTGATAGACATTAAGTGAGGTTACAGAAAAGCAATTTTCCCCCAAATACAAAGTAATTTATACAGTCTAGTGTGCCCATTTGTTGGTAAAATTAACACAAATGTTGTCTTAGAATATCTACAATAACAAGTTGATTTGAATTATTAGGAACAAATAAAGCAAAAATATAAAGCTGTATGAGTGAAACTTGATACAATATTTGTTTGCTATTTTAAAAATAATTATATTTTGGACAGGCAGTGGTGCTGCATGTCTTTAATCCCAGCGCTTGAGAGAGAGACAGGCAGGCACGTCTCTGAGTTCAAGGCCAGACTGGTCTACACAGTGAGTTCCAGATCAGCCAGGACTACACAGAGAAACCCATTTTCCAAAACCAAAACGAACAAACAAAAAACATACATACATACATACAAACAAACAAAAAGGCTAAAAACTAAAAACAAAAAATCATACATACAATCATAACAAAGAAAAAAAACAAAGATAACTGTGAGACTGACACAGCTGGTCACGTTTTTCAGGTTTAGGCAGCTTTATTGATGAGATTTTATGGATGAAATTAGTGTTATGTTTCGGCATTGTACTGAACAGTACTCAGTTCATGTAATAGGCCTTAAATATTCTATGCAAGTAACCTGCAGCTGAGCTAAATCCCCAGCAGTGTTTTACATAATTTCTATGTTGTAAATGCTTTCTACAATTTGTTTTCCTTTTTAGTTCTTCCATGCTCTTTCATGTCTTGCAATTTGCTTTTATGTTTTGAAGATACATAGTAAGATGCTTACAGCTTTTTCCCGTTTGCTCATAATCACTTTTAGTAATTCAAGTACTTAATTGGAAACAGATAAATTTTAGAACCAAATATGTACATTATTATATTGATAATATAGATGAATCTCTGTGTGATTAAAAATCCTAAAAAGACTTGTAGGTGGATTAGAATTACAATGACTTCATGACCTCTTGAGGTTGGAATGTTCCATGTCTAGAGCCTATAAGATTAATCACAATTTATTTGGAGCACCAGTAGTAGTAGTAGTAATAATAATAATAATAATAATAATAATACATCCTTAGTACCTCTTCTTGTTCAGCCATCTGTGGTGTATGTAAGGAAGACACAAAGCACCTTTGGAATATATTAACTTAGAAGACTACTAGGTTACATTAACCCAAAAGCTAAGAATGTTTTAAGATTGCCTCTGGGTTCTAGAGCTATGGCTTATCTCCTTTACTCTATCCCATTATTCTGATATTTCCACCAATATATCTGAAAATAAATCTTGACTTCTTCCTTTCTTATTTTATTTTTAAACAGTTTTTACTATATTAAAACAGCAACAACAACAAAAACAAACCTATGCATGCGCTTGCACACTAGAATATGAAATTGCAGGTAACCTAGGTTAGTAGTCTCTGGGCCACAGTCACTCATATGTGGTTCTAGAATGAACTCTTTCCCAGCTCCTTTCAAGTGAATATACTGTATGTTCACATTCACAATAGTAAATCACTTTGAGCAGAACAGAGTTAGGAATATCAGTGCTTCCAGCAATAAGGATGGGCATCTTCCTCTGTAAATTAAAATTTCATTTCTCAGTTATTTTCAGTATCTGTGTTTTAAAACCTTAATTCATTCAGCCAGAACTGAAAATAAATGAGTAGAGTATTACATGCTAATTTTATAACATTGAACTTTATTGTGTTACTTTTCAGGTATTTTACACAGAGATTAATGTATACTGTGAGTAAGAACAACTGAGTCTGTTTCTTTCCAATTTTGATGCCTTTTATCTCTTTTCTTTCCCCTGGCGAGAATGCTCAATAACATATTGAAAAGTATAGACCCTGGCCTTATCCAATTTTGTTATAATAAAAATCATTACATAATTTGTGTATTTTTAGTTTATATAATACAAATAAAATTTATAACTTTAATTAAATGAATAAACTCTTAAATGTAAATACTATACAGATATTCTTATATAATGACACAGAATTCTCAAACTTGTACAGATAAAAATAACATAATACACTTAATGAGTCTGGAAGAATTTTCACTGTCGGGATGGGAATTTTATCACATAAAATTGCATATTTATTGTTTACCTCTCGAATGCTTTTTCAGTATTTTGCATGTTCTTTTATTCATAGGGAAAATTTATACATTTTGGTATTCATGATAATTCAAAAAATTAAAAAGTCTCTTACGCAATTCAGTGAATAAAACATCCATTCAAAAAGATGTCCTCATTAATACTAATATGCATATGAATACTTCCCACTGTGGGATACATGCAAATGAGTATCTCTGAGTGCTGTTTGGAGATGTCTTCTCTCTGAGAACAATGCATAGGCAGGAAAGTAAGAAATATTTAATTATCATTACAAAAGTAATTAAAATGAAGCAGCCACAATTAATGTAAATGACACTTAAGTAAATTTTATCTTTGCTGCAATTATAGTGCATTGTAAAATATTGCTTAAATTACAAGTAATTAAGAGTGTTCAATATTTATATTTTTTTCTCTTTATTACCAGAAAAAAGTTTTACGTTCATCCTTATTTACTGTGTTTCAATATATGTTTATAAAGATATAATTTTAAATCTTTTTATGTATAATAGCATTTGTAATATCTAAATACATATTTTAGTAATAGAGTTCTGTTTTTAGATTTATGAGTCAATAAATTTAATACACTTAGAACAAATTAGTCTGTAAATATACAATAATAGTGTTGTAAGAGCTACAGAGAAATACATGTATACAGGAGGTTCAAAGTGAATTTAGACTATGATTTAAAGCAAAGTCAAGTTGTTAGGTTGCTATTGAAAAATACATAAACATACCTAAGTAATGAATATTACCCAGGTTAATAACCTTAACTAAAATATTGTATAATTTATTAATTTTACTATTTTTACATTAAGCATTTTATTAATTTCATTATTTAAGTAGCTACAAAAAGGAAAAACATCATAATTTTATTTAGATGCACTTAGTTCATTACGTTTTCTCATAATTTACTGAATGTTTTAGTAAATACTGTTCTAACATTTCATGTATATAAAACACATATATACATATATATGTCACTACGAATTATTATTTAGAAAAATAATCTGATTGTCTCCATTATTTACTTGTCTTGCTGTTGTGACAAAATATCTAATGAAAAGCAAACTTGTTAATCATTGAATGATTTTGGATCAGAGTTTAAGGGTGATCTCATTAATGGTATCATGTCTACGAGAGTTTGAGGTATCTGGTCACATTCAATAGAAGTGTCTACATTCAAATAGTAGTGACTGATGAATTGTTTGTTCTGTTTGCTTTCCCTGTTTTTCTTACTTAAAGACTCAAAACTATGAAATGTTCTGTCCACAGTTAGGGTAGATCTTTGTACCTTAGTAAAATAATCGAAATACTCACAAACATCCTCACAGAATTGTTTTGTAGGTGGTCTGTCAAGATGACTAGTGGCTTTCATACAGTCAATGTGGAGAGTTGCTGATATAAAAATAATCAGTTAATATGAGCTTTAATTTTTTTCTGTCAAAGATGGTAACATTAAACCAGTATCTGTTTTTATGTTGGTGTTTAGCTGAATTTTCATTCCAGTCGTAATTATACAGTGAGCTGGATGTATTGGAGCACACCTGTGATCTCTGCCCTGGATTGCTGAGATATACTAACTGCTGTAAGTCTGAGACTGTCTGCTTCTATAAATCTTTTCTTAATGCTTGATTCCAAGAAGAGAGTTTTCTTCTGCTTCTGGGTTACCTCAGTCCGGTTGATCTTTTCAAGTTCCATATATTTGTCTGCAGATTTCAAGATTTCCTTGTTTTTAATTGCTGAGTAGGATTCCATTGTGTAAATGTACCACAATTTCTTCTATTACAAATAAAGCTGCTATAAATATAATTGAGCAAATGTCTTTGTTGTATAGTTGAGCATATTTGGGATAAATGCCTAGGAGTAGTAGAGCTGGATTGAGGTAACAATATTTCTAATTTACTCAGAGGTGTCAGATTGATTTCCAAAGTGGTTGTACAAGTTTACATTCCTACCAGTAATGAATATACTCACTTATAAGTGGATATAAGACATATAATATAGGATAAACACACTAAAATCTGTAGTCCTAAAGAAACTAAACAACAAGGAGGACCTTAGGGAAGAGACTTAATCCTCATTCAGAAGGGCAAACAGAATAGACATTAGAAGCAGGAGAAGACAGGGAACAAGACAGAAGCCTGCCACAAAAGACCTCTGAAAGACTCTATGCAGGAGAGTATCAAAGCAGATACTTAGATTCATAGCCAAACTTTGGACAGAGTACAGGGAATTTTAAGGAAGAAGGGGGAGACAGAAAGACATGGAGGGGATATGAGCTCCACAAGAAGATCAACAGAGTCAAAAAGTCTGGTCTCAGGGTGTCCTGCAGAGAGTGATATTCCAACCAATGACCATGCATGAAGAAGACCTAGATGCCCCTGCTCAGATGTAGCCCATTGGCAGCTCAGTCTCCATGTGGATACCTTAATAAGGGGAGCAGGGCCTGTTTCTGATGTGAACTCAAGGCTGTTTGATCACCTCCTCCTGGAGGATGCAACATTGTCAAGCTACAGAGGAAGAGGATGTAGCTGATGAAACCTGACAGCCTATGGTCAGATAGAAGTAGAGGAGGACCTTCCCTATTAGTGAACTAGGGAAGGGGAATAAGGGGAAAAGACAGAGGGAGAGTGGGACTGGGAGGACACAAGGGTTGGGGCTACAGCTGGGACACAAAGTGAATAAACTGTAATAAATAATAAATAAATAAATAAATGATTTTTAAAATATCAGCAAGCAACAACAAAAATAAAATACTAATGGAAGCATACACAGTTCTTGCAGTTTTAAGCCAGAAAGAATCCCAGAGATATAAGTGGATAGAAGATATCTAAAATTGATATCCACTTGCAAAGGGAAACTTGTGTATCTTCATTAGACCATAACTGGGTACATTAACCTATCTTAAGGGTAGACTATTGCAAGCAGAAAATGTATAATATGAAACAAACTCAGCGGTACATTCATAGGCATATTTCATCATGTTATAAGGTTTAATGTCTTTCCAATTAAGAGGGCTTTTGCTTTGTCTTATTATATCTTGTTTTGTCCTGTTTAGATATTACTTCTTAGAGGCCGGTAAATCAAAGTTGACCCTACTTTCATGTGTATAGGCATTCTTTAGTAATTGTAGGTTCCCATTTAAATACATAATGACATGGCAATCTCAAGATCTTTAACAAAAATCATGTTGTGGCAAAATAACATTAGAGATAGGAAGTCACTTTCTGGTGTTAGATATGACAAATTTGGAGTAACTCCTGTGTATTGCATAAACCATAACCTCTTGTTCTCTGAGGGAAAGTTATTTTCACTGGACTATTAACTGAAATGAAAAGGTTAACAGCATTAAAAGTGGAAGGATAAATTTAACATATGGAAATGCACACCTATTTATGAAATGAAATGTATTATTAAATGCCTATGTAAAGACAAAAATACTCCTAGTGAAATGCTATGTGCTCATCTGAACTTTATTCTGAGCAGCAACACCATTTACATGCTAAACTTTGAATTAAAAACATGTCATACTACAGGTCTTTGCAATGTTTTTAATGATGTGACTCCTTAACACATGTTATGATAACCCAAAACTGTAACATTATTTTTGTTGCTACTTTGTAACTGTAACTGTTCTGCTGTAATGAATCATAGAATAAATAATATGCAGGGTGGTCTTTGGCAACTCCTGTGAAAAGGCCATTCAGTCCAAAAGTGGTTGCAGTCCCCAGGTTGAGAATCAATGCACTAAATCCATCTAATCTGAGTGTTGTGATTTTGCCAAAGTATTAAAATATCAGACGTAATATCATTTCATCAAGGATGTTTATGAATACAAATTATATTAGATGTAAAAATTAAATACATTCTCTTTCATCAAATGACATACAATGTGTCTTGGTGTCATTGCTTGCTGTGATAAAATATCTGACAAAGTCAAATTAAGGAAGAAAGATTATTTGACTCAGAGGACTTGGTTGCTCTCTACCATTGTAGAGAATTCACAGTGGCAAGACCTTGTAGCAGCTGCTCAGATTTTGTAAGTAGTAAAGTACAAAATGAATAAATTTCGCTTGAAGTGGAGACTGAATAGAGAGAAGTGGTGGCTGAAAAAGAGGAGGCAAGGTAGGAGAGGTGGTGCAGAGAGTTAAGGGAATGGAGATCAGACCTGGGGAGAGCAAGGACAAGAAGAGAAAAACTGAGAGTGGGCTATCTCTGTGACAAGCTGGAGACCTAAGACAAGGCAGGGAACATAAGAGGGGAATTCAAGCCACAGAGACTGAAGAGGACACCTTGTAACTAGAGTAGCCTCCTAGCAGAGGGAAGGAAACTCCAAACCAACTACAAAAACTTCAACCCCAAATTTACCCTGCCAACATGATGTGCAGGGATAAAGATAGAAGAGGGATTAATTGAATGTCCAGTCAATGCCTGGTCCAATCAAAGATTTACCCTGTGGGAGAGTGCCAACCCCTGACACTATAAACAATAATATGCTAAGCTTGCACACAGAAACCTGACTGAGCTCTCCTCTGAGAAAGTCTACCCAGCAAGCCTCAAAGAAAGAGGGACGTAGGAGGGCGCTACGGGGGGGTGGGGGATACAAGTGAATAAAATGTAATTAATAAAAAATAAAAAAAAATAGATGTTGAGACTCAGGGCCAAAAATTGGGTGAAGATTAGAGAGCCATGTGGAAAGAGAAAAGAACCTGGAGGTGTCAGAAACTCGACAAGTTGACCGACAGGACCGATTAGCCAGGACTCGGAGGGGCTTGCTGAGACTGAAGAACTGGACCTAGACCCCCTTCGAAGATGCAGCAGATGGACAGCTTAGGCTTCATGTGGGTCCTCTAGTGAGGGAATTAGGGACTGCATCAGGAAAGGACTCACTTGCTAGATTTTTGATCACTTTCTACTGGCAAGACTGCCTTTACAGGCCATAGGGGAAAAGGACATGTTCAGTCCTGGTGTAACCTTGATAAGCTGGGGTGTATGGAAAATGGAGCTCCCCTTTCCTGAGGAATAGGTAAAGGGAGAAGGGGAAAGTAGGGATGGCGGAAGTAGGAGAAGAGTAGGGATGAGGCTACAACCATAATCTAAATTAAATAAAACATATAAATTAAAAAAAATAGAAGCACAAAACAGCAGATGAAAGCATGGTAGCACTCTGCTAGCAATTTCAAAGTACTTCTTTATTTTTTGAAGATCATCCCTGGAACTTCAGTATCCTTTTCTTTAAAACCATAGAGGTATGATTAAAAGTATTAATAAGAATATATATGTTCTCAAAAATTTTATATAATTAATTTACTCTGAATTATATTATTGCAAAAATAAAACTGGACACTTTTCATCTTACATGTTACAAGGTTTTAAATGCTTTACTACCATCATATGTTTAGAAAATATGAACAACTTTAAAAATCAATTACTTTTTAAAAACTCATCAGAGATCTCAGACTGTGAACTAAAGAGCCACCTGGGAAACTAGAGAGATAAATTAATTCTGAGTCACAACCAACATGTACTTCCCTGGAACACCAGCCCCTTAAGTATTAAAATGGGTAGCATAGTTAAATAGCATTGCATTAATTTCTGAAATCCAGAATGAAATAAAGTTAGTGTGTACTTTCAAAAGGTGTTGAGGCAGTTGCCTGTGCTTCCTTTAACTTTGTCCAAATTTGCGTTTTGGTTTTTTTTATTGGCTTTTATTACTAAACAAAATTTTAGTATATTATGGAAACTTATAAATAAAATGGGAATCCAACAATCTTCCAAAGTGTGACCTCTAAGTAAGTCACTTTTTCATGTTTCTGAACCATTTAACAACTGCAGACTGTTAAAACATATACATGCAACTTAATTTATTTAGCTTCCCCACTTAGAAGGCTACCAAGTTCACATTTCACTCTGAGACATAGGATTAGATGGAAGGGTAGGAGGAACTCCTCTATCACTGGTCTTGGAAAGGGGCATAGGCTGATATGATTGAGGGAGGGCAGGATTGCGAGGGAATGAGGGAAGGGGCTACAGCTGGGATGAAAAGTAAATAAACTAATTAACATAAAAAGAAAATAAAAATTAAAAAACAAGATGTGTAAGTTAAACTTAGAAACAAGAAATTAAACTTCATTTATATTTTTTATGACTGGGATGTTCATTTTAAAAGATTACTTTCTGAATCACTCATTTGAGTTTCACTTTTAAAAACTAATTAAATGGAGCTGAGACATTAGTGACTCATCAAGTTAGACCCTAATCTGACAGGTCTCACAACCTGAGTTGAATGCCGGGACTCACACAGTGGAATGAGAGAACCAGCTTCCAGCAGTTGTCTTCTGACCTCTACCATGTGCTGTGGAAAGCACATAAATAAATGAAAATTATAATAAAAATTGTTAAGTGAGTTTTGGCTTGGAATTAGGACAGAATTTCCAGCAGTTTCTGAAATGGCCCTAAACACAGCTCTGCCATTTTACATTATTTATTTGTATAAGGTGGCATTCTCAGCATTGACAACAACAAAATGAAAAATCCATCAGTGCTAAAAAAAAATGTAGAGTATGTTGTATGACCTGTTACATCAAATAAACATTCAGCTATGATTTCTATTTCTCTATGTAAAATGAACCAGCACATCCCCCTTCTTAATATGCAAATATCTGCTTTCAACTCTAATAAATGGAAAATTATATATACATGTATTTGTATATATATATATATATATATATATATATATATATATATATATAACAAAACCTAAAGATAATACCCACCCAGAAATACACACAAATTGTCCTCTGAGAGACCTTACCTAAGGTAGCAGTGACCCTTCCTTCCCAATGAATAAACAGAAGTCAATATCAAAAGCACAGTAAACAACTGATATGATAACATAAGTTATAACACTAAAGACTTTTTCAACTAATTATTGACCTACATATAAAAATGTGATGATAGAAGAGGTAATGCAAGGCACAGGATCTCTCTAGGTGGTGAAACTTGAAGCTAAGAGGACAAGAAGACAAACGGACAGACCTCTAGGATCTGAAGCCCAAATTCTCTGCCGTTAACATACACATTAAACAAAACTTCTTTTGGTGCGTAAAACCTGTGAATTTCTGTTATCAGACATGTTAAGTTTCCAAGTCTTCTCAAAGGCAAGAAAATGTCAGTCTTTATATATAGGGCATGAAAGAAAAACTAAATCATATGTTGAACACAAATTTGGGTATTTTCAGACAGGGGATTTAAAGTAACTACAAGGAATACATGAACACACCTAAAGGTGAATCATATCTGTATGTGAATAGGAGGTTAATGCAAAATGGGAGGATGGAATTTCTAAGAATCAAAATTAAGTTCTGGAGATGAAATAGTGACAGCAATGAAAGGGCAGTACATGTACTAGGTGTAGCTCTGTCACTGAAAGAACCTGGATCTGAGATGCAATGAACATAAATAAGAAGGAAAAATAAGAATCTATATGATAGTTTCAACTGATACATTGTTGGAATGATGGGAGAATAGGAAAGGACAGGAAAAAAATCATTGGGATTGGAAATTGCTAATTATTTTACAAAATCAGTTTCACCACAACCATCGACCAAGAAATCATAGGGTACAACAAACATCAAGAAAAATACATGGAATGAAATAGACAAGTTTCAAACAGATTAGGAGCCTCAAAAATATTTTATTGTTACTTAGTCAAAATTTGTACTGTCCTGTAAAGCCAGGAACTTCCTTAACTATACCTTAGTAAACCATGAAGCATCAATCAAACAAACCAAATTGAGCACTTGAAATAATAAAATTTGAAAACAAAGAGAAGGTAACAAATGTCAAAATTCCAAGTGTTCATCATTTGAAAATGTTAGTCAAGGGCTGGAGAGATGGGTAAGCAGATAAGAGCACTGTTTGTTCCTCTAGAGGTCCTGTGGTAAATTCCCAGCAACCACATGGTGGCTTACAACCACCTATACTGGATTCTGATGCCCTCTTCTGGCATGCAGGTGTGTATGTAGATAGAACACTCATACACAAAATAAATAAATAAAATATCTAAAAAAGAAAGTAAAGAAAATGTTAATTAGGTTGATAAATCTCTCACCAGAATATATAAGAAAGAAAGAAAGTAGAGAATACCAATGTCAGAAATAGAAAATAGTTCATCCTCATTAAATGCAACAACAGTGAATGAATATAAAAATGACTATGGAATAAAATGAGCTATTGTATACCTATTGGTTAATTTTAGATATTATGAATCATTTGAAAATTTACAATAAAATGTAAACCATATATCATACAAGGAAATAGAATATGCTTAAGTCTATAACTAATACATAAACTAAAGAACTTTAAAAAATAAATAGTTTCATTTTGATGAATGTCATCCAAAATTCAAAGTGAAAATAATTACTGGGCTTGGGAAATGGTTTAGTTACTAACAAAATTGCTATCAAAATATGAAGACATGTTTATGAATCCTTAGCATCACTTAGGAAGCAGGTGTGATGGTATGTGCTTCTATCACTAGAGAGGCAAAGACAAGACTATGCACGGAGCTCACTCACTAGTTCCTTTGGCCAAATTGCTGAGCAGCAAATTCAGTGATAAACTTTATCTCAAATAGTATGCAGGAAAATGATATAAAGTGATGCAACTCCAGCCTCAACATGTATAATCACATCATATAATCACATACTGTTACATTCAAAAGAAAACAGATATTTCCTAGCACCATGGAGTAGAGACAGACAGATAACTAGGTGCTTATAATCAACCAGTCTTGTTAAAATTTGGGCTCCCAAAGGGAAAGATATCCCAATGTCAACCTCCATTGTCCACATGCACACAAACTGGTGAACACACACTTATGCACACACACACGCGCGCACACACACACACACACACACACACACTGCTGGCATACACAAAACAACACATGTTCATATATGCACATATGAGATGCAATATTAAAGCATGGCAAAACTTCTGATTTGGTTAGAAATAAAGACCTTTATTACTTACTAATGAATACCTTTCACCACCCACATGCACACAACAAATGTTTGTAGCATTTACAAAGTTGAGGCAATGATTAATTTTCAAACTTATTCTGACAGCAATGAATAGTAGCTTACATGGACACACCTTTGTTAACTTTTAAAAAGAAAACAATATTATGCACCACAAGTATCACTTTTTATTTTGGAAACTTTCATATTTTCTACAGTTCCATTCATATTGCTACTAAATTCTGATTTCATTCTAGTTTATTGTAGATAGTGCTTAATTACATTTATTTATTCTATTCTATTTATTTGTTTGTCTGTCAATGGATACCAACATTCTATATTGGTTATTGGGAGAAGTGCTCCAATAAAGATGAAGTTCAGAGCGGTTTAAAGGAGCATTGAATGCACGCAACACAAAATACAGCTATGTCATCTTCAAGAATAAGAAAGCTAATTCTGATTCCTATAATCAGGAACCTTCTTTTAAATAGGGTTCCTACACACTACATAATATGTAAATGAAAAAGAGAAAGGTATTTGGTTTGGTCAAACATACTTTGCTGGTAGGTAAAGGTTAACATCTGTCCTCATAAATCACATTTACAATTTTTTGGTTTTGATATGGTATGTTAGAAATTGCGTTTTTCTTCTGAAACATTTCTTTCTGAGAGATTATAATTCAAATAGCGAATAAAGGCATACATATACATATACATATACATATATATACACAATGTAAGAAGCACCCTACAAAAAACTTGAACTATTCTCTTTAGGTATGTCATAACATCAATGAACGGTGGTGGATACTTGTAATTTAAGAATGGGAAACATATTGCCTGCACTCTGCCCAAAGTTTGGTTATGAGCCTCAGCATCTGCTTTGATACACTGCTGGGTAGAATCTTTCAGAGGCCCTCTGTGGTAGGCTCTTGTCCTGTTTCCTGTTATCTCCTTCTTCCAATGTCCATCCGGTTTGCCTTCTGAGTGAGGATTGATCATCTTACCCAGAGTTCTCCTTCTTTCTTAGCTTCTTTAGGTGTAAAGATTTTAGCAGGGAGCCTTATGAAAAGAAGGGGGAGATTGTATGATCTGGAGGGGACAGGAGCTCCACAAGGAGAGCAACAGAACTAACAAATCTGGGCAAAGGGGTATGTTCTGAGACTGATACTCCAACCAAGGTCTATTCGTGGGTATAACCTAGATCCCCTGCTCAGATGTAGCCCACGGCTTCTCAATATCCAAGTGGGTTCCCAAGTAAGGGAAACAGGGACTGTCTCCGACAGGATCAGTGGTTGGCTCTTTGATCACCTCTACCTGAAGGTAGAGCAGCCTTGCCAGGCCACATAGGAAGACATTGCAATCAGTCCTGATGAGACCTGCTCAGCTATGGTCAGATGGAAGGGGAGAAGGACCTCTCCTATCAGTGGACTCAGAGAGGGGCATGGAAGTAGATAAGGGAGGAGGGCAACATTGGGAGGGAATGAGGAAAGATGCTATAGCTAGGATACAAAGTGAATAAACTGTAATTAATATAAAATACAAATTAAAAAATAATAATGTGAAACACAGATGCTATAACATCATGAGATTGGGGCTACTTTGGCTACCTAGAGATAACCTACCTCAACATAGAACAACAAAGCGTTGAGATCATTAAAAACAAAGAAAACCTGAGAAGGCCATCCCAACAAACTAAAAGGAATTGTGGTAATAAATGTACAGTGAATTACCCAAAGAGATCCTTTCCAGTGAATTATGGGTATCATCAAGAGGATAATTTCACATAATATAATACATTCCAAATTAGTTTTAATAATGTTCTCAATATGAGGGACAACACATCACCACATTTCCAGGCACATGTAGTTGAAAAGATGATATTCTATCATTCACAGTTCTTCTAAGTAACTTTCAAACCAAGTTGAGGAGTAAAATTAGTGGAAACAAACAAAACAAAGCAAAACACAATAAAAAAAAAGCTTGTTTTCATCCTGAGCATATAATTTACTCCTAAAATGCCTGGCCATGGCCTGTCTTTTGTAAGTTAGGCTATTATTTAAATAACCTTGTCTTCATTTCTGAATGATCACCATTCTTGGCTAAAGGACAAGAATCATGTGAATTATTGTAGATAATGAGCCAAGAATTCAAATACAGCAAGTTTATTTTTTGCAGAAAAATGTCAAGGTAATACCTTCATTAAAATTCAGTATAGATTTGTTTTAATGATGGTATAAAAGTCATTAGCAGAAAGTGGATATTGTTGAGTGATGGTTCCAATGATGAGGGAATAAGAATTGGATACAATTTTTGGGTTCATGTATTTCAAGATCCAGAGCAGAGACAACCCTCAGGCAAACTATAATCTACTTTAAACAGAAATGGAGACAAGTTGTTAGTAACATTCATTTTTGTTTGAAAATTTAATATTTATTATTTATCTCTTCCCTCTTTTCTTTATCTTTATCTTTTAAATTCAGACTTACAAAATTAATTAATAATTCATTCTTAGGAAGAAAATAATTCAGAATATTTGATAAATGCAGGTATTCTATAGAGATAAATAAGATCATATCCATTTAAATGATAATTTTTTACAGTCAGAAGTAGAGAGTAAGGTTCTTTTATCCTAATATAAAATTGGTATGAAATGAAAACTATTTTATAATTCGTCATGCTACTGGACAAGTTCAGACTATGCATTCTTGTATACAAACAAAATTGAATTAAAATAGGCTAATATAAATAATTTCATTACACCTATCTAAAAGAGATTATATTTATAAGGTAACAGCAGCAACAGTGAAAGCCTCCTTAAATCAGGTGTACTTTATGTGAATAAGTGTTGGACATCCATGTCACAACTATCTAAAATCTTCCTATCTTCTAGATGTGCAGTCTTTAGAAGATAGAAACTAATAGGAAATGTTTAGACTAACGGGGAAGTGTATCTCACTGAGGGACTCTGACCCTCCCTGCTTTCTCTTTTGTTTTATGTCCAAGAAAGTGCTTGATTTCCCTGTCAAACACACTAAACCACTGGTACCTTGCAACAATCATCACACCTAAAGCAACAATTTCACCTGAGCTTAGACAAGAAGGTCTCAAACTATGAGCTAAATAAGATTTCTTTTTGTTAGAACAAGTATTTCAGACATATTGCTATGACATGTATATATGACATTTTCCATTCTCCAGTATGCCACAAATTCAAAATGTTAGTTCATGAATGGACAAATTAAAGCTTATGACAGATGAAGTGTTAAATCCTTTTCAAGTGATATATTTAAGCATATTTGCAAGATGTCCTTTCTTTGGTAATGCACGAACAGCAGTTCGATCTGCACACAAGTTTTAAGCCATCTGTACTTTGATTACAAGTGTGTCTAATCTTGCAATGAGATAAAGGAAATGATCACATAATGCTCATTGGGATCTTCTAAAATGGATCAAGATAATTAGCAAATTTTGAGTTAGGTAGACATTTTTGGTTCTTAAAATAAAGTTTGTAATTTTCAATAATTTGGGTATGGAGATCAAGGAGACACTTCAGTTGGTAAAGTGCTTGCCATGTAAGGTTTTGAGTTATAACACCCAACAATCACTCTAAAAACATAAAATTGGGAGATCCAAGATGGCGGCCCTGGGAGGATACTGTGTCTGAGGAGCAGGACAGCAGTGTCAGCAAAGTGACCAGGAGACTGAACTCTGGGACCTAAAACACCAGCGTTTGTGATTGCCAGGTAAGAGGAAATCCTATGGTGAGGAAATCAATTGGGATAGACCTCAGGTCATCTAGTCAATCCCTGGCAAAGGTCCAGGGGACCAGCAGGAGCACATAGACTGGCCTAGATCAGAGCACACAGCCTCCCATGGCATTCTGGAATGGGATACACATCCTCTGGACTGGAGTGATGCCCGCAGCCTCTGGACCAGAGCAGAGACTTCAGTTGCTGGCCCAGAGAAGAGGGCACAGCTTGGGGCCCAAAGCTGAGAGCACAGCTGCCAGCCCAGATCCAGCGCACAATGTCAGACCCAGAGCGGAACACTCAACCTCCTGCCCAAAGACTTGCTGTGCACTCTACTCACCTTCTCAGACAGAATTGTGTGCCCCAGGGTACCAGACTGAATTGGCAGAAAACCCCACAGCCAGGGAATCAGATTCTTCAAGAAACCTGTACCTGGAAAACAGTGTAACAACAGCAGCAGCTCACTAAATTCAGAAGGAGAAACCCAGCAGCAGGGCAACTGTCTCCAGGACTTTTACAGGTGAGAGGAGACCCCCTCTGACTAACAAAGACCAGAGTTACCACTCTGGTCTATATGCCTGGGGAGAGCAGCAGCAATTCCTGAGAAACACCGGCCATTCAGTGACCATACCCAAAAAGCAGAGGAGGCCTCCTTCAGGAAAAATGCCAAGCGGATTCTCCCTACCCCAGGGTTCCAGGAAGCATCAGAAACTAACAGCCAACACCTAAAGTAGTCAAATGGGTAGAGATCCTTGTAAAAGCTTAACCAACAAAAGACAGAACAATGTGACATCTCCAGAACCCAGTCATCCAGAGGGGAGCAGCCCTGGACACCCCAGCATAATTGAAATTCAAGAGATGACCTTACATCTATGCTAATGAAGAAGATAATAGGAAACAAATAAAATACGTAAAGAATTAGGGGAAGATAAAACCAAACATATTATGGCCACCCATGAAGAAATATGGGAAAATGCAGCCAAACATTTTTTGGCCTTCAAAGAAGAAATAACTCACTGAAAGAAACAGAGGAATTTTCAAACAAACAGTTGAAGGAACTAAAAGAAAAACAGGAAAATACAATCAGACAGGTGAAGTAAATAAACAAAACAAATCAAGATTTGAAGATATAATTGGAAAAATTAGAGAAAAAACAAACAGAGAAAATCATGGAGAGAAAGCATTTAGAGAAGAAAACAGGAACTACAGAGATAAGCATAACGAACAGACTACAAGAGATGAAAGAAAGAATCTCAGGTGTAGAAGATACAATGGAAGAAATTGATGTATCCCTCAAATAAAATGTTAAATACAAAAAATTCCTGACACAAGCCATCCAAAAAGTCCAAGACAACAGGAAAAGACAAAACCTAAGGATAATGGGAATAGAGGAAAGAGAAGATTCCCTCCTCTAAGGCCCAGAAAATATCTTCAAACAAAATCATAGAAGAAAATTTCCCCAAATTAAAGGAGAGGCCTATAAGAGTACAAGAGGCCTATAGAACAACTAATAAATTAGACTGGAAAAGAAAATACTCCCACCACATAATAATCAAAATAGTAAGTATACAGAACAAAGAAAAAAATACTAAAAGCTGCAAGGGAAAAAGGCCAAATAACATTTAATTGCAAACCCATCAGAATCACACCTGACTTCTCAACAGAGACTATTAAAGCAAGAAGGGCCTGGACAGATATAATACAGACCCTAAGAGAATACAGATGTCAACCCAAGCTACTATACCCAGAAAAATTCTTGGTCATCATAGATGGAGAAAGAAAGATATTCAATGACAAAAACAAATTCAAACAATACCTACCCACAAATCCAGCATTACAGAAGATACTAGAAGGAAAAATACAACACAGGAAAACTAACTACATTCAGGAAAACACAGGAAAAAAAAATAAACTCACCACAGCAAAACAAAAAGTAGCCAAGCGCACAAACACACTACCATAGCCAACAGCAAAATCAAAGCATATAGGACAGGAGCATGCCAAGGAGGACCTCTGGGGGGGTCAATGTAGCAATGTATCAGAGCAAATATTAAGACTCGCAATCAAGACTTTGGCAGAGGGCGAGAAGTAATGATAGATCTGGGGGAGGTTGGTGAGACTTGGGGAGAACAAGAGCTCCACAAAGACCAAACTGAGCAGGGCACAGGGGTCTTGTATGAGAAGGTTTCTACAATCAAGGACCATGTGTGGATGTGGCCTGGAACCCCCGCTCAGATGGGGCCCATGATAGCTCGTTGTTGGACTGAAGACCATAGTGAGGGAAACAGGGACTGTGTCAGTCATGAACTTGATGGCTGACTCTTTGACCCTCCCCCATACAAGCTGGGGAGTGACAGACTGGCTAGATCCCAGGGGAGGACATTGCAGCCAGCCCTGAGGAGACAGGATGAGCTGGGGTTGGATGGAAGGGGAAGAGGTCCTCCCCTGTTGGTGGACTTGGAGGGGGCGGGGAGGAGGGAGATGAGGGAGGGAGTGGGAGGGTGGGAGGGAATGAGGGAGGAGGCTATGTCTGGGATGCAAAGTACCTAACCTGTGATTGATATAAAAATAAATAAAATTTTAAAAAAGCATATAATAGCCACTGGCCATTAATCTTCCTTAATATCAATGGACTCAACTCTCCAATAAAAAGACACAGACTAATAGAATGGATATATAAACAAGACCAAACAAGCTGTTGCATACAAGAAACACACCTAAGTCACAAAAATAGACATTACTTGAGGGTAAAGGGCTGGAAGATGTATTTTCAAGCAAATGGACGCAAGAAGCAAGCCAGGAGTAGCCATTCTAATATTTAATAAAATAGATTTTCAACCAAAATTAATCAAAAGAGATGGGTAAAGTCATTTCATACTCATCAAAGGAAAACTACTCCAAGAAGACATGACAATTCTGAACATCTATTCCGTAAATACAAGAGCACCCACATTTGTAAAAGAAACATTAATAAAACTGAAAGCACACATAGATCCCCACAAATTAATAGTGGGAGACTTCAACACCCCACTCTCAACAAAAGACAGATCAACAAAACAGAAATTAAAGAAACAATGACTCTAACTGAGGTCACGAATCAAATGGACATAACAGACATCTATAGAACCTTTCATCCAAACCCAAAAGAATTTACCTTCTACTTAGCACCACATGGAACCTTTTCCAAAACAGACCATATAGTTGGTCACAAAACAACTCTCAGCAGATACAAAATGATTGAAATAATCCCATGTATGCTATCTCACCACCATGGAATAAAGTTGGATCTCAACAACAGAAATAACAAAAAGCCTACACACACATGGAAACTGAACAACTTGCTACTAAATGACAGCTGGGTCAGGGAAGAAATAAAGACAGAAATTAAAGACTTCCTAGAATTCAATGAAAATGAAGGCACAACATACCCAAATTTACGGGACACGATGAAAGTGCTAAGAGGAAAGTTCATAGCACTAAGTGCCTTCAAGAAGAAATTTGAGATATCTCATTCAAGCAACTTAATGCTCACCTAAAATCCCTAGGGGGTAAAACAAAAAGAAGCAGACACCAAAGAGGAGTAGATGGCTGGAAATAATCAAACTCAGGGCTGAAATCAATAAATTAGAAACAAATAAAACTATTCAAAGAATCAATGAAACCAAGAGATGGTTATTTGAGAAAATCAACAAGATAGACAAACCCTTATCCAAATTAACTAAAAAGTGAAGAGACATTATTCAAATCAACAAAATCAGAAATGAAAAAGGGGACATAACAACAGACATTGAGGAAATACAAACAATCATTAGGACTTACTTCAAAAGCCTATATGCCACAAAATTTGAAAAATTAAATGAAATGAACAATTTTCTTGATCGATTCCACTTACTAAAGCTGAATCAAGACAAGGTAAATCAATTGAATAGTCCTATATGCCCTAAGGAAATAAAAGAGGTCATCAAAATCTCTCATCCAAAAAAAGCCCAGGGTCAGTTGGTTTCAGTACAGAATTCTACCAGACCTTCAAAGAAGAGCTAACTCCATTTCTCTTCAAACTGTTCCACAAAATAGAAACAGAAGGAACACTGCCAATCTCCTTCTATGAAGCCACAGTCACCTTGGTACCTAAACCTCACAAAGATCCAAAAAGAAAGAGAATTTCAAGCCATTCTTCCTTATGAACATTGATGCAAAAATACTCAACAAAATACTTGCTAAAGGAATACAAGAACACATCAAAAATAGCATCCCCTATGACCAAGCAGGCTTCATCCCAGGCATGCAGGGGTGGTTCAACATATGGAAATCCATCAATGTGATCCACCACATTATTAACTGAAAGAAAAAAAAACACATGATAATCTCCCTAGATGCTGAAAAAGCATTTAACAAAATCCAACATCCATTCATATTTAAAGTATTGGAAAGATCAGGGATAAAATGCACATACCTAAACATAGGAACGGCAATATACAGCAACACTATAGTCAACATCAAACTAAATAGAAAGAAACTTAAATCAATCCCACTGAAATCAGGGACAAGTCAAGGATGACCACTCTCTCCATATCTCTTCAATACAGTTCTTGAAGTCCTTGCTAGAGCAATAAGACCATTGAAGGAGATCAAGGGGATACAAATTGGAAAGGAAGAATTCAAAGTATCACTATTTGCAGATTTTATGGTACTACACCTGAGTGACCCCAAAATTCTACCAGGGAACTCCTACAGCTGATAAACACCTTCAGCAAAGTGGCTGGATACAAAATTAACTAAAAAAAAAAATCAATAACCCTCCTGTTTACAAAAGACAAAAGGGCAAAGAAAGAAATTAGGGAAACAACAACTTTCACAATAGCTACTAATAATATAAAGTACCTTGGGGTGACTCTAACCAAGCAAGTAAAAGACTGGTTTGAAAAAACTTCAAGTCTCTTAAATAGAAATTGAAGAAGATATCAGAAGATGGAAAGATCTTCCGTGCTCATGAATTGCTAAGATTAACATAGTGAAAATGGCCATCCTGCCAAATGCAATCTACAGATTCAATGCAATTCCCATCAAAATACCAACACAATTTTTTATAGACCTTGAAAGAAAAATTCTCAGCTTCATATGAAGAAACAAAAACCAGAATTTCCAAAACGATTCTGTACATCAACAGATCATCTGGAGGCATCGCCATCACTGATCTCAAGTTGTACTACAGAGCAATAGCTGTGAAAACTGCAGGATATTGGCATAGAAACAGAAAGGAGGATCAATGGAACCAAATAGAAGACCCAGAAATAAAACCACACACCTATGAGTACTTGATTTTTGACAAAGATTCTTAGCTAAAACCATTCAATGCAAAAAAGACAGCATCTTCAACAACTGGTGCTGGTCCAACTGGATGTCTACATGCAGAAAAATGAAAATACATCCAGAGTCATCACCCTGCACAAAACAAAAGTCCAAGTGGATCAAAGACCTCAACATAAAACCAGATACACTAAATTGCTTAGAAGAAAAACTGAGGAAGAGCCCAGGACTCCTTGGAAAGGTGACAACTTCCTGAATAGAACACCAACAGCACAGACTCTGAGAGCAACAATTGATAAATGGGACCTCATGAAATTGAAAAGCTTCTGCAAAGCAAAGGACACTGTTGTCAGAACAAAATGACAGGCTACAGGCTGGGAAAGAATCTTCACCAACCCTATATCGGACAGAGGGATGATATCCAGTACATATAAAGAACTAAATAAGTTAAAAAGCAACAAATCAAGCAACCCAATAAAAATGGGGAACAGAGCTAAACAGAGAATTCTCGATAGAGGAATTTCGAATGGCAGAGGAACACTTAAAGAGATGTTCAACATCCTTAGCTATCAGAGAGATGCAAATCAAAATGACCCTGAGGTTTCACCTTAAACACATCAGAATGACTAATATCTAAAACTTAAGTAACAACACATGCTGAAGAGGTTCTGGATAAAGGGGAACCCTCTTCCACTGCTGGTGGGAATGTAAACTTGTACAACCACTTTGGAAATCAATCTGATGCTTTCTCAGACAACTACGAATAGTGCTTCCTCAAGATCCAGCTATTCCTCTCCTAGGCATGTATCCAAAAGATGCTCAAGTAAACAATAAGGACATTTGCTCAACCATGTTTGTAGTAGCTTTATTTGTAATAGCCAGAAGCTGGAAATAATCTAGATGCCCCTCAACTGAGGAATGGATGCAGAAATTGTGGTACATCTACACAATGGAATACTACTCAGCAAAAAAAGCAAGGAAATCATGAAATTTGCAGGTAAATGGTGGGAACTGGAAAAGATCATCTTGAGTGAGCTATCACAGAAGCAGAAAGACACAGATGGTATATACTCACTCATATAGACATATAATATAGGATAAACCTACTAAACTCTGTACACCTAAAGAAACTAATCAAGAGGGAGAAATCTAGCTAAAATGCTCAATTCCATCCAGAAAAGCAAAGACGATGGACATCAGAAGGAGAAAATAGGGAACAGGTGAGAAGCCTGCCACAGAGGGCCTCTGAAAGACTCTGCACTACAGACTATCAAAGCAGATACTAAGACTTATGGGCAACCTCTGGGCAGAATGCAGAGAATCTTATGAAAGAAGTGGGAAATAGTAAGATCTGGAGAGGACAGAAGCTCCACAAGGAGAGCAACAGAACCAAAAAAATCTGAGCACAGGGGTCTTCCCTGAGACTGATACTCCAGCCAAGTACCATGCATGGAGATGACCTAGAACCACTGCAAATGTAGCCCATGGCAGTCAGCCTCCAAGTTGGTCCCATAGTAATGGGAACAGGGACTGCCTCTGACATGAACTGATTGGCCTGCTCTTTGATCACCTCCTCCTGAGGGGGGAGGACCCTTACCAGGCCACAGAGGAAGACAATGCAGCCAATCCTGATGAGACCTAATAGACTAGGATCAGAAGGAAGCAAAAGAAGACCTCCCCTACTAATGGACTTGGGGAGGGACATTTGTGGAGAAGGGAGAGGTTGGGATGGGAAGAGGGAGGGAGTTACAGGGGGAATAGAAAATGAATTAAAAAATTCAAAATGCTAATAACCAGTTTAAAAAAACATTAAATCATGGACACAGCTATAATTCTAGTATTGAAAAGGTGAAAACAGGAGTTTCCCTTGGACTAACTGGCCAGAAACTATAATCAGTCAGTGACCTCTAGGTTTAGCGAACTCAGTCTCTCTTTCTCTCTCTTTGTCCATATATATATATATATATATATATATATATATATATATATATATATATATATACACACACACACACACACATACATATACAATTACATATATGGGGGGTAGTAATTGAAAATGGGAGCCATAGTGACCTGTTTTCCCCTTGTATGCACACAACATGTACACACATGATCATTCTTCCCACTATTAATAGCATAATCCAGTAGAAGTATTCAACCAAGTACTTTATGAGTGACAAAATTCAGGAGTAAAATGGAAACATCACCTGTTTTCTTTGTTAATGTTCTCCATAATATTTACATAATAGCAAAATCTTAATGAATGACTTCTAAATTATTGAAATCTTGTAATCGATTTCTGTAAAATAAATATAATGTAAGTAGGAAATAGTGCAATAATTTTCAATTTTATGTTTTTAACATAGTACTTAAAATCATACAAAATTTTTATTTCAAAACTACAGTGATTCTGATAGTATATAATATAATACATACATGTTTTTTTTCCAGACAATTTACTTAAAATAAATTTCAAAATAAAAACAAACACAAACAAATCTGTTTCCTTCAGAAATGACTTCCCCAAACCAAACATTTAGAATTGGCCCAGGGCACATATACATATGGACAAAATCTAAACAGATTTAGTTGTTATTTTGCTGTAGCTGTTGTTGGTGGTGGTGGTGGTGGTGGTAGTGTGTATGTTAAGCATTAACAATTAAGAGAATGCCATGCCTTTGGGAGTGAGTGATGTTGGATTTGGAAAGGCTGGGGTGGGAGGATAATGTTGATGACACATTCATGTCTGAAATATCCAAAAATTAAATATAAAAAAGAGAGCTGCAAATGTATTCTATGTTTTAATCAAAGCAATCAGTGCAACCTCTTACAATCATGTAATTTTTTGTATTAATTCCACTCGGTTGATTGCCTTACTATGATTCATATATAACCTTCAATGAAAATAACTGTCACCATCTGTGTTCAAACATTTCATCATCGATTTTTAAATGTTGTGTTCAATATCACAAAAATGAGCAATTAAATATTAGTTTTCATTAGGTTTTCATATGCTTATAGTATGATGAGCAGACAATGCACCTTATTTTTAACTGTTCCCCTATTAAGAAAGATTTCTCAATATTATTCCAAGTAACTGTCTTAGGAAGATAAATTTGATCCATTAATTCTAATATAAGAGAGGGAACTTCTCAAAATGATAGATAAAAGAATTTTAGGAATATCAACTAAACTTTTGAATGTTTCATTGTAACCTCAAAAATTTTATCTTAATCAAATTATTTAGTATTAAACTTCAAAAGAAGAACACTATTGTTAATATTCAACACCCTTTCAGTGAAACAGAATTTTCTAACAGCAATTTAAAATATCCTATTAATCAGCCTGAATCTTTTCTTAGTCTCTTTACTAAATTGCACATGTGATTATAATAAATTCAGGGATTTCTGTGGAAGCTTTTATTTAGTAAAAATGAATTAAATGTCAAGTTATGGTAGAAGGACTCATTACCTGATTGCTTAGAGACATGCAAGAAATAGGAGCAGGTGCATTGTGAGAGTAGGAGCCATATTCAAATATTTGTTCAGTCAACAAATATTTTATAAGATATTCTTAGAATGTAAACAAGCCTTTTAATGGATAACACAAGTAAATTTTGTGTAAGCTCTTGTTATAGACGGTGTGGGTTTGGGTTTTAGCAGAGTTGCTAGCAAGTGGCAAATATGAAAAATTGTCTTTTTCAACTTTATATTTCTTTTCCTACCCAGTCACTTTACATAGATTTCTTGTTGCCTAAAATAGATTAAATTTATCTTTTCCATCTCTTTTTTGCCTTCTAATCTTTTTGGACAGTTTCACTTTTCTCATAATGATAGGCAAGATGGGTTGCCATAGCATCAGCAAGTCCTTCCAAAGTTCTATAATTCATTTTCATTTGTGCTAAAATGTATGCAGACAACTAAGATTCATGAAACTCAGTCAGATTCTCTTATAATAAAAATTTAAATGGAAGGTCAATGTTTAATATGAGCATCACCAAACATACCAACCACTAATATTAATAATATATTATAATAAAATACCATTAATATATTTTAAACATACATAAAAAGGTAAGCCCATGAAACTATAATTGTTATACATCAATTGTTCGTTCCAAGGAACATGTTCTGACTGAAGCTGACAAACTATCTAAATGAGGTGAATGACATAGAGCTGTGTAGGAGGTGGAATGTGACCAGAATGTCGCCATCAATATCTCAGATATTTGAAGGTGTTCACAATCGTGTCTTGTATAGAACACATTCATGTATGTTTTGTTAAGTATTAATGCGCCAATTGTTTGGAAAGCATTCACGAAAGAGTTATCCTCTTTTTTTATTTTTCAAAATTACACCAACCATATTTTTTCTTTATTATTTTTACTTTACACCTGAAGGGTGCATCTTCCCTCCTTTCTTCCCAGTCCTCTACCCTCACCCTTTTCCCCTTCCCTTCTCCCTTCTCCCCCAGAAAAGGCGATCTCTTCCCCCTCCCCATATCATGCTCCACAGCACAACAAGTCACATCAGGACTGAGCATATCCTTATCCCCTGAGGCCAGACAAGGCAGCCCTGCTAGAGGGAGGTAATTCAAAAGCAGACAATAGAGTCCATGTTACAAACAGCCTACCCTCCACTCTCCAGGCACCACATATGAAGACCCAGCTGCCCATTGGCTACATGTGTGCAGGGGGCCTAGGTCCAGATCATGCATGCTCTCAGTCTCTGAAAGCCCCCACAGAACAGGTAATTTTCCCTGTTGG
This sequence comes from Pachyuromys duprasi, assembly GCA_028658305.1. Lineage (NCBI taxonomy): Eukaryota > Metazoa > Chordata > Mammalia > Rodentia > Muridae > Pachyuromys > Pachyuromys duprasi. The sequence continues at coordinate 49,946,013 of CM053752.1, forward strand.
TCTTTTTCTGAGATTCCTGTCCCCACCAGGTTCTCTTAATAAACATTTTCAGATATTCTATGTCTATTTTGTAAATATGTCCAAAAATAAATTAATCATATTCCACTATATTTTCTTTCTTTTATGGGGAGGTTCGTTTTATCTCTATGTCAGAATAGAAATTTAGCTTTCATCACTTATTCTATAATAAAGTATAATGATTACATTTCCATTAAATATAAACATAAAAAATAAGAAAATCATTTTTACAGTAAGGTTAAAAAGTGTCCCAGTTCTTCTCTGAGACAACATGGAGACCTACGACAAAGAAGCTTCCTGGAAGAATATGCGGGTGACTCTATCTGAGACCCCTAGTAGCGGGATCATGGTGCCTGAAGAAGCCATCCTCTAACTAGACATGACTCCAACCCACGCACAGAAATTTCTACTAAAATTTACCCTGCTTACAAGATCTACAGTGTTAAAGATAGAAGGAATGTCCAACCAATGCCTGGCCCAACCTTGGATGCAACCCCATGGGAAAGACTGAACTCCTGACACTATTAATGACACTCTGCTCTGCTTGCAGACAGGAGTCTAGCATGGCTATCTTCTGAGGCTCCACTTAGCAACTGATTGAAACAGATGCTATTTCTCACACTCAAACATAGGGCAGAGTGCAGGGAACCCTGTGCAAGCATTAAGGGAAGTATAAAAGGACCTGGAGAGTACAGGAGTGCCACAAGAAGACCAACAGACTAACTAACATGGACCCAGTGGGGTCTGCAGAGATTGAAGCACCAACCAAGAACCATGCATGGACTGGACCTAGACTCCTTACACATATATACTCGATGGGCAGTTTGGTCTTCATGGGGGTTCCCTAGTAAAGGGAGTGGGGACTATAACTGACATGGACTCTGTTGCATACTCTTCCATCATATAAAATCAAAACATAATTTTTCTTTGCTTACCATTACATGCAAAATATTTTTTTCATTTTGCTATAAAACTTAAAGCTAAATTATCTCTCTCTGTTTAGGTTCTCAGTGTTGTGACAGATTTGCAAGATCCCAGAAGACCACCAGGAGTTGAGTCCATTGCAAAACACATGAGAATCATTTCATTACAAGCTACAGCTTGGGCTCATACCCTCACCAATGCAGTGGTTGAAGGCAGAGAGCCTAGTACTCAGGTTAGGTAGTTGATTTAAAGTGTCTGGTCACTCCCAGTGCACCCAAAGCAGGGGAATTCCTGCCTGGAAAGTATCTATTGGTTGAAACATAAAAGGGGATGTTGCATTTTGAATTGATTGACTATAGGAAGGTACCCAAACCATTAATGGTGTGGCTTCCCTTGTTTGCCTGTCTTAGGGGAGGGGGCAATCTGGGCCTGTTTCCTAGCAACTGTATCTCTAGTGGGCAAGAAAAGAATGCAGTAAGGCTGGTTCCTCCCCTCAGGTGGCTGGACATGTCTCCACCAGTCTGGCCTTTGTTCAGGCTTGTGCTTTAATCTTTAAACCAATACCCCAAAAAACTAATTTTTAATTCTATGGCCTCTCACCAGTACACCTTAACATTGCTATAGGCTTAGATATTTTAACAAACTATATTACTTACAGTTCTTAAATGCTTCTACAACCCTCCCAACCCCCAAATCCTAGTTAGGAGAGAAAGCAGGTTAGTAGGGACAAGGGATATAGATCTCTTTAACTACTTCCTGCTGATTAGGGTCATAGAGTTCTTTGGGGAAATACCAATCTGAGTATTCTTGATTCCAGCAGTCTAGTCAAACAGCACACAGCAAACAGTAGCAGCAACCTCTAACCATTCCCTGGAGCCTTTCTCTCCAGGAGCATCTTGAGATGTAGCACAGTGGTACAAAACATTGTGATGCAAAGCAACCCCCACCCCTCTTCTTGGCTCCTATTTAGACCTTCTTATCCTCCACATAAGTATGTTTTTCAACTGGCCGAAACCATATTGCCCACATGAGACACTTTCCTGTTAACAAGGATCTCATGACTTCTCACTATCAGCTGACTAACAACGTGTGCTTCTCATGAAGCTGCTATCAGCTCTGGACAAAACATTCTTGCCCTTGTAAATACAAAAAAAAAAAAAAAAAACATATCCACACAATACCACCAAAACTTCCACTACACATTGTAAATGTACGAATATTGAAATGAACAAGGGCTGATTACAACACCATATTTTTGTTTATTCTATATAGAATTTAACAATTGAAACGACATTGAATGGTTGTTTGAGTATTTCTTGTATATCAGACCCTCACCAAGCACTTTATTTAGTAACACTATGAATTTCATTTATCAGCATGTTTTCATAACTAAGAGAGAGATGTTTTTATTTGTAAGATTATTACTCCATTGAATAAAATATATCAATACTGTGCTTCTGAATTTTACTTGTACTTTCAAAGTTTCATGCATATGTGCCTTTGTCATATTCTTCATTGTTCTTTCTTTTTCTTTGTTCCTAACATGTCTATCTCTCTTACTTTCTATTGTTTATCTAGATGGTCGTCTCTATTCATGGTACTTAGTTCATACATAGGCCAGAAACTGAAAAAACCCAGATTCCCTCAACCAAAGATGGATAAAGAAACAGTTGTACACTGACACAATGTAATAATGCTCATCTACTAAAAACAAGGACCTCGTGAAATTTTCAGGCAAATGGATGGATCTGGAAAAATCATCCTGAGTGAGGTAACCCAGACCTAGAAAGACAAACATGGTACATACTCATTTATAAGTATATATTAGCCATATAAAACAGGATAAATATACTACAGTACACATACCTAATGATGCTAAGTAACAAGGAGCACCCTAGGGAGCATGCTGAATTCTCATTGAGAAGGGCAAATAGAAGAGACACTGGAAGAAGCTGAAGAGAGGGAACAGGAAGAAAGCCTAACATAGATGTCCTCTGAAAGACTCTGCTCAGCAGGATATTGAAGAAGATGCTGAGACTCACAGCCAAAACTGGGCAGAGCACAGAGAGTTTTAGGAAAGAGTAGGGGAATAGAAGGACACAGAGTGAACAGGTGCTCCACAAGGAAGTCAACAAAGCCAACAAATCTGGGCCCCAGGCATCCTGCCTAGACCCATGCACCAACCAAGGACCATGCACGGAGAGAACCTAGGTCCCCAAATGACAGTTATGTGCTCATCTCCAAAAACATTTAGAATACTAACAAGTGGATAAGCATTCACTGTGAAACAAGGGTGGAAAAATATAAAATCTATAAGACAAAGAAAATAGCTGTGAAATGCCATCTTCTGTACATGAGATGGTCAACACAATCATTAACTCATAGCAGTTTCACAGACTGACATTGGGGCTACACAAGACTTACATATTTATAGTTATGGATTGGTGAGGAGCTCTTGGAGGTTTTTCCATTGACTGCTGACTATTTAAAAAAACAAATGAGTCTGGGCCAGCAGGACAAATAGTAACCAGTTTTATATCTATTGGGAGTTCAACAGGCTCAAGTTTGTTACGAATCCACGCTCACACGAAAGGATATATATATATAAAGGTTAAAAAAAATCAGCTTTCAAAAGTGATTTGTATGGAAGAAGGCCTGAGTAGAGTTGAAGAGAAAGAAAGGGGGATAAGTGAGTTATTAAACAGAATGCATTAGATACATTACTGAACTCATCAAAGAAAAAAAAAACTTAACAATTATATAGAAAAAACAATGTATATTCCTAGAATATTATAGTTGCAAAGAATTAAAGATTACATATGAGTTGTTAGTGGAAAGAATACTTTAGCACTTCTCAATTTTCTAGACAATTCTGATGCACTTAGGAAAAAAATGATTGTATTCAACAGAACTCTCTCTAAATTGACAGTAGAACGTGTTTTATAAGCATCAAATGTAATATGTTGTTTTGTTCTTAGTGATAGCTATGGGGAAAGTGGTAGGGACAGATACAATCAAATTATTTAAATTTTAAGAGAATTGTGAGTTGACAACTGTAAGATCAAAATTTTACATTCACATTGAAATTAAAAGTAGCTAAGGAAATTTAATAGAATGAATGTAACTTCTTGATAAATGTTGAAACTGTGTTGCTTTTTATTTTTAAATATTTAAATTTATGAGAATCGCATAATTGGAAAGGTCTCACATTGCTTTGTCTATGTAAATTATGTTTTACTTCCATAAGATAAGACATGCTCAATTTGCCAGTCAATAAATCTTATTTAAATAACCTTTTATTATAGAGAAATACAACATTAGACTTATTTTCAAATGTCATGCTATTCTATTTCACAGAAAGTCAGTGGATTTTTTAATAAAAAATACAAACTTTGGATTACATGAACTGTTAATATCTCATAATAGAATAAGTACATTGACCATGAATTATTTTTAGAATAGGTATTTGTGATTTATGATGAGTTTATAAAGTAAGCCCATTTTATACAGAAGGATGTTTCTGATGCAGTGACAGAACATCTATTTTAAATGTTAATATGAATATGAGGTACACAATCTGAAACAGTCTTACATGTTGGAATATTGATAAATGAAAATGTTTTATTTTGACATTCTGTTAGTCTATGTTCTGTTTCAGTTGAAATAACTTAAAGATGTATTTTTAAACTTTTATAAAAAGAATATAAACACACAATTAACAAAAGGCAAAGGTCATAAAAGTCTTAGGATCTTAAATTCAGTTTTAATAAATGAAAATATGTTAATATGTCATATACTAAAACTTGCTTTCATAGCACATGTTCAATTCATGTGTTGGCACTGAATAAGCAATTCAAATTGTTTGTCATTAAGCAGTTGTAACTATATAAAACCAAATAAAATCCTAGGAAAATATCACAGATTTAGTGTAGACATCGTGGAAATAATTATTTTAAATAATATGAATACTTATTTACTAACCTTCAAATTCAGAAATTAGAATATCATGGCCTAAATATTTGTTAATCTCTATGTTTCTTTAGTCTAATTTCTCCTTCTCTTTGGTGTAGACCAGCTCCAGGGTGAAATCCCTCACAGGGATAAGGGTGCTTATTATTATCCTCCAGTTTTCATTGTCTGTTACATGCCAGATAATTTCTTACACACACTGTGTAAAGACAGGATACAGGATGTAAGACTATGGTTTTAATTGTGTCAGTTTTTAAAAATAGAATTTTATTGTGCTCCAGATACCCAAATTCTTTATTTTCTATCTTTTCATAAACACACTAGCTATTGCGATGAATTATCTCACCAAGCATAAGTGTGAAATCTGTTAGCTATTTTTGATGGCTTTTCATGATTTGTTCTTGAGATCCATCACTTATCTCGCTACGTTTTGCTGCTGGGATTACTCCCTGTCAAAATGTCAGCATATCAAGAGATCTAACCTAAGTATTCATAGGATAAAATTTTTGAAATCTAAAGAAACAAGAAGCATCCAAACATCAGCAAATAAATATAAATCCTGCACTGGAAACCAAGTTACAAAAACAAAAATATAAAAATAGCATGCATTCCCCAAACCCAAAATAGCATGCAGTGATATTTAAAACTCTAAATTAAACATAGGATTACTACATCCTGCAAAGACAACTTTTAAAATTCATTATGCAATAAGAAACTTTTAGGACAAACACAAGTCAAGCCAGAATATTAACACCAGCCGACAACAGTAAAGTTTTTTTTGGGGGGGGGCGGGGAGGGGAGAGGAAGGGTTTATTCAGTCTTCATGACTGCAAGAGTTCAGGGTAGGAGCTCAAACAGGGATAGATCCGGAAGATGGGAGGTGATGCAGAGGCAATGGAAGGATGCTGCTTACTGGCTAGCTTCCCATGGATTGCTCAGTCTGCCTTCTTGTAGAACCCAGGACCCCAGTCCAGGGATGGCACCACCCACAATGTCCTGGGCCCTCACCCATCAATCACTGAGAAAATGTCTTATACCTGAATCATTTGTGTTCATTTCTTTGTTTTTGGTTTTTGAGACAGGGTTTCTCTGTGTAGCCTTGGCCGTTTGGACTTACTTTTTAGACCAGGCTGGCCTTCGACTTGCAAAGATCCACATGCCTGTGCCTCACAGAGTGCTGGGACTGCTGGTGTGCACCACAGTGCCTGGCTCACAAGGATCTTTTCTGTTGTTGTTGGTATTAATCTACTTATGAATTTAAATCCTGACAGCAAGCAATTTCTCCTCCATCCTTTCCTCCCAGCCCTCCCCACCCCCAACCACTACTCCTTATCTTTTCAGAAAAGGGAAGTCATCCCATGAATATCAATTAGCTCTAACATATCAAGTTGCAGTAAGACTAGGTGATTCTTAAAGGGTATGAGACTTCAGGAAGGGAGAAAGTAACAATTAGGAAAGTATAATAAAGAAAAATATTTATCAAAACATGTAATTTAAATAAGTTCAAGAGGAATCCATAATGTTCAACATAATACACCAACTAACCCCTACCACTAGGAAGGGAGAAAGTTTGTTTTGCCATCTGAACCGGGCATCGGGCCTGCTCTTAAGAGTGCTTTTTACCACATTTTTAAAATTTTTTATTTCTTTTTATTTACATTTCCTTATTTTTTGCCACATTAAAAAAACTTTATTTCTTTTTTATTTCTTTTTTTAAAATTTATTACGATTTATTCACTTTGTATCTGAGCTGTAGCACAATTGCTTTATCTACTCTTCAACTGAAGGACATCTAGGTTTTTTCCAGATCTGGCTATACAAATAAAACTGCTGTGAACATAGTAGAGCAAATGTCCTTGTTGTATGAGAGAGCATCTCTTGGGTATATGCCTCAGAGTGCTATAGATGGGTTTTGAGGTAGAGCTATGCTTGCAAATGGGAGCCTAGCATGGCTGTCCACCTAGAGGCCTTACCCCCAGCAGAGGATCAATACAGATGCTGAGACTCATACCCAAACATTGGGAGAAGTGTAGAGAGTCTTGTGGAAGAGTGGGGCAAAGAAAAGAAGGACATGGAGGTGTCAGAAGCTTCACAAGAAGACCAATAGAGAAAACGAACAAGCCCAGAGGGGCTTGTGGAGACTGAACCACCAACTGGACCTAGAAACCCTACACAGATATAGCAGATGGGTAATCGAGAAGCAGGAGCTGTCTGTGATTACTGGCCACAGGACAGGCAAGTGATGTGCTCAGTCTTGAAGTACTTAATGAGCTGGGATGGGCTGAGGAAGGGGGAACTCCATTTAGGAATAGGAGAGGAAGAACAGGGAAAGAGGGAGGGAAGGTGCAACCAGGAGGAGAGGAGGAAAGTGGCTAAAATTGGGATGTAAAGTGAATGAATATATAGTAATATAATATAATATAATAATAACACTTTTTCGCCCCAGTGAGATTCTATTGTAGAAAACTAAAATTTCATTTTTGAGAAGTTATCAATTGAAAACAACTGGGTTTGTTTTCACTTCTCCCTCAGCACTGGGACCATATCTTGCACAGCCCATTTTAAGCCTTGTGCATGCAATCAAAGCTTTTGAGTTTATATGTGTATCAGTCATGCTGTGTGTAGAATGTAGTCTTATTTCCTTGGTGTTGTCAAAACCCCTCTGGTTCTTCCATTTTCCTTTCACCCTCTTTGGAAAGGTTTCTTGAACCCTGAGAGGGATAGCTTTGATGGAGACATCCATTCAATACTGTGTGTTCCAAATTTTCTCAGTTTCTACACATTGTCTGGTTGTGGGTCTCTCTATTTGTTCCCAAATAGTATAAGTTGAAGCTTCTCTGTTAAAGGCTGAACAAGGAACTTATACATTAATATAGCAGTTATGGATCATTTTAATGTTATTTCCATTTAGCACAGTATTTCTCAACCTTTCTAATACCGTTACCATTTAATACAGTTCCTCATGTTTTGGTGACCACCAAATAGAAAATTATTTTCTTTGCTACTTCATAACTTTAGTTTGTTACTGTTATGAGTTATAATGTAAATATCTAATATGCAAGGATATCTGTTATGTGACCCCATGAAAAGTTTATTCAATCCCCAAAGGGGTCACAAACCACAGGTTTAGGAGAACAATAGCATTTGGATTTCCTCTAGGCCTTGGCCTATCTGGTCTCATAGCCACCCCAGTAGTATTGGGAATGGGTTCCTTTTCACAGAGTGGACCTGAAATCCAATAAGACATTGTTTGTTTATTTCTATAAGCTTTGTACCAATGTTGCAATAACACATCTCAGAGGCAGGTCAGCATTGTGGATAGGACAGTTTGTATCCAGGTTGACATTTACTTTGTCCTTTGGTATAATGCAGAGACCTTCCTGTACACTAATCCTTAGCAGTGAAGGTTCTAACCCCTATGTTTCTAAATAGGCTATTTTCTTACTATGCCTAAACAAGAATGAGTAAATAAAAATGATTGTAGAACAGAGGGTCAGATAGATTAAAGAGAACCATGGACTTTAGAACATTTTCCAAAGGATGAGACCAGTACAATGAAGGCTATGCTGAGTTCATCAGACTTGCTCTAACTATAAGTATACTACACAGATAATAAATTAAAAAAAGAAGCAAAATAAAAAAAAAAGATTTTTAACAATGTTCAATAAGAGATATAAATGTGGCTGGTGAAAGAAAAATAAAGCAGGTAGAGATTTTGACTATCATATAATTTAACATAATTTAACAAACTTTGGTCAAAGACTAGATGTAGAATGTGAAGACAGTATATAATATTACGAATAGCTCAACAATATTTAGTCTGATTATATAATTATCATACCCAACAGGAGGAGACCCTGACAAGAAACAGTATGATTGTAGAATGGAAAAGTAGTAGGAAATCTGAGAATTTTCCTTGTATATTCCAGGTATAAGATAAAAAAAATCAGCCAAGGAAATTTTATCTGAATTATTGATTGAAAATATTTGAAAGAAGAAAATGTGATTAGCTGGAGCAGATGATGCTAAGAAACCTTTGTTTTAGTGAATGTTCCTTATGAAAGACACAGGAGATGATTAAGTACAAAGGTTAGAGGAAACAGCTCCTATCTCTTTCCACTTAGTAAACCATAAGTGCACTGGTAGTGTTAAATCAGCTACTCAAATGTAGGGGCAAATAACAAACTTCAAAGAGTCAATCTTTTTTTCTTTTATATATCTAAAACTCCAGTGTGATAGGAACTTATCATACCTGGATGCTAGCTATTCCTGTGTGCTCTGCTTAGCTGTAAGATGAGCATGCTAGTGTGTTCTTGTATACACTTTTAATATTTGAAGCATGTAATGTGTTACTTTAAACTAAGCACTCCTTTTTCTACCATTGTCTCTTGAACAATGATGTCTTCTCTGTATGCTCAGAATTATATCTAGCTCCAAAGTGCTTTCCAATGTAACTATGAGTAAATCTGCAGGCTTCTTTTCTGCAGGTGGCACAGGAAGAAGAGCATTGGATTTTGAGTACTTCCCCTGCCTTCCCTGCATGCTGCAGGTAATCAATCTTTCTCTACCATTTCACTTCCTGCCTTGTTTATTTGAACTCTCTCTCACCAAGATGCTAACCACTGAATACACATTCAAATGTTTAGACTATGATAGCCTCACAAATGATAGCTGTCCTGTAAGCTCTGCTCCTTACATTCTGGCATAGAAAACAGATTAAATGATTCCTCCTTATGAATCTGTGCATGACTGTCTCTGGTTAACAAAAGCCATACTCCAAAAGAAAAGAGTGAGAATATTGCGATTCAAGGAAAATATGAGCAGGTAACTAAAAGGCATAGCAAAACAAATTCAACACAATTAAACAATTTCCCTTTTCATCCCTGCCTCTCAGTAATACAAAGCAAAGCCACAAACAGAAGACAAATTTCTGGCTATTGGTCTTACCGACAGAGAAAACGTATATATTTCAAGTCTTAAATTTATACACAGATTTGATTCTGAATCCTCATAGAAGGCTAGACCTAGAGAAGAAACACTCACAACATCTAAAGAAGGGGCCTATTGTCTAAAACTGTTATTCTCTGGGGACATGAAAACAATGAACAAGAAGAAGCCAGGGATGCTGAAAACACCCTCCTACAGCATCAGGTTAGAAAAGAGACAAAAGTGCAATGGAGAAAAGAAGGCAGTTGTAAACACTGAGAAGTTAAGCACTGGGAATTCAGGATGTGGAAGGCATAAAGGTCAGTACTTCCACTCTCTGTGGCAAAGTATGTTTTCTCTTTATCCAAAAAATATCGCAATAACTTACTCTTCCAAGTTTGAGAAACAAACTTTTTCTTTTCTATTAGTGATTCTGGCTTCCAGCTGTGTATAGAAATTAGTGCTATACAAATAAAAAAGCCCAATATTGGTCATGTGTCTGTTATAGCAGGAGTGAACATATTGCAAAGAGATACTCTGGTGTTTGCCCCTTAATCTATTAGAGCATAGAAACAATGTTCCTTAGTAAGTTGGAATACTCAAGAAATCACATACTAGAAAAAGAGCATGTTGAGGATTTGGTTCAGTGAGAAAAAAAAAAACTAGTTTATCTGGAAGGAATTTCATAATTCAAGTTCTAATATCTTATCATATCACTTTACAGAATAGACTCCACCTAAGAGAATGATAAGTCAGTGATAGGTCGGCCACACCTTGAAAAACAAAACTAGTTAGTATGGTTTTGGTTTCTTTATTCAGCTAAAACTCATAGCTATACACTGATGATAAATAGATAGTAATGTCAATGGAACTTTTCTTTTAATATTTTCTTGTGATTATTTTATCATGATTAATGGTTGATTAATAGTCGCCATTCATTTTTATTATCTTTCCAGATCTTGCGTTTGTTCTTTTTGGGCTTTCTTTTCTCTCCCTAAACTTAAACTTAAAAATACACAAAACTGTGACTAGAGAGAGGATTCACTGGTTATAAGCCAGTACTCCGCTTGCAGAAGACAGAATTCAGTTCCCAGCATATATTTCAGATTGCTCATAATAGCCTCTAACTCCATCTAAAGCATGATTCGGTAGATATAACTGATTGTATAAATAATCTGTCTGTGGAATAAAACCTCCAAAAGTGGGCTTTTGCTATTATCTTAAGTAGAACAAAATACACTTATGAAGATGAGGTAAGAATGGTATGTTGAAGATGGCCAGGCTACCACGTAAGGTATCGGAAAAGCAGCTCAGCAGTGATAGCAGAGTGACCAGCGGAGCGTCCTGTGGACAATAACACCCTGTGTTTCTCAGGTGAGAGGAGAACCCATAGAGATAGGCAAGGGCCCATCTTCAGGCCACCCAGCTAATGCCAGAAAAATTCCTGGGCTCCTGCACAGCATTGTCACATCCCTAGGCCACTCACCCAAGCCCACCTTCAGTGAATACCTTCCAATTCTAAGGGTGAGGTGCTAAGGCCTGGGTGCCACTCACACAGTCCTGTGGACACATTCTGGGCACCAGCAGCTCCTAGTTCCAAACCTGGGAGCCCACTCACACTGTCCTGTAGACACCTTCTTGCTCGCGGCAGCTAGCGGTGCTCACTCTCACCATCATGTGGAGGGGATACCTTCTGGTCCTGTTGGGAAGGCATGGCTCCATTCTGCTCTCTCCCCAGATCCCTGGCTCACCTGGTTCAGAATCAGCTAGCCTAGCACAGACAGCAAACACAGTTCATCTGGGCTTGGCCTTTGACCCAAGTACCATTGTCCAGCATCTTGCTGAAGCCTGTGGGGCACTGTAGCAGCTCTAGACTCAGACATCCTTCCACCCGCGCCAAGCTGCCTGGCCCACCTGGGCCAGAAACAGCCCAGCACAGAGAACACAGAAGAGCTGAGATAGGCAAGGGACCAAAGTTCTATTGCCTTCCTCTGCAAGGAACACTGTGGGACACTGGAGATACTCTAGAGTCAGAGATCTTTCTGCCTTCTCTGCAGCTGCCTGGCATACCTATGTCAGAAAGAACAAGCTCAGCACAGCCAATGAACCCAGCAGAGTTGGGACGGGCACGGGACCCAAATGCCATGTCTACCAACTCAAGAAAGCCTGTGGGGCAGTGCAGCATCTCTAAGCTTAGAGATCTTTCCACCTGTGCCTCAGCTACTGGCGTACATGGGTGAAAAATAGTGAGCTAGTAGAGACAGGAAATTCAACAGCGGTGAGTTAGGCGAGGGATCAAAGCACCACTGTTCTTCACCCCGAGGAGTGTGGGGTACTGGAGCAGCTGTAGGCTCTGAGATCTTTCTGCCTATTTCCCAGCTCTCTAGCCCATCTGGGTCAGAAAGATAAAACCCAGCAAGACAGAGAACCAATTGGAGCTGAGTTGGCATGGTACCCAACTGTCATTGTCCACAATCTCAAGGAGCCCTGTGGGGCACTGGTACAGCTCTACCTTGGAGATCTGTCCGCCTGTGCCCTAGCTGCCAAGCCTTCCTCGGTCACAATGAGACAGGAGAGACAGTAAACTCAGCAGAAGACCCTTAATTCCTTAGCTCTAAGTGAAACTTCAGCACCCATTCTTGAGCCTCTGTACCTCTCTCATCTTCCTGTATACTACGCCAGTCTCCAGAGGCAGGTGGACCCAGTTTGCAGTACAGGCACCAGGAATAAACAGTCAAGCCTACAGAAAACAAGGTTTCTAGAGGGAGGCATAAGAACACAAACAACAAAAATCAAGATATCATGGCTTTACCACAATCCCCCCAAATCAATGGATATTTTAATGCAGCTGAAACACAGGGACATGATATTAAAATATGATTATGCAGCTATTACAGGCACATAAAGAGGAAATGAACAAATAGAGGTCATCATGGAGGGGAACGAAATAAATAAACTCTTTCAAGACATGAAAAACAAATTAGAAATAATGAAAACAGAAACAGAGAAAACATCGAGTTGGAGAACTTACAGCATAGATCAAGAACCACAAAGGGAAACATCATCAACAGAATACAAAAGATGGAGGAGAGAATCTCAGGTGCTGACGATATAATTGCCAAAATTGATACATCTCTCAAAGAAAACATAAAAATGGAGAAGTTCCTGACACAAAACATCTAAGAAATCAAGGACACTATGAAAAGAAGAAACTTAGGAATAATTGGAATAGACAAAAAAGAAGATTCTGGGCTCCAACGCCCAGAAAATATTTTTGAGAAAGTCATAGAAGAAATATTCAACAACCTTAAGAAAGAGATGCCCTTAAACATACAATAGGTTTGCAGGTACCCCATTGGACCAGACCAGAAAAGAAACTCCTCTCTCCACACAATAATCAAATAATAAAATCAAATCCACAGAACAATAAAAAAAAACATTAAAATTGGCAAGGACAAAAATGCCAAGTAACATATAGAAGCAGACATATCAGAATCACACCAGATTGATCAACAGAGACTATTAAAGCCAAGAAAGCCTGGAAAAAATCATGCAGACACAAAGAGACCACAGATAAAAACCCAGATTACTATACCCAGCAAAACTTTCAATCAACATACATGGAGAAAACAAAATATTCCAAGACATAACTAAATTTAAACAATACATACACAGGAACCCAGTCCTACAAAAGTTGCTAGTAGAAAACTCCAACCCAACAACAATCACTACACCCAAGAAAACACAGGATAAAGATACCTTCACAACAAAAAGCATAAGAAAACAAGCAAAAGCAAAACAAAACAAAACAAAAAAACAAAGAACAACAACAATAAAAAAAAACAGAATCACCACCAACTCCACAATAAAAGGTAATAACAATCATTTGTCACTATTATCTACAAACTTCAATGGACTCAACTCTCCAGTAAAGACACAGACTAAGAGAATGGATGTGGAAAGAGGATCCAACATTCTGCTTCATTCAGAAACACACCACTGCAACAAAGATAGATACTACCTCCAAATAAAGTCTTGGAAAAGGTTTTCCTAACAAAAAGGAGCAAAGAAATAAGTAGCCATCCTAATATCTAATAAAATAGACTTGCAATGAAAATTAATCAAAACAAATGGAGAGGGACACCTCATTCTCATCAAAGGAAAGTCCTCTAGAAGGACATTACAGTGCTGAATATCTATGCCCCAAACACTAAGGCCCATGCATTTGTAAAAGAAACATTATTAAAGCTTAAATAACATTTCAATCCCAACACCTTAATAGTGGGAGACTTCAATGCTCCACTCTCACCAAGGGAGAGATCATGGTGACAGAAGCTATATAAATAAGGACAGTTACAGAGGTTTTATATCAAATGATCCTAATAGATGTCTGCAGAACATTTCACCCAAACACAAAATATTATACCTTCTTTTTAGTATCACATTGGAACCTTCACCAAAATTGACCATATAGTTAGGAACAAAGCAAGCCTCAATAGATACAAGAAGACCGAAATAGTCCCTTCTATCATGTCAGACCACCTTGGTCAAAAACTAAACCTCAACAATAACAGAAATAGCAAATGCCTACATACTCATGGAAAGTGAGCAACTCTCCTCTCAGCAACATCTGGATTAGGGAATAAAGAAAGAAAGAAATTAAAACTTCCTAGAATTCAATAAAAATGAAAGTACAATTTATCCAAACTTAGGATACACAATGAAAGCAGTTAAAAAGGAAAGTTCAAAGAACTAAGTGCCTTCATAAAGAAGTTTGAGAGATCTCATACAATCAACTTAACAGAATACCAGAAAATGCATGCACACACACACACACACACACACACACACACACAAGATGCAGACACATCCTCAAGGAGTAGGCAGCTGAAAATAGTCAAAGTCAGAGCTGAAATCATTAAATTAGAAACAATGAGAACAATTCAAAGAATCAATGAAACCAAGACCTGCTTCTTTGAGAAAGTCAACCAGATAGACAAATCCAAGCCAAAATAACTAAAGGAAAGAAAGACATTATCCAAATCAACAAAATCATAAATTAAAATGGGGACATAATGAGTGACACTGAGGAAATCCTAAGAATCAATAGGTCCTACTTCAAAAGCCAATATGAAACAAAATTTCAAAATCTATATAAATGAAATGGATTATTTTCTTGCTTGGTTATATTTACATAAGATGAATCAAGATCAGGCAAATAAATTAAATAGTCCTATGTCCCCTAAAAAAATAGAAGCTGTCATCAAAGTTTCCCATTAAAAAAAAAAAAAAACAAGTCGAGAGCTAGATGATATCAGAGCAGAAATCTCCCAGACTTTCAAAGAAGAGCTAATACCAATACTCTTCAAACTATTAAAAAACAATAGAAAAAGAAGGAATATTACAAAAATCATTCTACAAGGCCATAGTAATCTTGATACCTAAACCCAACAAAGATGGAAAAAAATAAAAAGAACTTCAGACCAATTTCTCTTATGAACATTGACACAAATATACTCAATAAAATATTCACAAACTGAATACAAGAATACCTCAAAGATATCATCAACCATAATCTGGTAATCCTCATTCCAGGCATGCCAAGATGGTTCAATATTTGGTAATTCATCAATGTAATCTAACACATAAAATAAACTGGAAGGAAAAAAATACACATGATCATCTCCTTAGATAAAAAGAAAGCATTTGTCAAAATCCAACATTCTTTCACATTTAAACATATGGAGAGATCAAGCATACAAGGCACATACTTAAACATAATAAAGGCAATACAGAGCAAGTCTATAACCAACATCAAACTAAACAGAGAGAAACTCAGATCAATCCCACTAAAATCAGGGACAAGACAAGGCTGCCCAATTATCCATATCTCTTCAACCTAGTACTGTAAGTCTTAGCTAGAGCAATAAGACAACTAAAGGAGATAAAGAGGATACAAATTGAAAAGGAAGAAGTCAAAGTATCACTATTCACAGACTATATGATAGTGCACATGAGTGACTCCTAATATTCTACCATGAAACTCTCACAGCTGATAAACACCTTCAGCAAAGTGCCATGAAACAAAATTAACTAAAAAACAATCAGTACCCTCCTGTATACAAAATACAAAAAGGGCTAAGAAAGAAATTAGGGAAACAATATCCTTCTCAATATCCATGAATAACATAAAGTAACTTGGTGTAAATCTAACCAAGCAAGTGCAAAACTTCTATGAAAAATCTTCAAGTTTCTGAAGAAAGAAATTGAAGAAGATATCAGAAGATGGAAAGATCTTCCATGTTCATGATTGGTAGGGTTAACATAGTAAAAATGGTCATCTTACCAAAAGCAATCTACAGATTCAGTGGAAGTCCCATCAAAGATCCTCATAATTCTTTATAGAACTTGAAGGAACAATTCTCAACTTCACACGGAAAAAAATCCCAGAATAACTAAGACCATCCTATACTTCTGGAGGTATCCCCATTCCTGATCTCAAGTTGTACTATAGAGCAACAGTAATAAAAACAACATTGTACTAGCAGAGAAACAAACTGGTGGATAAATGGAACTGAATCAAAGACCCAGAAATAAACCCACACAATTATGGACACCTGATTTTTGACAAAAAAGCCAAAACCATGCTATGGAATAAATGTAGCATTTTCAACAAATAGTGCTTGTCAAACTGTATGTCTACATGTAGAAAAATGCAAATAGATCCATATTTATAACCCTGCAGCTGAACTATCTCTATAGCCCAGAAAGGAGTATTTAACCAGAGAGCTCATGCTTGACCTTAAAAGAAAGGTGATAAAAACTGAAAAATAAACAATGTACATGCTTTTGTATGACTTATTAAAATACAAATTCTGCCTTATTTCTATGGAGCATTTTTAGGTAAGTTTAAATGCATACCTGTCATTTTATATTTAATCTGATATTTAGGATAAACAATGAGTTAGCAAAGGAAGATTTTATCAACCATCACTTTTGGCATTGAGATCTTGACATCCTGTATTACTACCTGCTATGGAAGACTGCTGAAGCTGCATAGAAATACGGAAATGGAAGGGACAAGAGTTGTGAAAAGAGAAAGTGCTCACATACAAACATGAACTCTGCCTCTCTCTTTTTCTCTTTCTCTCTGTTTCTGTTTCTGTCTCTCTCTTTGTGCCACCCCCCTTTGCTTCCTCTGCATTTGAGCTGCTAATTGTCAGTATGGAAGGGTTGTTTCCTTATCCTTCTTCCACACTTCTATGGTGAGAAGAACATGTTGTTGCTGTCCTGTCCTATGCAATTCCATACAAGACCACAACACACCCTTTTCTGGATGATATTGTGTGCTGAGAGAAAGGGAAACTGATACTAGATATAATAAAATAGTTTGGTATGACACATGACTAGAGGGTAAAGAAGGTGGGTCGATAAGAACCATGAATTCCACTGATACGGGAGTTCCTCCTCTTCTATCTGACCCTAGCCTATCAGGTCTCATCAGGACTGGCTGCATTGTCTTCCTCTGTAGCCTGGCAAGGCTGCTACCCCCTCAGGGGGAGGTGATCAAAGAGCTAGTCACTGAGTTCATGCCAGAGATAGTCCCTATTCCCATTACTAGAGAACTCACTTGGACACTGAGCTGCCGTGGGTTAAATCTGAGCAGAGATTCTAGGCTATATCCATGAATGATCCTTGGTTGTAGTATCAGTCTCAGAAAAGACCCCTGTGCCCAGATATTTTGGTTCTGTTGCTCTCCTTGTGGAGCTCCTGTCCTTTCCAGGTCTTACTATCTCCTTCTTCTTTCCCAAGATTCCCTGAGGGTGGTGTTGGAGGTAATTAGAGATGGCGTTACAGCTGGGATACAAAGTGAATAAAATATAATTAACATAAAAATAAAAATTTCATAATAAAATAATGTTAGGACCTCCCCTATCATTGGACTGGGGGAAAGGCATTAGAGAAGAAGACAGAGGGAGGGAGAATTGGGAAGGGGTGATGGGGAAGGGGCTATATCTGGGATACAAAGTGAATAAACTGTAATTAATAGAAATAAAATTTAAACTTTAAAAAAAGAACCATGAATTTTTGAAGGAACCTTCCCATAATGGCCTTCTAACAGTGGCCTTTTACTAAATAAACACAAGCAATTTCTGTGAATTGTTTGCATACCAAAATGGAAAGAAAACAACAGCAGCAACAAAATAGCAGCAGCAGCAGCAAAAACAATTCCTTTTTGATTCGGAGGCTGGTAGGTGTGCTAGGTGTTCCTCAGTGTAGTACCCTTTTTGATATGAACCTTCTCTGAGATTACCTAGGGTGTAGGTGAGGGGCCTGCCATCAGGCTAATTTCATTTTGTTTCTTACAAAAGTCTTTCCATGAGTGGAGTGTTTGGGGACTGGATTTCTCAGTGGGTAATAGACATTATTCACTACCCATTCTCCTAAATACCTTTTCCATTCTGTGAGAGGAAATATGTCAAAAATAGTGTATTAGAGCATATTTTCTATCTCCCTGAAAATGATATGTAGTTTGAAATTTTAGCAAATAAAAAAATTGCTGATTTAAGATATTTTTACTCTTGCTGTGTTTACCTATCTGAGATCAAGCCAGTGAAAATTCAAGGAGCCCCAGAGTCATACTGAAATCAGAGGAAATACTGGCAATTGATGGCTGTTGAGGGAGAGAGAATCACTATCCTTTGAAGATATGGCATCTTCAAAACTTATGACACAGTGGATGACCATATTCCTACATTTGTACGGATTCCTACATTTAATTGGATTCAAAATAAAAATATTGAAAATAAAATAAATATAAAAATATAAACTATAAAAAATAAAATACAAAGAGGGCACAGTTAGCAAAATGTGGTGGAAGGAACTAGAGGATTTGGAAAGGAAATAATTTAGTAGATGAATGTAATCAACATACAAAGTTTAAATAAATGTATGCACATACAAAAGAATAAAATATTTTTAAATGTATTTTTCTTAGCTATCAGAGAAATGAAAATCAAAATGACCCTGGGATTTCACCTTACACCCATCAAAATGGCTAAGTTCAAAAACTCAAGTGACAACACATGCTGGAGAGGATATGAAGAAAGGGAAACTCTCCTACATTGGTGGTGGGAATGTAAACTTTTATAACCACTTTGGAAATCAATCTGGCACATTCTCAGACAATTAGGAATAGTGCTACCTCAAGATCCAGCTATACCACTCCTAGGCATATATCCAAAATATGTTCAGGTACATAACAAGGACATTTGTTCATCCATGGTGATAGCAGCTTTATTCATAATAACCAGAACCTGGAAACAACCCAGATGTCCCTCAATGGAGGATAGATACAGAAATGGTGGTATTTTACATAATGGAATACTATTCAGCAACTAAAAACAAGGAAACCATGAAATTTGCATAATAATGGTGGGAACTATTAAAGATCATCCCAGAAGCAAAAAGACACTCATGGTATATACTCACTTATAAGTGGATATTAAACATATAATATAGGCTAATCATACTAAAATCTGTACACCTAAAGAAGCTAATCAAGGAGGACCCTGGGTAAGATGATCAGTCCTCATTCAGAAAGGCATGTGGGATGGACATCGGAAGAGGGAGAAAACAGGGAAGAGGACAGGGGCCTACAACAGAGGGCCTCTGAAAGAGTCTACCCTGCAGGGTATTAAAGCACAAGCTGAGACTCAGCCAAACTTTGTGCAGGTGTACTGATTTTTGTAGGTTTATCCTATATTATATGTCTAGTATCCACTTAGAACTGAATATATATTCTCTGTGTGTCTTTCTCTTTCTGGGATATCTCACTCAGGATGATCTTTTCTAGTTTTCATCATTTGCATGCAAATTTCATGATTACTTTGTTTTTAATTGCTGAGTAGTATTCCATTGTGTAAACGTACCACAATTTCTGTATCCATTTCTGTTGAGGGACATCTGGGTTGTTTTTAGGTTCTGGCTATTATGATTAAAGCTGATATTAACATGATTGAACAACTGTCCTGATGTACTTGAGCATCTTTTGGCTATATGCCTAGGAGTGGTATAGCTGGATCTTGAGGAAACACTTTTCCTAATTGTCTGAGAAAGCACCAGATTGATTTCCAAAGTGGTTGTACAAATTTACATTCCCCACAGGAGCCTACCACAGAGGACATCCCGAAAGACTCTATCCAGCACTGTATCAAAGCAGATGCTGAGACTCATAACCAAACTTTTGGCAGAGTCCAGGGAATCTTATGAAAGAAGGGGAAGACAGAAAGACCTGGAAGGGACAGGACCTCCACAAGAATGGAGAGAAAAAAATTTGGGGACAGGGATCTTTTCTGAGAGACAGGGATCTTTTCTGAGACTAATACTCTAACCAAGGACCATTCATGGAGATAACCTAGAACCCTTGTACTCCTGCACAGATGTAGCCCATGGCAGCTTAATGTCCAAGTGACTAGTAATGGGAACAGGGATTGTCTCTGACATAAACTCAGTGGCCTGCTCTTTGATCACATCCCCCTGAGGTGGGTGTAGCCTTACCAGGCCTCATAGGAAGACAATGCAGCTACTCCTGATGAGGCCTGATATACTAGAATCAGATGGTAGGGGAGGAGGACCTCCCTTATTAGTGGACTGGGGGAGCTGCAGGGGTAGAGAAGAGGAGAGAGGGTGGGACTGGGAGGGCATGAGGGAGTGGGTTACACCTGGGATACAAAGCAAATAAAATGTAATTAATAAAAAATAAATAATTTTTAAATGTGCTTTACACTTTAAAAATTATAAATTTTTAATTTCTTAACACAAACCTGGTTTCAGGCTTCTGATGGTTTTCTCTGTGTATTCACCACAGAGTTCAGGGAACCGAAAATGTCAATCTTGTGGCTCTGGAATTCTGGAATTCTCTCTCTTTTTTTTAATTTTAGGAAATTAATAGCTGAATGTATATCACAGTTGTTTATCTCATACTGAAAAGTTATCCCCATAGCTGAGCTTTCAGGGTCAGACAAAATATTTTGGTTAGAAAGCAAACAAAATCATGTCCAAAGCAGTGTATCTGCTGGATTATATTCACTCACTTGATCTATGTCATAGACCTGAGTATTAGCACTTGCTGTTGCCAGCATCTTTGCTTTATTAAGCTCTGGAAGGTGTGGATTATATACTTATTAATTTAAATATTGAAACACATATACACATAAACAGTCATATGGTTAAGAAATGATTTTTATTATTACAAAAAGTCAATAAACCTGCTAATCCAAAATTATAGTATTATCTAAAATTAAGACTATGCAGAGTATGCATTTAATTTAGAAGTATATTTTCTGTTTTAAGTATTTATGTAACACCTGATATGAATAGATAGAAAATGACTAATAACAGTTTTGAAAATGTATGCAATATTTGCCAAATACAGACTTTAATTGCATGGCAAATTACATAATGAAACACGGAGTTAGGTGTATTTGAAAAGGGCAAAAAGAGTGTACCAACAGACACACACTCACACATGCATGCATGCACGCAGATGCACACACTTAACTACCATTGTGAACCATTTCACCATAGTTTAAGTGCCACCTGATTCAGTTTGCAGATATCTAGACTGTGAAAGCAAACAGTTTAATTTATATTTTGTATGTTTGTGAGGAGATATGAGTCACAGGCACTTGTTTTATTATTATATGTTCCCATTGTTCTGAAGCATTGCACCTCGCAACTTATTTGCAGCACATGTAAAAGTACATTTGTTTACACACACAAATACACATTAGTTATTGCATGTTTTGTTCCTTGTCAGAAATATGAATAATAGTCTGAGCACCGTTGTAGTTGGGTTTTGTTGAAACTGTTTTTTAGCTTATTCAAATGTGAATTTATTTTATCACACGTTGCATATATTTTCTTACTTTAATGGATGATTCATATATTTTTAATTAACTGTCTCAACAACAGTTTGCTAGCATTTGAGTTTTTCTTGGTGTTGATGCTCCTTTTAATTAAATAGATATCAATGTTTATTTAGTGATTTTCCACTGTGGTTTTTGACTTGCATTTCAATTTCGAATGAAAAGGAGGTCACTTTAATGTATTTATTGGACATTTTGACATTCATCTTCATGAAGTACATTGGATCAACTCTAAACATTACGTATCTTTTATCAGAATAAAATATAAATATTTTCAAGTCATTTATTGCTCAATTTTTGATGACTGTATTTTATCTCTATATTTGTTATTCAAGTAGATTTAGATATTTCCTATAAATTCATAATTTATTGAAAGCTTATCATAGGAATTAGATGGTTATGTTGTGCCTGAAATAATTTGCATTTAAGGAACATGTGATTTTATATAAACTATCCCTGTAAATATTGATGTATTTGTGTGACATTCATTCATTATTCACAGCTTAATATATGGTCATTTGATTATAATATCAATATTTGAATACAGTTAGAAAATTTTTGAGTACAAGACCACTATGGGCTATACAGCAAGACCTTATCTCACAAAATAAAACAATAAATATGTGAAATATTTTAGTATTATTATTTAATTTCACATTATCAAATAAATTTTTGTAACCCTTCATTTCCCTATTATAATTTTTCAAGATACTTTCTCCAATTTAATGTAAATTTAATTCTATGTTCCTAAATTATAGTTTTAAATTATCTTTGTTTTGAGATGTATTTCATACATAACAAAAGATAAATAGTGCATAATTAGTTTTACAAAATATTGTTTATTATTAGCTATATTTTCTATTCTTCAGCAATTTTAAATGCATTAGAATTTGAAAATCTGATTTGTAAATATATACATATGAATTTATATGCATATATGCCATTTTATTATGCCTATATATTGGTTATTGATCGAGCAAACATATTTGGGGTTACTTCTGCTTTTTGGCTACCATGAATAATGCCAAGAAATCTGCTATGCAAGAATTTCTGTCTGTTTAATGATTTTAAATGTAGGAATGGAGCTGCATATTTGAGGTTCTATTTCTATTTTTGGTATGTGGCTTTTTTGTTTGTTTGTTTGTTTGCTGATTTTTTAAAAGAGATTTCACTTTAAGATAGGCTACCCTCAAGTCAATATCTTTCATCTTCAAACTGGAGTCCAGGAGCAAAGATCCTTATTGAGTTTATGTTTATCTTTTTAATGATACTATGTACAAAACTGTATGTTCATGAGGTAACATCAATATAACATCAATGTCATATTGATATATGACAATGTTGTGATCTGTAGATTTCATGTTTGAGTGCTGTACAAGAAATTCTAAAAGAAAGTTAGGGCAGGTGGATCTCCCCTACTGGTAGACTTGGAAAGGGGCATGGAAAGAAATGAGGAAGGGAGGGAGGGATTGGGAGGGAATGAGGGATGGGGCTACAGCTGGGATGCAAAGAAAATAAAATGTAATCAATATAAGAATAAAATGTAATTAATATAAAAAATTTAATATAAAAAGAAAGTTAAAACTATTTCAGTAGCTGCAGAAGTTGTTCAGTGGTTACAGTACTTGCTGCTCTTACAGGAGACCGCTCTTTGATTACCAGCAGCCACATGGTATTATATAATCAACTGTAACTCTAATTATAGGGCATCTAAAGTTTTCTTCTGACTTCTACTGACACAAGGCATGCACACTCTCATAAGCAAAACAATCATGGACACAAAAAATACAAAAATGTTTACAATATTTCAATAAAAATATGTGTTTTAAATAAGTCTAAATTTTGCTATCATCACAGTCTCTCAGTCTGCAGGTTGGATAATCTCATGAGTTCTAATTTCAACATCTTAATACTTTCTGTGGTTTTGAGATCATGGTCTGTTCACCTCTAAGTTTTATAGCCTATTGTACAAGAAAAACATTTTATTTGTGTATTTCATTCACCCAAAGTTAAATAGAATTATCCCATTTAATTACTTGAATTAAGTAAAATTTACAGATATGGAACTATTAAGAGTTTAGCTATTAAACAAATGTGTCAAAATTACATGGTTACGTGAATTTGGATTAAAAAGATCATTTAATTTTATGAGGTGTGACCATTTGCACCTAAGCCATATGGTACAATTTTTACACCCCTTTCTTGTTTGACCATCAATATATTAGAATGATTCCCAAAGAGCACTTTAACAAGTTTTTTGTACAACACCTTTGTTATTTTTTAAGCTGTTACATCCAGAGACTCGATTTATTTAAATTAAATTTTATTTTTTAATTTTAATTTCTTTATTAATTATACTTTATTCATTTTGTATCCCCCTTGAAGTTCCCTACCATCTCCCCTCCCAACCTCTCCCTTCCTTCCCCTTTTCCATGCATGCCTCTCCCAAAGTTCACTGATAGGGGAGGTCTTCTTTTCCTCCCTTCTGAACATAGCCTATTAGGTCTCATCAGGAGTGGCTGCATTAGCACAGGGGTCTTCCTGAGACTGATACTCCAACCAAGTAGCATGCATGGAGATAACTTAGAACCCCTGCACAGATGTAGTCTATGGCAGTTCAATGTTCAAGTGGTTTCCCTAGTAATTGGAACAGGGATTGTCTCTGACATGAACTGATTGGCCTGCTCTTTGATCACCTCTCCTTGAGGGGGGAGCAGCCTTACCAGGCCACAGAGAAAGACAATGTAGAGACTCATTTTTTTTAAGTGGTTAAAAAAAAAAAACACAACAACAACTTTATTTAGAACATGACATTTTCGCCAAAGCCTGGAGTGTGTGCCATGCAGCTTTTGGGAGACATCTTAGGCAGTTGGGAGAGTATTTGCTATGGCAGTTGTTAAAAAAAAAAAAAAAAATCATCCTTGAGGTCATTGGCTGGAGCTCAGGCAGAAGGATGAAAGCACACCACCAAGCGGCTGAACAAGGTAAGAAAAGCTCTTGTGTGGGAGTGTGGAAGATATTTCAATAGTTTTGTTTTCTTTTATTTGTGATTTTTTTAACTTTTAACATTTTTATTTTATATTAATCACAGGTTATGTACTTTGTATCCCATCTGTAGCTCCGTCCCACATTCCTCCCCCATCTGCCCCTTCCCTCCCTCATTTCCTCCCTGCCCCTTTCCAAGTCCACTGAGAGGGGAGGACCTTCTCCCTTTCCATCTAACTCTAGCTTATCAGGTTTCTTCAGGAATGGCTGCAATGTCCTCTTCTGTTGCCTAGCAAGGCTGCTCCTCCCTTGGGGGGTGGGGGGAGTGGAAGAGCCAGCCACTGAGTTCATGTCCTAAATAGTCCCTGTTCCCCTTACTAGAGTACCCACTTGGATATTGAGCTACCATTTGCTACATTCAAGCATGGGTTCCAGGTTATATCCATACAAGTTCCTTGGTTGGAGAGACATTCTCATAAAAGACCCCTGTGCCCTGATATATTTGGTCCAGTTCACCTTACACCTGTCAGAATGGCTAAGATCAAAAACTCAAGTGACAACACATGCTGGAGAGGATGTGGAGAAAGAGGAACCCTCCTCCATTGCTGGTGGGAATGTAAACTTGTACAACCACTCTGAAAATCAATTTGGCATTTTCTTAGACAATTATGAATAGCGCTTCCTCAAGATCCAGCTGTACCACTCCTAGGCATATATCCAAAAGATGTTCAAGTACACAACAAGGACATTTGCTCAACTATGTTCATAGCTGCTTTATTTGTAATAGCCAGAACCTGGAACCAACCCAGATGTCCCTCAGTTGAGGAATGGATACAGAAATTGTGGTACTTTTACACAATGGAATAGTACTTGGCAATAAAAATGAGGAAATCATGAAATTTGCAGGCAAATGGTGGGATCTGGAAATGATCATCCTGAGCGAGGTATTCCAAAAGCAGAAAGACACACATGGTATATACTCACTTACATAGACCTATTAGATAGGATAAACATACTGAAATCTATACACCTAAAGAAGATAAACAAGAAAGAGGACCTGGGGTAAGAGGATTCATCCTCACTTAGAAAGTCAAATGGGATGGACATTGGATGTAGGAGAAAACAAGTAGCAGGACAAGAGCCTACCACAGAGGGCCTCGGAAAAACTCTACCTAGCAGTGTATCAAAGCAAATATTAAGACACATAACCAATCCTTTGGCAGAGTGCAGGGAATCATGTGAAAGAAGGGGGAGTTAGTATGACCTGGAGAGACTCAATTTTTAAAAGCAGCTTTTGTTTCCTTTTTCCAGAGTGGAGAGTGATTGAGTTTCTAGCCATATAAATAAACAATATCAGCTGCTGACATCACCCATGCTGCACAAGTTGATAAATGACTTATTCATTGTAGTATAAGTGATACTGCTCTATAAACTTGCTAGTGTGACTTGAGACTTTAGGGGCACATTGCCATATTAAAATTGTATTCAAGAAAACATGCCCAAGAATATATTCACATGTAACACTGCAGAAGTTGTTTAGCTCTATAACCATGTCTCCCAAAAGTGATAGACACCCATAGCTGTGATGGCTATAAGTCTGCACCCACCTATAATCTGGGATCTGATGCTTTTTAAATACTGCAGGTAGACTTTTCTACATTGTCCCTAAGGCTTCAGCTGGATTTGTGACCTCACTATTGATATGGTCTTCTTTATTCCATCTGCATGTCAACCTGTTCATCAGTTGTGTTTTGATTCTGCTGTTCCTATTTTTACTTGCTCTGCCCTTTCACCTGTACAGCTGACTACTCTTTGCTCTTAATACTGATATATTCTGAATTCTACAGTAGCAAATTTGTGATAACTTGTTTGTGGGTCCTTATCCTACCAAAAAATATTCTATTTATTATTTATATTTATATCATCCTCTTCCAAAACTTCTTAAACTTTTTTTAAGCTTCTTTATGTTGTATTCCCTATGTGAGATGTACATATGCATGTGGATATATATATATATATATATATGCATACATATTGCTAGCTAGTTAATAGGTGATGGATAGATGGTAGTTAGATAGATGATAGATAGATAGATAGATAGATAGATAGATAGATAGATAGATAGATAGATAAATAGATAGACAGTAGAAGATGATGATAGAAGTTAGATGATAGATATTAAATAGAAAAGATAGACGATTTGGATACATAGATTTTAGATAGATAGATGGTAGAATTTCTGTGTGGTGTGTAATATGAATTGATACTAGTATACAAGATTGGAAGAAAGGAAACCTATACTGAGGTAAGCCAGATTACCAAAACGGGGGTTAATATTAATATTGATTCCAATGAAACCACTATACCTGTGAACTGCCAGGGAGTCAATGAATTCTAGCATTGCGAAATGTCGTAAAGGTGTTCATCTATTTTTCTGCAGTAGACAGTTCTTGCCTGTACTACTTTGAACACCATATCTTTTATGTGTCAACTGATATGTTCTTAAATGCATTGACTAATGGCTATTAATATGACAGAATTTTGTTTTGATTTTTGGTCATTTCCATATCATTTTGTACAGAGTTTGTTTAAATTCTTTGTTTAATTTCTAATTAAGCTGTTAGTTGTATTTTCATTGAATTTAATGAGTTTTATATGTTAGATGTCATTATGCATTAATTATAACATTTCCAAATATTTCCTCTCACTTAACATTTTCATTGTAATTTCTCATTTTTCATTGTAATTCATAGAGAATTTTATTTTGAAAGTTCCTTACATTTACAAGGTATAATTTATTTCTTTTGTTGATTATTATTCTTGGTGCCACTTACAAGCAATTGCCAAAACCAAGCTCATAAATGCTAATCTCAGGTTTAATTTCTCTTCATTATTTATATTTTAAATGATCATTTACTTTGTGTTAATGTTTTTATCTTGTGTAAGGTATAAATACAAGTTCATCTTGACACATGTTGAAAATCAGTTATTCCCACATCATTTCTTTAATACTCTTCTTTTTCATCATTAAATCTACTAGTATGATGATTGATGAGAGAGGGCCCATCTCACTGAGGGTGTTCCCACCTCTAGGCTGGAGGTCCTGGGTGCTTGGAGAGCAATCCAGTAATCATCATTTTCCCATTGGTTGCACCTCATTTACTGCCTCCAGTTTCCTACCTCCATATTCCTGCCATGATTTCCCTGGGTTTTAGATTACAAATTGTATTTATGGTTGTGAGCCTAACCTTTAAAGGCTGAGCCATCTCTTTAGAACCATGCATGGAGATAACCTAGAACCCATGCAGAGATGTAGCCCACGGTAGCTGGATCTCTAAGTGGGTTCCTTAGTAATGGGAACAGGGACTGTCTCTGACATAAAATCAGTGGCTGGCTCTTTGATCACCTCCCCCTAATAGGGGAGTAGACTTACCAGGCCACAGAGGAGACCTGATAAGCTAGGGTCAGAGGGAAGGGGAGGAGGACCCCTTTTGCCCCCTCCATCAGTGGACTTGGAGATGGGAATGGGAGGAGATGAGGTATGGAAGGTGGGATTGGGAGAGGATGAAGGAGGGGCTATACCTGGGATCCAAAGTGAATAAACCGTAATTTATAAAATAAATAAATAAAATCTAAAAATGTAGTTTACTAATTGTAAGATAAAAAAATATTTCCAAATTGTATTTTTATTAGTTACTTCAATTCACACATCAGTCATAGCCCTCTCCCTCCTCTCTTCCCAGTCCCACCCTTTCACCCTCCTGCATCCTCCCTTCTTTATTCCCCAGAATAGTGGCACTTCTATACCCACACACCCCAGCTCATATAGTAGCAGGAGGACTGACTTTGTCTTCCTCCCCTGTGGTCTTATAGGGCAGTTCCATCAGGGGAAAGTGATCAAAAAGTAGGCAACATAGTCCATGTCAGAAATATCCCCTGTTCCCCTAACTAGTGATCCCACATGAAACCTAAGCAGCCCATCAGCTACTTATATGTAGAGAGCACAGGTCCAGTCCATGCATTGTCCTTGGTTGGTGCTTCAGACTCTATAGGACCCTGGTTAATTCGCCAGGCCAAACAGTAAGACCCATCCCATGGAAGAAAGCCAGCTCCCATCACTATTAACAATACTCTGATATGCTTGCAGACAGGAGCCTACCAGAGTTGTCCTCTGAGAGGCTCCACAAAATAATGGTTTGAAACAGATACTGAGACTCACAGCTAAACATTGGGCTAAATATAAGGAGTCTACTGGAAAATAAAGTGAAGGAAAAGATTAAAACACACAAACAAACAAAGCACTGAGGTGCCAAAAGCTCCACAAGAAGACTAACATCAAAATTGGCTTTGGTCATGATATTTTATCATAGCAATAGAAACGCGAAAGGTGCTCACTCATCACTAGTATTCACAATCTACGATAAAAATTTGACCTTTCCAGCATAAGTAGTCACTAGAGTTTTTGATCTTAGCCATTCTGGTGGGTGTAAGGTGAAATCTCAGAGTCGTTTTGATTTGCATCTCCCTGATGGCTAAGGACGTTGAGCATTTCTTTAAGTGTTTTTCTGCCATTCTATAATCCTCTACAGTCAGCTCTCTTTTTAGTTCCATACCCCATTTTTTAATTGGATTACTTGGTTTCTT
>CM053752.1:49975908-49999081 GCA_028658305.1 Pachyuromys duprasi
GGTATAGCTGGGTCTTGAGGAATCACTATTCCTAATTATCGACGAAAGTGCCAAATTGATTTCCAGAGTGGTTGTACAAGTTTGCATTCCCACCAGCAATGGAGGAGGGTTCCTCTTTCTCCACAACCTCTCCAGCATGCGTTGTCACTAGAGTTTTTGATCTTATCCATTCTGGTGGGTGTAAGGTGAAATCTCAGAGTCGTTTTGATTTGCATCTCCCTGATGGCTAAGGACGTTGAACATATCTAGAACTCATTGGCACAGGAGACTACTTCCTGAACAGAACACCAACAGCACAGGCTCTAAGATCAACAATCAATAAGTGGGACCTCATGAAGCTGAAAAGCTTCCCTAAAAAAAGGGCACTGTCATCCAAACGAATCGACAGCCTACAGATAGGGAAAGAATCATTACCAATCCTACTTCTGACAGAGGGCTAATATCCGGTATATATAAAGAACTCACGAAGTTAAAAAGCAAGTAATCCAATTTAAAAAGGGACTTTAAAAACCCCTCCACAAAATTGAAAAAGAGAGCTGACTTTAGAGGATTATAGAATGGCAGAAAAAAACACTTAATGACTAAAGAACTTAAACATTTCTTTTTTTTTTTAGGTTTATAGATTTTCATTTAATCACTTAAAAATAACACTGCACTGTCTTTTGAATTTCATAGTTTAATGTTTCATTTTTGGAATTATTCTTAACCTTTGTTCCTCTGTGTCTTTAAATTTAGGTATCATTAGCATTTTCTTTTTATCACTGGTTTTGTTTGTAATTATGCTGCTTAAGGTATGTTGGCTTTACTAAGTTGTCAGGATTATTATATCCAACAACTGGCAAAATTTTGGCCAATTTTTTTCTTTTTTCTTTATTTTTTTTTGGGGGGGGGTGTAACAAAGAGCATCACTTTTATTAGACATTCCCTCACATTCAGAGGGTTATGAAGGCATCTCTTTCAACTTTCCCTTGCTTGCACACATTACCTCAATGGTAAAACAGTGGGAATTCTTTAAGTGCTTTTTGGCCACTTGAGGTTTCTCTGTTGAGAATTCTCTGTTTGGTTTTGTGCCCCATTATTTATTCAGGTTATTTTGTCTATTTGTGTTTGATTTCTTGAGTTCATTATATATTTTTAATATTAGCATATAGAGACTGAAAACTACTCTAACTACTCTCAAAAATTTTGAACAAAATTTATCCTGCCTACAAAATGTACAGCGATAAAGATAGAGTGCAGATTGAGGGAATGTCCAAACAATGCCTTGCCCAAGCAAAGATCCACTCTATTGGAGAATGTCAGCCCCTGGCATTATGAATAATACTCTACCAAGCTTGCAGGAAAGAGGCTGACACAGTTGTCTTCTGAGAGACTCTTCCCAGCAGCTCCTCAAAATAGATGAGACTCACTGCTAACTTGGTGATGCTTAAGGAGTCTTGTGGAAAAGTGGGAGGAAAGAGAAAAGGACCTAGAGGTGGTACAAGGGGCTCTACAAGGAGAGCAATAGAGACACCTAACCAGGGCCCAGAATGGCTTGTTCAGATTGAAGCTTCAACCAAGGTCCAAGCACGAACTAGACCTAGGTCTCCTATAAAGATGCAGCAGATGGGTTGCTTAGGCTTCCTGTGGGTCCTCTAATAAAAGAAGTGGGGACTACAATGAACAGGGACTCCCCTGTCAGCTTTTTGATCACTTTCCCGTAGCAAGTGTACCTTTCTAAGCCACAGAGGAAGAGGACATGCTCAGTCTTGATGCAACTTGATGAGCTAGGCTGGGTGGAAAGGGAGCTGCCCTTTTCTGATGGGAGGGGAGAAAGTGTGGGGCTACAACAAGTATAAAGTGAATGAAAAAAGTTTCAGAAAAGTTCAAAAACTACTAATCATAAAGACTTCACATACTTCACATAAGGCAGGGAGAATTAAAACTCATACCAATGATGAGGCCACATCATGACTGGTTGGATCTCATGGTACTGGAAGGCACTATATTCCAGGAGAAAAGTCATCAATAGTTCTATCCAGATGTGAACACTATGAGCTACAGAAACGACTGACTTCCTAAGATATGCTCAAAACTGCAATAGTGACATGAATATTATGGGAATAAATGTCCTCTTGCTAATTGACTTTAAAAACCCCTCCACAAAATTGAACTCATACCTGGTATTAAAACATGGCTAAACAAATTCTAAAGATTTAGGTTTTTTTTTCTCTGTGTTTTTGTTTGGTGGGTTTTGTTTCTATTTACATGGATAGGTGTTTGCACGTGGGCATAGAAAAATGTATATGGGTGTCCAAGCATACCAGAAGAGGGTGTCAGAAACTTTGGAAAAAAATGATCATGTACAGTGGATGCCTGGGGTCTCTTATTGGGAATCACATTCTTTACAACATCAGCAAACATTATTATCTCCTGAGACATCTTGCAAGTCCTATTGTACTTTTACATAACCCAATATGGGTCTTTTTAGTTGAATTTTTGTTTACTTATATTTTTTTCTCTCAATGGGTTTTTCTATGTCTTTATATTCTTTCCCATTTTTGTCCCAGTTACATGCAATCTTATTCTAACTTTCCCGGTTTACTCTATTTAATTATTCAATCTGTGGCAATCTGCATGTTTTATTACTTTCCTCAAGTATCTATACAATTTATTATTTTTAACAAATGTCAATAACACATCAACTTCTTCATGTAGTATAATAAAAGGTATTTTCAGTCTAGTAGCATTTTTGAACAGCAGTTTTCTTGTTGTGTTATTTGGTATAGACTTAGACTATATGTGACATTGTGAAAGTATCATTCTAAGAGTCCATGCCTACATTTTGTTTTAATAAAATTTAAAAAAATACCTAGAGATAACACTATGTAATTTTGAGGGTGTGGTCACCTGACTTTGGATGTATTCTCTTACCAGTTAAAACTTTTGGGAAACTTTCCATATAAAAGCTTTATATAGTTTTTGAAATAACCAAACAATTCTAGTAGTGATCCACTTTGCATTTTCCAACTAGTTCACACTATACCATTAATATATGAAACAAATATATTGGATATTTGGTTTTCACTGACAGTCTAAGAGTTCCAATTTGTGATTTCTCAGGAAGATACACCAGCTAGCAATTCTATTCATTCTCTCCTAATTGAATGTTTATTTTTTTAAAAAAATATTGAAGTCACCGTTGTGCAAGTTAATCTTCGGCATTTATTAAAATCACTGGTGAATGTTTATTTGACACATTCTTTCAATTTTGGATTCAGTGTTTTTTTGTTTTGTTTTTCTTTCTAAATTTTTATCTCAAGTTTCTACAAAGTTTCAAGTCCAAATTCTAACTCTCCCTCCTGCTAAGACATCAGTGTAACACAGAGTTGAGCTCTTGCTAGAGTTCTAGGCTGTGAATTATTAAGTTTCCTCAGAGAAAAAACTTTTTTCATTTCTATGTAATTCTATAACATGTATATTAATTTTTCAGAAGATTCACACACCTTTAAAATTGTTTAATTGAACTGCTTCTCTATTTATATTTGTTCATATCATCTCTTTTCTAACTATTATTCACATTATTTTCTTTACTGTCAGTATTTATTTATCTACCCTGCAGAGATTCTGTGATCATCAAATATTCACTGCCAAAGCTTCTGTTGCTTTGGGGCTTATCATCTCTCTGCCGATAAGTTTTTCCTCCAGCAAGAGTTTTTGCAGGTAGAAGATGCACAATCTTAACCTCCTGTTTGGTTTTCAAGAAGATCAAATATCCCTTAGGGGAAATTAGTGAATTTATCACCTCTCTCTATATATTTACAGTCTCTAGACTACTCTCTACTCTCCAGAGTATAGTGCTATGATTAGCAAGGCTTGGAAAACAATTCTGTTAATCCAAATGCTTTAATGTATTCTTTCTCAGCTAGAGGATGGGCATAAAGCCAGATACTCTCACCCATATGAGAGTGAGGAATACGCAGTTTTAAAGCTTGAAATTGAGAAATTTTGTAAGTTAGTACAAATAGTGACCGTAGTTCAAATAGTGACCTTAGAAAATGAATAAAAAATTGGTTGTTTTTAATGCTAGTCTCTGAGTAATTTTTAAACATAAAAGGTATATGTTTCACTCTGTTCTGCTTACTTAATCTTACTGAATTTTGTCAGTTAATAACTATTCAAATTTTTCCTACCCATTTATTCACACATACATTGAGTTATTGTGTTTAAAAAGTGAATACTCAAACAATAATGCCAATCTTTCACTTTCAAAGAACTCAGGAAATGTTATTTTCCAAAAATCCTAAGAAATTCAAGTTACTCATAAATGTCATTCTTTTAGAAAACTCTGTCCATCCTAAGAATAGTCATGATGATACATTACATAGTTAATTTCCAATATTATCCAATTTCTAAGATAATTCCCCCTTTCTATATGGCTATGCTAATGAGTTTTATTTAATTATTTTAGTAAAAACAACTTTCACTTGTTTAGGAATTTATTTTCTTTTATTGAAAACAGATTTTTTACATTTTTATTTACCATTATACTTCTTTATTACAATTTATTCTCTTGGTATACTAGTTGTAGTCCCTTCCCTCATCTCCTCCTGGTCCCATCCTTCAACCCTTTCCTATGTCCCTATGACCCTGCGTCCTATGTCCCTATGTGCCTCCCTTAATCCAGTAATAGGAGATGTCCTCTTCCCCTACTATCTGACCCTACCCTATCAGGTATTATGAGGACTGTCTGAATCCTCTTTCTTAGTGGCCTAGTAAGGACACCTCGCCAGAGGAAGATGATCAAAGAACAAGCAACTGAGTTAATGCCAGAGATTGACCCTGTTCCTGTTACTAGGGAACCTCCATGGAGACTGAGCTGCCCGTAGGCTACATCTGAGCAGGGGATCTAAGTATTCTCTATGTATGGTTCTTGGTTTATTAATCAGTCTATAAAGGCCCACTTGGGCCCAGAATTTTTGCCTCTGTTGATCTCCTTGTAGGATTCCTCTCCCTTCCAGGTCATTCTGTTTTGAAGTTCTTACATAAGACTTCCAGTACTCTGCTCAAAGTTTGGCTTTTAGTCTCAGCATCTGATTTCATACAGTCTATCAAAGGCCCCTGGGAGAAGGCTTCTGTTTTGTTCCATGTCTTTTCCTACCTCCGATGTCTATCCTGTTTGCCCATCTGAATCAGGATTCAGCCTCTGTCCTTGGTTTTTCATTGTTGTTTAGCTTCTTCAGGACTACAGATTTGAGTATGTTTATCCTATTTTATATGGCTAATATTCACATATAAGTGGGTATATACCATGTGTGTCTTTCTGCTTCTGGGTTACCTCAATCAGGATCATCTTTTCTAGTTCCCTCCACCATTTTCCTGCAAATTTCATAATCTCCTTGTTTTTAATTGCTGAGTAGTGAAAATGTACCACAATTTCTGTAGCCAATCCTTGGATGGGGGATATCTAGGTTGTTTCCAGATGCTCACTATTACAAATAAAGATGCTATGAACATAGCTGAGCAAATGTCCTTTTTAAATGGTGGAACATCTTTAAGGTATATGCACAGGATTGATATAACTGGATCTTGAGGTAGCACTATTCCTAAATTTCTTGGAAATTTTCTTGGATTGGTTTCCAAATAGGTTGTACATGGTTACATTCCAACTGTCAATGGAAGAGGATCCACCTTTCTCCACTACCTCTCCAGCATGTTTTTTCACTGGAGCTTTTAATTTTAGCCATTCTGATGGGTTTAAGGTGGAATCTCAGGGTTGATTTGATATGTATTCTTCCGATGACTAAGGGTGTTGAACATTTCTATAAGTGTTACTCTGTCTTTGAATATTCCTCAGTTGAGATTTCTCTAACTCTGAACATCAGTTTTAAATTGAATTACTTGATGTGTTGGTGTTTAATTTCATGAGTTCTTTATATATTAGCCCTCTGTCAGATAAAGTGTTAGTGAAGACTTTTTCCCAGTCAGTAGGTTGTCATTTTGTTCTGGTTAACAGTGTCCTTTGCTTCACAGAAACTTTCTAGTTTCATGAGGTCCCATTTATTGATTGTTGTTCTTGAAGCCAGTGCTGTTTGTATCTGTTCAAGAAGTTGTCTCCTATGCCAATGAGTTCAAGGCTCTTCTCCACTTTTTCTCCTAACAGGTTTAGTGTGTCTACCTTTATGTTGTGGTGTTTGATCCACTTGGACTTTAATTTTGTACAGGGTGATAAGTATGGACACATTTGCACTATTCTGCATGTAGACACCCAGTTAGACTAGAACAATTTATTGAATTCCTTGTCAAAAAATCAAATACTGTAGGTGTGTGGATTTATTTCTGGGTTTTCTATTCAATGTCATTGATCTACAATTCAGTTTCTAGGCCAGTGCCATACAGTTGTTATTGCTGTTGCTCTATAGTATAGCTTGAGATCAGGGATGGTGATAATTGCAGAAAACCTTTTGTTGTTTTAGCTATTCTGCTTTTTGTATGTTTGTTTATTTTTCTATGTGAAAGTGAGAATTGTTATTTCTAATTCTGTGAAAGCACTTGACAAATTCTAACACCAGTTCATCTTTAAAGTTTTGGAGAGATCAGGGATACAAGGCACATATCTAAACATAGTAAAGGCAATATGCAGTAAGTCTGTAGCCAACATCAAAGTAAACAGAGAGAAACTTAAATTAATGTCACTGAAATCATAGACAAGGCAAGGTTGTCCACTCTCTCCATATCTCTTCAATATAGTACTTGAGTTCGTAGTTTGAGCAATAAGAAAACTAAAGGATATCAAGGGGCTACAAATCAGAAAGGAAGAAGACAAAGTCTCACTATTCACAGATGATATGATAGTGTATAAAAGTGGCCCCAAAAATTCAACAGAGAACACCTTCAGCTGATAAATACCTTCATCAAAGAGGCTGAACAAAAAATCTAACTCAAAAAAAAATCAGTAACCTTCCTTTATACAAGATTAAAAAAGAGCTGAGAACGAAATTAAGAAAATAACCCTTCACAATAGCCACAAATAACATAAAGTACCATGGTGTGACTCTAATCAAGCAAGAAAAATACCTGTTCAAAAAAAAAATTCAAGTCTCTGAAGAAAAAAATTGATGAACATATCAGAAGATTGAAAGATTTCCCATGCTCATAGATCGGTAGGATTAATATAGTGAAAATAGCCATCCTGCCAAAAGCAATCTACAGATTCAATGCAATTGTCATCAAAATACCAACACAATTCTTTTTTTAATTCATAATATTTGTATTGATTCTTTGGAAAATTCACATGACGTAACTCAATCACACTCAATTTCCAGTCCTTCCATTCCACCCTCCACCCTAGGAACCCCCCCCAAAAAATAAAACAAGTCCAATTTATGTTTTCTACATACTCACTAGAACATGGTCAAACTCTCAGTGGCCTGCCCCTTAAATAGAACTGAGTCTTTCCTCTCCCTTATCCCTGTCAGAATCCATCAACTGTGGACAGCTGCACTTCAGCATCCCTATCACACTTACTTCTTTTTTTAATGTAATTTATTTATTTTTATATCAATCACAGGTTAGGTCCTTTGCATCTCAGGCATAGCCCCCTCCCTCATTCCCTCCCACTCTCCCCATCCCTCCCTCATCTCCTCCCCGCCCCCTCCAAGTCCACCTACGGGGGAGGACCTCCTCCCCTTCCATCTGACCCCAGATCATCTTGTCTCCTCACGGTTGGCTGCAATGTCCTCCCCTGGGATCTAGCCAGGCTGTTACTCCCTGGCACCAACACAATTCTTTACAGACGTTGAAAGAAATATTCTCAGGTTCATAGGAAAAAACAAAAACCTAGAATTGCCAAAACGACCTTGTACAACAACTGATCTCTATCCCTGATCTCAAGCTGTTCTATAGAGCAATAGTAATAAAAACTGCATGATACTGGCACAGAAACAGAATGGTGGACCAATGGACTTGTATATAAGACCCAGAAGTATACCCACACACTTGTCGACACCTGAGTTTTGACAAAGAAGCCAAAACCCTGCAATGGAAAAGACAGCATCTTCAGCAAGTGGTGCTGGTCTGGCTGGATGTCTACATGTAAGAAAATGAAAATAGGTCCATATATATCACCCTTCACAAAACTAAAGTCCAAGTAGATCAAAGACCTCAACATAAAAACAGACAAACCAAATCTGTTATCAAAATCTGTAGAACTTATAAGAAAAATATCTCAAATGTATTTTTGCTTCTTAGTAAATCAAAATAAATTAAAGAGAAAATTGAAACTGAACATCTATGTAGAAAGAGTCAACTAATTTGATGGACCAGGGTCTATGTTTGGTAAGTTTATAAATGGCAACAGAGTAAAATAAGAACAAATCTTAGTAACTACTAATAAATTGCTTTATCTGTGTAAGCTGAAAATAGTTTGTGTGACTGTTAGAGAGACTGATCCTGAAATAGAATATTTACAATTGATAGTCTGGACCATGTATTGAAAATTTTTAAAGTATAAGTTTTAAAATTTACAGACAATGCACGTAGTTAATGTTTGTGCTGCTTAAGAAAACACATGATATTTCACTGATGTATTCAGACTTAAGCAAGGTCTGATTTTAAAATAACCTGCAAGTATTTTGAGATGAGAAATTGGTTAAGGACTCATAATAGGAAGTATGAAAATAAAACAGGTTGTGAAATTGTTTTTATAGTTTTGTATGGTTTTGTCTTATACTGGCAATGAAATTCAAGCTATCCTCCTACTGATGAACTATAGTCTGACAATGGGATTTGAAATGTACTCAGGGCAAGAAGGGTAAAAGAAAAACAAATTCAAGTAGCTCTAATGAGGAGAGATTTTTTGATTATGAGCCTATATTTTAAACAGTGAGATATTTCTGACCTGCCGACAAGATAAATTAGAGCAATAATTACACAAAACTTGGAATGATCCACAATTGGATATAAGTTCTATTCGATGAGATAAACCAATCCCAATACTACTAAGGTGGCCAAATATCTGAAACTGGATACCCCAGGGAATCAGAGGAAAACCAAATATTACTATTATGCTAAGGGAGGGTAGAAATTGAGTAACTCTTTTGAATCAGTGCTTTGCTCAGCAATCATAAAGAAAAGCTTCCTTCTGCAATAGCTAGTGACAAAAGCAGAGAGCATTGCTGGACAATGCTAAGTGAGTGATAGAACTCAGAACACTCGGTCCCTTACACATAGCTACATCAAATATCTCACTACAAGGCTAGAAAACTAAAGAAAAGGCTGAAAGATTGTAACAGACAGAGGGGGGCTAGGACACAAAAGAAACAAGGAAACCCTTTTCCATTGCTGGTGGGAATGTAGCCTTGTACAACCATTTTGGAAATCAAGATTCAGCTATACCACTTCTGGGCATATATCTGAAAGACGCTAAAAAACTAGGACATTTACTCAACTATGTTCATAACAGCTTTATTGGTAATAGCCAGAATCTGGAAAACAACCTAGATGTCCCTCAACAGAGGAATGGATACTGAATCACTGCACATTTACACAACTGAATACTACTCAGCAATTATAAAACAAAAAAAAATTATGAAATTTGCAGGCAAATGGATGGAATTAGAAAAGATCATCCTGAGTGAGGTAACCCAGAAGCAGAAGGAGACACATGGTATATATACACTTCTAAGTGGATATTAACCATATACTATAGGGAAAACATACTAAAATCGAGAGTCCTAGTGAAGCTAAAGAATAATAATTCCTTGTTTGAATGAAGCCCATTGGCTGCTCCGTTTCCTTGTGGGTTTCCTGGTATGGCGTACAGGGACTATCTCTGACATGAACTCAGTGGCTGTCGATTTGTTCTGATGACAGTGTCCTTTGTTTTACAGAAGCTTTTTCAGTTTCATGAGGTCCCATTTATTGATTGTTGATCTTCAAGCCTGTGCTGTTGGTGTTCTGTTCAGGAAGCTGTTTCCTGTGCCAATGAGTTCAAGGCTCTTACCACTTTTTCTTCTAAAAGATTTAATGTGTCTAATTTTATGTTGTGAACTTTGATCCACTTGTACTTTAGTTTTGAGCAGGTAATAAATATGAATCTAATTGCATTTTTCTACATGTATACATCCAGTTAGACCAGCACCATTTGTTGAAGATGCTGTCTTTTTTCCATTGTATGGTTTTGAAATCTTTGCCAAAAATCAAGTATCCAAAGGAGTATGGGTTTATTTCTGGATCTATTCGATTCCATTGATCCACCTTTCTATCTATGCAAGCACTATGCAGTTTTTATTACTATTGCTCTGTAGTATAGCTTGAGATCAGGGAGGGAGATACCTCTAGACGATCTGTTGTATAATATCATATATCGTATATACATATATTATGTATACTAACAAATCATCTTCAATTAGTGATACTTTGACTTCCTCCTTTTCAATTTGTATCCCCTTGATATCCTTTAGTGTCATATTGCTCTAGCTAGGACTTCAAGTACTATATTGAAGAGACATGGAGAGAGTGGGCAACCTTGATTTGTCCCTGATTTCAGTGGGATTGATTTAAGTTTCTCTCCATTGAGTTTGATGTTGGCTATAGGCTTGCTGTATATTATCATTATTATGTTTAGATACGTACGTTGTATCCCTGATCTCTCTAAGAATTTAAACCTGAATGAGTGTTGGATTTTATCAAATACTTTTATTTTTGGCATCTAAGGAGATGATCATGTGTGTTTTTTTCCTTCAGTTTGTTTATATGGTGGATTATACTGATGAGTTTCCATATATTGAACCACCTACCCCTGCATGCCTATGATGAAGCCTACTTGGTCATGGTATATGATATCTTTTATGTGTTCTTGGATTCTGTTTGCAAGTATTTTATTGAGTATTTTTACATCAATGTTCATAAGAAAGATAGGTCTGAAGTTCTCTTTTTTTGTTGGGTCTTCGTGTGATTTAGGTATCGAGGTGACTGTGGCTTCACGGAATGCGTTTGGTAATGTTCCTTTCGTTTCTGTTTTGTGGAAGAGTTCGAATAGAATTAGAGTTAGCTCTTCTTTGAAGGTCTGGTAGAATTCTGTACTGAAACCTTCTGG
Source organism: Pachyuromys duprasi (assembly GCA_028658305.1). NCBI lineage: Eukaryota > Metazoa > Chordata > Mammalia > Rodentia > Muridae > Pachyuromys > Pachyuromys duprasi. The sequence continues at coordinate 49,986,986 of CM053752.1, forward strand.
CACTGGGCTAATTTTGGCAGGGAGAATTTTGAGGACGGCTTCTATTTCCTTGAGGGATATAGGACTATTCAGTGTTTTTACCTGACCTTGATTTAATTTTGGTAAATGGAATCTATCAAGAAAACTGATTGTTTCATTTTCAAATTTTGTGGCATATAGGCTTTTGTAGTAAGACCCAATTATTGTTTGGACTTTCTTGGTGTCTGTTGTTATGTCCCACTATTCATTTCTGATTTGTTGATTTGGAGAGTTTCTCTCTGCCTTTTAGTTAGTTTGGCTAAGGTTTTGTGTATCTTGTTGATTTTCTCAAAGAAACCGATCTTGGTTTCATTGATTCTTTGATTTTTTTTGTTTGTTTCTAATTAATTGATTTCATCCCTGAGTTTATTTCCAGGTGCCTACTCCTCTTGGGTGTGTCTGCTTCTGTTTTTTGCCTAGGGCTTTCAGATGAGCCATTAAGTTGCTTGAAGGAGATATTTTAAATTTCTTCTTGAAGGCACTTAGTGCTATGAATTTTCCTCTTAGCACTGCTTTCATTGTGTCCCATAAATTTGGGTATGTTGTGCCTTTATTTTCACTGTTTTCTTTCCTAACTCACCTGTTACTGAGTAGCAAGTTTTTCTAGTTCTATGTGTGTGTAGTTTTTTGTTCTTTCTGTTGTTGAGGTCCAGCTTTAGTCCACTATGATCGGATAGAATACAGTGGATTATTTCAATCTTCTTGTATCTGTTGAGGCTTGCTTTATGACCAACTATATGGTCTATTTTGGAGAAGGTTCCATGAGGTGCTGAAAAGAAGGTATATTCTTTTGAATTTGGGTGAAAAGTTCTGTAGGCATCTATGAGGTCCACTTGATTTAGGACCTCTGCAAGTGCCTTTATTTCCCTATTTGGTTTCTCTCTAGATGATCTGTCCCTTGGTGAGAGTGGAGTGTTGAAGTCTCCCACTATTAACGCGTTGGGATCAATGTGCAATGTAAGCTTTAATAATGTTTCATTTACAAATGTAGGTGCTCTTGTATTTGGGGTATAGATGTTCAGAATTGTGATGTACTCCTGGTACATTTTTCCTTTGATAAGAATGACGTACCCCACCTCATCTTTTTTGATTAATTTTTGTTGAAAGTCTATTTTATTAGATATTAGGATAGCTCTCCCAGCTTCTTTTCTGGGTCCATTTGCGTGAAAAACATTTTCCCAGCCCTTTACTCTGAGGTAGTGTTCATCTTTTTTTCAGAGATGTGTTTCTTGGATACAGCAGAATGTTAGAGCCTGTTTCCACAACCATTCTGATAGTCTCTGTCTTTTTATTGGAGAGTTGAGTCCATTGATGTTGAGAGTGACCAATGAATGTTAGTTTCTTTTATTGTGGAGTTCTTTTATTAATTTCTTTTATTGTGGTGGTATCACTGTGTTTCATTGTTTTCTTTTTCATTTTTTTTTGTGGTGATGTTATCTATACCCTATATTTTCTTCACTGTAGTTGTTTTCATTAGATTGGAGTTTTCCTTCTAATATATTCTGTGGAGGATGGATTGCTGTGTAAGTATTGTTTGTTTAGTTTTGTCATGGAATATTTTGTTTTCTACATCTATGTTAATTGAAAGCTTTGCTGGGTATAGTAGTCTGGGTTGGCATCTGTGGTTCCTTATAGTCTTCGTGACATCTGCCTAGGCCATTTTGATTTTCATAGTTTCTGTTGAAAAATCTGGTATGATTCTGATAAGTCTACCTTTTTAGGTTACTTGGCCTTTTTCCCTTGCTGCTTTTAATATTTTTTGTTGTTGTTGTTCTGTAGATTTTGTGTTTTGACTATGATGTGACATGAGGAGCTTCTTTTCTGGTCTAGTGTATTTGGTGTTCTGTAGGCCTCTTGTAAGCTTATGGACACTGCGCTCTTTATGTTGGGAAAATTTTTCTTTGATTTTCTTGAAAATATTTTCTGGACTTTGGAGCCTGGAGTCTTCTATTCCTATTATTCTTAGATTTTTTCCTTTCATGGCGTCCTAGATTTCTTGGATGTTTTATGTTTGGAACTTTTGTGATTTTACTTTTTCTTTGAGAGAAGTATCGACTTCTGCAATTGTATCTTCAGCACCTGAGATTCTCTCTTCCATCTTTTGTATTCTTTTTGTGATGCTTACCTTTGCGGTTCCTGATCTCTTCTCTAAGTTCTCCAGCTCCAGGATTTTCTCTCTTTCTGTTTTCTTTGTTTTTTCTAATTCTGTTTTCATGCTTTGCACCATTTTTTTCGTATTTTTAAATGTGGATTCCTGTTTTTCTATGATGGCTTCTATTTTTTTGTTGGTTTATTTATATGTTTCCCCTCTATATGCCACTAATTGTACCTCTGGTCGTGCCTTTATTTGTTTGGCAGTATTTACCAATACTTTTGAGGTCTTTCTTTGTTTCCTGTTTATTTGCCTCCATTTGTGTGTCTATTTCTTTGAGAGGTTTGTTTATTTCCTCTTTATGTGCCTCTAATAACTAGAAAAGCATAGCTCTAAAATAATTTTCCTTTGTTGCTGGTGAATTGAATTGAAATATCTATTTTTATTTGAAATTGCTGTTGAAGCCTTGATGGCCTGATTTTTCTTGGGTGTGTTCTTACGCCAACTTCTGGTCATCTGCCTATCAGTAACCTTCACTGTTTGTTCCTGGAGTCTTCAGTTCAGACTATATGTGTCTTTCTCTGATGTCTGGAGTATTTTTCAGGAAGATGAAGGAGGTTCACTCATTTGAGTCTACGTGTTGATGTTTCTGCTGTACCTAAGTGTGTGTGCACAATTGTGGGTGAGCAAGTGTGCACATTTGTGTGGAAGTGTTCATTGAAGGACAGAGTTTTAGAGAGTTTAGATGTCTAGAATGTGGAGTGGTGTGGGCAGGGTGCAGACACAGGAGGGGTTGCAGGTGGTGGTGCTTTTTGCATGAGTAATGCATGTGTGCAGGTTCCCTGAATACCTATGTGGCCTACAGGCCTGTTGTACTGTCCTTCTGGTATTCAGTTCTGTCTGGGCTCCAAGTGTTGTTTGCCTGGATTCCACTGGAAGACCCAAAGAACAGGGGCTTCAATGTTGATAATGCTGTCCGAAGGAACCCTATGTTGCCCACAGTGGGGGTGTGGGTGGGAGGGATTTGATGTCTGGCTGTTATTGTCTAAGGACCCTGGATCTTGGGCTCTGCATGCACTCACTTGAAGGCACACTTACTCTCTAGTCAGTCTAAACGGGAAAGCACAGGGGTTCCCCCTGTTCTCTACTCTCACATTTGGGCTTGCCAGGGCAAGTGTGTGTGTAGGTGATAAATCAGCTGCAGCTGCAGGACTTGGAGGTGGTATAGTGGTCCCCTGGGAATCTAGCAATGCAGGAAAACTGGGAAGCAGCTGGTACAGATGCCTTCTGGGAGGCCCTGGGGAGCTGCAGACATGGTTGGCCAGGTGGACCTGAGTGGCTTGTACAGAAGACAGCCCACCACTGAGGGAATGGGGGGCCTGCCTTTTCTTTCTCAGATATGGAGTGGAGGTTCAGTGCTAGGTGCGGTGAGGAGACTGTGTTCTCTGCTAGGAGCATAAGCACTTTGGGCTGTTCTGCTGCCTCAGGTGAGGAGGGAGTAGGGAGGCCTGTCAAGGTGAAGTACCAGGAGATTGAGTATTCTATGTCCCAGATCCCAAGCAGGGAGTGCTGTGCCAGGAGCTGCTGGCAATGTGCTCTGTGCTAGGAGTCGTGGTTGCTGTGTGCCATCTCTGCCATCTTTGCCGAGAAGGAAGGAGGAAGGCCTAGAAAAGGGAAGTGCAGGAGGATTGAGTATTTGCTACTCTTAGTACCAGGAGAAGTCCGTGGGTAACCTGGTTCCAAATGGTCTCTACTCATGGATTGTCCCCTCTGGCCCAGGAAGCCTCAATGTGGATGTTCTGGCTTCAGATGCCCTTCCACTCATCAATTTCAGAGTTTCAGATCCTCTGCTCCTCATATACGGTACATGCTGGTTGTTGCCATCTTGGATCTTCCAAGAGTGATATTTTGACTTAAATTTTTCTACCATTTTCTTGGTCCTTGATATGATTCTAATTGGTTAATATGGGTATTGTTTATTTGACTTCAAATTATATGTTTATTCATTGGATTACTTTGTCTCTGTTGTACACAAGAATTGAAGTGAGTGAATAAAACCTTATTAATTCCAAGAGGAAGTGCAAGTCCAGAGTGCCCATGACTTCTTTGTTATGGGAAGCATCTCTTCCTAGATGCTTCCGATAATGTTGATTCATCTCTTATGTCTGCTTCTTCTTCTAAGACAGAAGTGCCTGTTTTCATCTCCCTTTGAAGCATCCATTAACATTTCAGAATGTTTACCTCATTCTCACTGAGTGGTAATGAGAGTCTCATTTTTGGAGAAACCATTGATACCACCCCAACAACAGGGGAAAGTATTAGCTCATCAGTGGTTACCTTAAGGTGAGCTGGAGGTCAGGTTTACTCACTGTTTCTAACAAAAATACTTGAGAGCTTATTCACCACCCCAGGATGAAAGTTCACTATCTGCAGCCAATTTCTGAAGAAGTACAGTTGAAGTTTCTCATCATTATTGCTAAGGGTGCAGTCTACAGTACTCAACATTGTCTCAAACTTATGGCCGTAGAGCTCATAGTATTTTCTATCACACTTGGCAATGGTTTGTTGTTAAATGGAAAAATACATTTTAGTTAAGTTCCTCTTTTTGAATTATATGATTTGGAAGAGGACTTTTAGTTTAAACCTGTACTTGTTTGCAATTACATATTTTAACTATTTGAGATATACTGGAAAAGAAGAAAGCCAGGGAACTCATCACTGTAATATTTTATTTACTGAAGTTTCCAAGTATTTTGTTATTTTGTTTTGTTTTGTTTTTACATATCAGAGTCTCCTCTTTTGAGTTTGTTATATAAAGCCCAGTTTTGGCTTTTAATATCAGAAAGAATAGGGAGAGTGCACATACTATTACTTTTCCTAGCAGCAAAAATTCAGCCTTAAAATCAATTTGGAAGGCATTTGTTCTCAGTTATTTTATGTGATATGTTGTCAGTACACCACAAAAGGAAAAGGGGAAGAGGTGAAGACACGTTTCTATTTTGTGGTTAGTAGTGGTTAACATTGATTTTTGTTGTTGTTCTCATTGTTTACTTGTTAACTATTTGTTTGAATTTCACTTACAGCTCCTGATTTTGAAAGGCACAACAAAGCTGGTAGGGCAGCATGAGAAACACTAGAAGTTTTCAAGAAGAAGCACTTGCAGAAATAGAAGAGAGGCAGGTTTGCACAGGAAAGACAAGACAAGGCAGTGTCAGGAGGATTGGGCTCCCTAGTGTGGATGGTTTGGTTGGCCTTAAAGTTATGAAAAATGTTTTCTTGTTGTCAGTACCTTTGCAGAAACAAACTAATAAACAAAGAAAATATTGTCTGCTCAAATTTACACATGATTTCTCCCTCTTCTGATGTCCATCCTGTTTACCTTTCTGAGTAAGGAATGGTACTCTTACCCATGGTCCTCCTTCTTGTTGAGATTCTTTAGGTATGCAGATTTTAGAAAACAGGGAACAGGACAGGAGCCTACCACAAAGGGCCTCTGAAAGACTCCACCTAATAAGGTATCAAAGCAGATGCTGAGAATCATAGCCAAATTTTAGGCAGAGTGCAGGGAAACTTATGAAAGAAGGGGGAGATAGTAAGACCTGGAGGGGGCAGGAGCTTCACAAGGAGACCAATATAACCAAGAAATATGGGCCCAGGGATCTTTTCTGAGATGATACTCCAACCAAGGACCACGCATGGAGATAACCTAGAATTCCTGCACATATGTAGCCCGTGGCAGCTCAGTGTCCAAGCAGTTTCCCTAGTAAGGGGAATAGGGACTGTCTCTGACATAAGCTCAGTTGCTGGCTCTTTAAACACCTTCCCATGAAGGGGGAACAGCCTTGCCAGGCCACAGAGGAAGACAATACAGCTAGTCCTGATGAGCTAGTCCTGATAGGCTAGGTTCAAATGGAAGGGGAGGAGGACCTCCCCTATCAGTGGACTGGGGAAGAGGCATGGGGGAAAATGAGGGAGTGGGCTACAGCTGGGATACAAGGTGAATTGACTGTAAGCAATATAAAAAAAATAAAAGAAAAATAAATTTTCACATGAGAAGTCTTCATCTCAATTGATTTGTTTATATACATCAAACACAGTATCTGTAAGAATCTGGTATATCCTGAAGAGACCATCTCTTGCTACCAGAAAGTCCAAATGTCAAAATGTCTTTAAAAATAACACATAAGTTAAGTTTAAGCAATAAAATGGTTGCTATGTTCTTGGTTTATTAAATACTATATAAAAGAACCTAGCCTTGACTCACAACACTTCCAATAAAAATAATAGAAGCTATAATTTAAAATAATATAGACAAATATTACAGAGTACATGCATGAGATGCTGGTTTAGAACCCAAACACAACTAAAATATACATACATATATAAACAAGCAAACAAAAAGGAATAGACTTGGGACATCCAGGGTCAGGAAGGAAAAGAAGACCTCCCCTATCAGTGGTCTTGGGGAGGGGCATGTGTGGAGAAGGGGACAGAAGGGAGGAGTTGGGAGGGGAGGAGGGAGGGAGCTACAGGGGGATACAAAGTGAGTAAAGTGCAATTAATAAAAAGTAAAAAAATGATTTAAAAAATAAAAAATATAAAAGGAAAAAATGTAATTTTATTTAAATGTATAGAAAACAACACAATTAATTAAAGAAGATAATGAAAACACTTTTAAGATTTTCATTAAAATACAAAAGAATATAATAATGTACTGGAAATAATGAACTTATGAGTCACATAGAGAGATCAGGAGATTGATCATTACCGAATACACAGAAAATAGTGTCAGCCTTTGTAAATAATTTTAGTTAATTAGAATATTCAAGCTATAACAATTCTATGAAATAAAAAATACATTCCCAATCTCTAGAACACAACAAAAATAGCACATGGTTTTTGAGATAGAAGATCTTTAGATTGCAGGCAAAGAGCACCTAGTCATTAAAATAATCATGAAACATTCATTGATTAGATCTTAAAAGGGTTTCTTAAAAGAACAAATACAAATAAATCTTATATATTTAGGAACTGACTGAAGTTGGAACTGACATCTTAACCATGGAATCATAAAGTCACATGAAATGTCTTAAGTTGATGGAGTACAGAATAAAGATAGAATACAGAAATGTATGAAGGAGAAATACCAACTTATTTATAAAGAAGATACTAAAACGTAAAAGGAACTTTGGAGTTTATGAATGAGCATACAAAGTACTTTTAGAATAGCCCTGTGATGTATCCTTCACAAGTAATACCATGGCAATTTTCATTTCTAACATTTTTAAAAATTCTTCTCTTATAAATTATATTCTGACCACAGTTTCCCCTTCCTCCACTCCTCCTAGATATACCAGGTGAACATGGCATATCATGTCACAATAAGGTGAGGCAAAAACTCAAAGTTGAATATGGCATTTTAGTAGGAGGTAAAAGCTCTCAAGATCAGGTGAAAGTGTGTTTGTAGTCGCATAGGAACACCAAACCATAGAACCATACTGTGTATACAGAGGATCCCATGATAGTTGTTGCTTTAGTCTCTGTGAATCTCTGCAAGTCCTTCATAGTTGATTTTCTGGCTTGTGACCTTGTGATATCCTTGAGCATACTGACTTCCTCTTTTTCTACAGGCCTTCCCTTCTTCCACAGGATTCCCTAAGCTTTACCTAATATTTGGCTTTGGATATCTGCATCTGCTCACTTAGCTTATGAATGAACTTCTCTGATCACAATTGGACTAGGCCCCAATATATGAGTATAGAAAAATAATTATTAGAAATATTTTATTGATTTTTTTTTTGGCCAGTTATGTTTGGTTTTATCCCAGATCTCTTTCCTAGCCACCCAGGCATGTTACCTGTAGACTCCCTTTTATGGTATGGATCTCAAGTTGGACCAATTATTCTTTGGCTATTCTCAGCATGTCTTTTAGTCAGGGCAAATTATTTTATCTTATCTATTATTTATTTATTTATTTATTTATTTATTTATTTATTTATTTATTTATTTATTTTTACATTTTGAGCACAGCTCCCTCCTGCCTCTCCTCCTGGTCCCATCCTCCCTTCCTGTTTCCCCATTCCCCACTGCCCTACTCTTCAGAGAAAAGGAGCCCCACCCACCTGCCAAACTCAGCATATCAGGTTGAATCAGGACTAAGTGTAGCCTCTTCTGCTTGGTCTGGCTGTTGAGGTAGCTCTACCAGGAGAAAGTGATCAAACTGCAGGCAACAGACACCAGGTCAGAATCAGGTACCATTCCTCTTACTAGGGGACACATATGAGGACCTAGCTGCCCATCAGCTACATCTGTGTATGGGGCCTAACTCTTCTTGTAGAGCTCCTGTCCCTTCTGGATCTTTCTGTACTTTCCCACAAGACTCCCTGCTCTCCACCCAATGATTGGTGGTAGGTATGTTCATCTGTTTCCATCAGGTGCTAGGTGGAGTCACTCAGAGATCAGCTATGCTTGGCTCTCCTTTGTCAACATAGCAGAGTATTGTTATTCATGTCAGGGGTTGGCTATCTCCTCTAGAGTGAGTCTCAGGCTGGGCAAGTCATTGCTTGGACATTCCCTCAATCTCTGCTCTATTTCTGCAACCTGTCTACTTGTAAGCAGGGTAAAATTTGGGTCAATGTTTTTATGGGTGGATTGGTGTTCCCCTCCCTCAGCTTGGATTCATTCCTAGTTGAAGGGCAGCCTTTTTAGTCTCCATGATCCCTGATATTAGAAATCTCAGCTAGAGTTACACTTATATTCTCCCAGGAGGTTACCCTATGTTAGTTTTCCAGTGTGTCACAGAGAAGTTCCCACACAAGGTTTCTCTTCTCTTTGAAAGCATTCTGTCTTCCCTTTCCCATTCTCCCTGGGTCTGATACAGACCCTCATTTCTCTCTGTGCTCTCTTTCTAACCTTGTCTCCCCTCTTCAACAATTTCTATTATTTATTCTATTTCCACTTCTCAGTGGAATTAAACATGCTCCTTTGGCTCCTCCTTGTTACTTATCTTCCTTGGGTATGTGAGTTGTAGTATGATTACTCTGTACTAATTAGCTAATATCCACTTACAAGTGAGTATACACCATCTTTGTCTTTCTTGGTCTGGATTACCTCACTCAGGATGATTTTTTTCTAGTTCCATTCATTTGCCTGCAAATTTCATGATTTCTTTGTTTTCAGTAGCTGAGTAATATTCCATTTGGTAAATGTACCACAATTTCTTTATCCATTCATTGATTGAGAAATATCTCTGTTTTTTTCCAGATTCTGGCTATTGAAATAAAGCTACTATGAACATAGTTCAGCATGTGTCCTTTTTGTATGGTAGAGAGTCTTTTGTGTCTATGTCCAGGAATGGTATAGCTGGGTCTTGTGGAAGAACTATTCCCAATTATCTGAGATAGTGCCACATTGATTTCCAGAGAGTTTCTACACCAACAATGAAGGAGTCTTCCGCCTTTTCTACGTCCTCACCACTATGTGCTTTCACCTGAGCTTGTTTTTTTACTTTTAATTTTAATTTTTGCTTCCCAATTTATTCATTATATATCCCAATTGAAGGCCCCTCCCTCAACTCCCCACAATTTACCCCCATCTCTCTTCCCCCAATCACCTTCTCCTAGTCCACTGAAAGGGGGAGTTCTCTACTATAACCATCTGCCCATAGCTTGTTAACTTTCATCAGGACTGCCTAAATGTTCTACCCCTGTGGCTTGGCAAGACTGTACCATTAGGAATAAGTGATCAAAGAGCAGTAAACTGAGTACATGATAGAGGCAGCCCCTGCTCCCCTCACTCAGAGATCTACATGGAGACTGAGATGCAAATTGGCCACAACTGAGAAAGGGGGATAGGTCCTCTCCATGCATGGTCCTTCGTTGGTGCATCAGTCTCTGCAAGACCCCAGGCTCAGATCTTTTATTTTTGTAGATCTCATTTTGGGGCTCCAGTCCCCACAATCTCCTCCTATTCCCACCTCTTTATTCCTCCATAAGACTCCCTGCACTTTGCATGTCCTTTGATCTCCTGTTGGGTGAATCATTACACAGGACCCTCTATCATAACATCCCATCCTGCAAAGCAAAGTACACAGTCAACAAAGCAAAACCACCACCTACAGACTGCAAAAAGATCTTCACCAATCCTACATCTGATAAAGGGCTAACATCCATCATTATGAAGAACTCAAGAAATTAGACAGCAACAAACCAAATAATCCAATGGGTTACAGAGCTAAGCAGAGAATCCTCAACATAGTAATATAGAATGGCAAAGAAAAACTTAAAGAAATTCTCAACATCCTTAATAATCAGGGAAAAGCAAGTCAAAACAATTCTGAGATTCCATTTTATTACTATCAGAATACCTAAGATCAAAAACTCAAGTGACAACTCATGCTAGAGAGGTTGTGGAGAATGCGGAACCCTCCTGCTGGTGGAAGTTCAAACTTGTACAACCACTTTGGAAATCAATCTGGCACTTTCTCAGAAAAGTGGGAATAGCACTACTTCAAGATCCAGTTATGTCACCTGAGTTTTTTTTTTTTTTGAAAACACAATTTTAGTGTTTTATTTTGTAGATTCTACAGACATTTGAATATAGAGTGTACAATCTGTCTGAAGACCTTTTTGTTTTTGTTTTTGTTTTTTTAATGTAATTTATTTATTTTTATATCAATCAGAGGTTAGGTACTTTGCATCCTCGGCGTAGCCCCCTCTCTCTTTCCCTCCCACTCTCCCCATCCCTCCCTCATCTCCTCCCCGCCCACTCCAAGTCCACCAATGGGGGATGATCTCCTCCCCTTCCATCTGACCCCAGTTCATCTTGTCTCCTCAGGGCTGGCTACAATGTCCTCCCTAGCCAGGTTGTTACTTCCTGGCGTGTATGGGGGAGAGTCAAAGAGCCAGCCATCGAGTTCATGACTGAAACATTCCCTGTTCCCCTTACTAGGGTCTTCAGTTGGACACCAAGCTACCATGGGCCACTTCTGAGCAGGGGTTCTAAGACATATCCAGACATGGTCCTTGGTTGGAGAAACTGTCTCATATAGGATCCCTGAGCCCTGCTCAATTTGGTCTTTGTGGAGCTCTTGTTCTCCACAAGTCTTACTAACTTCCCCTATTTTTATTATTATTTCCCGGCCTTTGCTGAAGGCTTGGTTGTGAGTCTTAATATCTGCTTTGCTATATTGCTTTATTGATTCTTTCAGGGGCCCTCTTTGGTATGCTCCTGTCCTGTTGCTTGTTTTATCCTTCATTCAGTGTCCATCCCATTGGTTCATCTAAATGAGCATTGATCATACCAACCTGGGTCCTCCTTCTTGTATATCTTCCCTAGGTGTATAGATTTCAGCATGACCTTCCTATCCTATCGGTCTATATAAGTGAGTATATACCATATGTTTCTTTCTGCTTTTGGGTTACCTCACTTAGGATGATCATTAACAGGTCCCACCATTTGCCTGCGAATTTCATGATTTCCTGATCTTTAATTGCTGAGTAGTATTGCATTGTGTGAAAGTACCACAATTTCTGTATCCATTCCTCAACTGAGGGACATCTGGATTGTTTCCAGGTTCTGGCTATTACAAATAAAGCAGCCATGAACATAGTTGAGCAAATGTCCTTGTTGTGTACTTGAGCATCTTTTGAATATATGCCTAAGAGTGGTATAGCTGGGTCTTGAGGAATCACTATTCCTTATTGACTAAGAAAGCACCAAATTGATTTCCAGAGTGGTTGTACAAGTTTGCATTCCCACCAGCAATGGAGGAGGGTTCCTCTTTCTCCACAACCTCTCCAGAATGCATTTTCACTAGAGTTTTTGATCTTAGCCATTCTGGTAGGTGTAAGGTAAAATCTCAGGGTCCTTTTGATTTGCATCTCCCTGGGCTAAGGACATTGAGCATTTCTTTAAGTGTTTTATTACCATTCTAAAATCCTCTACAGAGAGTTCTCTTTTTAGCTCCATACCCCATTTTTTAATTG
>CM053752.1:49999581-50018299 GCA_028658305.1 Pachyuromys duprasi
CTCTCCATGCCTGGTCCTTAGTTGAAGTATCAGTCTCTGCAGGTTCCCCTGGTCCTAGGTATTTGGGCTCCGTTTTTCTCCTCGTGGATCTCCTGTCCAGTTCTGGTCTTTCTATCTCCCTCTACTTCCATAAAGTTTCTGGCACTCTGCCCAAAGCTTGGCTATGTGTTTCAGTATCTCCTTCGATACCCTACTGGGTAGAGTCTTTCAGAGGGCCCCTGTGGAAAGCTCAGCCTGCAGACTGGGAAGAGATCCTTCAGCTGGTATCTTCCCATTTGAAATCTAGAAGCTGTACAGTAAAGCTGAAGATAAACATGGCCTCACTAATACCTATCACTTCAATCCAATGAATCAACACTATATAACATAACAGATAGTTTATAGACCATACAATGGTAGGGGCAGAGACCTATCAATTTGGAGTAACAGTGGGTAGGTAGTCCCTTTACCTACTTTTTTGTTTTTTAAATAGGAGGGCAGAAGAGACTGTTACATTCCACAAAAGCCCACTGATATGATCATGTTATATGTAGAATGATATGATAATCTCTCACACTTATGTATCTGATTTGCTTGAACTAATGGAAACTTATCAAAAATTGTATTGATTAAAAAAGATGAATCTCAGGTGCTGGGATCTACTCCTTCCCTCTCATAGATTTCCTCTGCTCAGTCAGTCCTCCTGATGCAAGAACTGTGGAAAACTATTTGTGCTTTCTCACTGTTCCTTAAAATTTTCATGCTTGTCTTAGCAGTGTTCGTCTCTTGCTCTGAATCATCTAACTTCGGGATTGAGAGTAGGGAAGATAACACTTATGTGCTTCCAGGTTCTAATGAGGGAGGATGAACCAAAGAGAGTCATGTAGCTGTGTGTTCTCTTCCAGGTCTTCTTGAGGCTAGAGAACTGAAAAGCCACAGAAGGGTTCTAGCTATATTTCATGGTCAGTAAACTTAGCTTATCTCTGTGTCTTGCGTTTGTGTAAGCTTGGTATCTCCTGTTCTCTTGGCTAGTCCTATGTGTATCAAATAGGACAAATAAATCTACAACTAGCTTATTCTTACATTACACTTAATTTATGATATTTAAATCATTGTCTCAGCAAAAAGAAGTAATCGCTGCCTTGGTATTCTCCTTTGGGAATATTTTAATGATATTTATGGTAAATTTAAAAAAAATAACATTGTGCCTGTTGTTCATTAGCTACTCTTATTTACATGGAATAGTTATCTACATGTAATATCTCTCTTTTCTCAAACAAAAAAAATCTTCTTATGACTTTGAGCATTTAAATATAATTTCATTAGAAATATCTCTTTTATGATTCTAGGGCAAATGACTTAAAATATCTTTATGATATAAAGACTTCAAAGGTGACCTAAATTTCTGTAACTATGGCAGATTCCCTTGCATATTGGTACTTTAAAATTAGTTTCCAATTTTAGTAAAAATATTCACACACTCAAAGCAGTAATGAAAGATAGAGAACATGAACATAATTCAATAAAAGTGTAAAAAAGTGTTTCAAAATGGGTTCAAGATTTTATGTATGGGGCATGTAAGTGTTGCTGCATTAATAATTTGGGTTTAGGTGCACATGAGTGTCAACATCTGCTAATCATAAGATGTAATGCATGACTAAGTGTTTAATGTCCTTTTCAACATATATTGCTAGTGGTCAAAAGTAAACAAAAAGAATCCAATCGCAATTGTACCTTCATCGCTCATTTATATACAGAGAGCAGATAAATGTATCGAATCTTTAGAGCCAAAGTAAAGGAATCGTGAGTTAGGTTGTCTCAAGAGCAACCAAACCAGTTAAAGTTTACAGCATAATAAAATACCAAAAATTACCCAGTGTTCAGGGGACAACAAATGGCGGTGATCTCAGCCAGTTACCTCAGAGATTTGAGATAGTAGAGGAATCTTGGTTGGTACACTATCATTGATAATGGCAAAATGCTCAATGGAGACATAAAAGAGTAAAAATGATTCTCAGAGGACTGCCAGTTATTCAGAAGATACTCTAAATATTAGGCCCAGGATAATAATTTGCTTTGAATTATGTTTCTCATACCAGTAAGGGAGACAACTCAGTTATTTGGAAAGCTAATTACAAATATGTTTGCCAGAATTAATTTGAAATATAGCACTTGTAAGCACTCTCTTTCAACATGGTTCATAAAATAAAAGTGTAGCCTTAAATATTGAAGACTTAAATGTTTGTACTCTCAACTTAATTTGAATCCAGTTAGTGACACGTTAAAGTATATCAATTACAAGAGTATTCTCATCACATTTTCTCCCAAAAAATTTTGACATTTTTGAAATGTATCAACTTTACTCTTTAAAATTTTTTTCTTCATATGATTGCAAAAAAAATCTTAGTAGTAATAGAACTAGATGGTTTCAACATAAGAATAAGTTATATATTAGTCACACAGAGTGATGTGTCCGAAATTTAATTATCAAAATTTCAGCTCATATTCATCATTTTCACTTGATTGTCTTCATCCAGATAGAAGTATTTATTTGCTGCCTAGGTGAAGAGCCAAATGAGGAATTATTTTTTGAAGAAAATGTTGATAGAATTCCTCATAAGCTAAGATTGATTCTTAGTGACAAAATCAGGTGGTAAAGCCATGCAAACATTTTCATTGCAGTAAAAACTATTCATGTATTTTTTTGACTGACTATTTGCCTAAGCAGATGAAAATAGAATTTAACAAACTTATAAAAGCCCTTTTATAATTAAAAATATAAGTTAATGCAGAAAGAACCAAGGGTAAGATTACCAAATGGCATTTGAAGAACATAGAACAACTTGTCATATGTTCAGAGAAGTAATGGCTTAAGAATAACTCCTTCTTAATCTAAGTAGCATCTACTATATTAATAAATTCATTTCAGTTACAAACTTAAAACTTGTCGTGATTTAGCTACAAAACAAATTAAGTCTGTATATGTACCAGAGGGTACTTAATGCACAAAGGCAGAAAATGTTAATTTATTTTTGAAAAACTGCTATAATTACTATTAAAATATTCTCAAAGCAGGATATCATGTCAGAGATTACAATATTTCAGTCCATCAAAAATCAGTCTTATGAGTCTTGGACTCTGTTTCAGTCCCCCACTGGGTAGAGTCTTTCAGAGGATATCTATGATAGGTTCCAGTCCTGTTCTCTCTTTTCCACCACATTCAGTGTCCTGTTTGCCCTTCTGATTGGGAATTACGCATCTTCCCTAGGGTCCTCCTTGTTATTTAGCATCTCTATGTCTGTGATATTACAACTGTTATGCTACATTTTATGGCTAATATCCACTTACAAGTGAGTACACACCTTGTATGTCTTTCTGCTTCTGGGTTACCTCACTCAGAGTGATCTTTTCTAGTTCCATTTATTTGTCTGAAAATTTAATGATTTCCTTGTTTTTGATACCTGAGTAGTATTCCATTGTGTAAATGTACCACAACTTCTGTGTCCACTCCTCTGCTTAGATGTAGCCCATAGGCAGCTTAGTCTCCATATGCATTCCCATGTAAGGGGAGCAGGGGCTCTCTGATATGGATTCTGTTTCCTGTTCTTTGTTTGCCTGGAGGGGCTACCTTGCTGAGCCACAGAGGAAGAGGACCCAGGCATTCCTGATGAAACTTGATAGGCTGGGGTAAGGGAGGAAGACTACTCCTTTCAGTGGATTAGGAGAGGGGATGGAAGCAAAGAGGGAGGAGGATGGGACTGGAGGAGATGAGCAAGGGGACTGCAGTAGGGATATAAAGTTAATAAATTGTAAAAAATATAAATTAATAAATTCAATCTAATGTACCTTTTACACAAAAGATAACTTTATGATTGAAGAGAGGGCTAAGGAGCTAAAAATATAAAATTCGATTTACAAGCAAGAGGGTGGGTGTTTAGATGCCCAGATCCTTTGTAGGAATTTAGGCATCTATTCCTCAGATGACAGAGTCAAGAGATACCAGTAGCAAGTTGGATGGTAAGTGTAGCCATTTCAATGATCTGTGGTTTGACTGAGAGACACTGCTCAATCAATACATTGGAAGAACCATGGAAGAAGATTCTTGACAGCATGTGATCCCATAAACATTTACTTCTAAGAAGCCCACATAAAAATATGCACACCTATGTGAACACACACACACACCTCATTAAAACAGAAGATAAAATTATTTGGTATTAAATAAATTCTTCTCATCAAACAATAAGAAAAAATTACATTTTAAAAACAGAGACATTCACTGCATACATTTTTACTCCAGTCTGCTATGGAGCATCTAATTCACTGTGCAATCATTGTGCAATTGTAGTTTTAGGCTTTACAGCTGAAGTGTTTTTAAAAAACGTCATTGCTGTTTATAAAACAGATAAAACACTCTAAGTAATGTGTTAAAAATACACCCTCACTGAAATTATTTGATTTGACTAAGCTGAATGTTTTACTACGTAAATGTCAAACATTCAGATTTTATCAAACTATGGCTAAATGCAGAAGATTAATAATATTTATGGATTAAAATATTTATTATATTTTCTCGGGAGTCCTAGGTCTAAAATTTACTTATTCTAAGATAAAGATATCACTGTGTATGTTCTTCAATTAAATAAAGAAATCAGTTAATGAAAATGTTCTATTATCTTGTTTATTCATGTGCTGGGAAAAATACTGCTACCTCCAAAACAATATGACCCCCTGCTGAGTTGCAATATTGGAGGAGGGGGAAAAATTTATCTCAAATTCTCTAATACAAATAGTCACAAATGAAAAATATACATGTAAAATGACTAAAGGGAAGGGAGGACTGGCTGAAAAAAAATAAAAGAAAGTGCTGAAAATATATGAAGTTGTAAATGTTCATAAATTTGGAAATGGCAAACCTGTCTCCTTGTTCAGCCTAGCTGAACGATGCTGACAAAATATCCCATGAAGCCTTGAGGGTAGAATCAGACACTCCTGTGCACATTGGGGATTTAGAGGGCAGGAGAAATTCTGTAAGTGAAGGCAGCAATTTTTCACGTCTTGACAGTGCTAAGTCAGTCAGCAGGAAAGCCCAGGAAGGGAGACAGGTAGCAAATGAAAAGAAAAGGAGAGAAGCCAGATTCCACACAAGTTAATTGACAAATGGGATGCATTCTGTTCAGGCTTGTTAAACACCAAGTAAACTGTATGCTCCATATTAACGATTCTTTCCAGTTTACTTGTATGGTTTTGTTGTTGTTGTTGTTGTTAATTATAACAATTCCTTTTTAACTTATTTTTCTTTAATTTATTCACTTTACATTGCGATCATAGCCCATCCCTCTTCCTGGTAAACCCTCCTTCTCTCTTGTGAACTCACTTCAATGTCATGTAAAAGACCATGTATGTTTTTCTTTTTTAGCAAATAAATTGTGTTTTTTGAAACTCACTGGACAATTAGATATTCACATGGATAACAAGTATTCATAAAACTATTACTGACAATACCTTTGACTACCCGAATATTTAGAGCATATTCAATGAAATAATGTGAGTGATGAAGTTAAACCTTTGAATGTATTTAACATTACAAATTAACAAAGTGTACAATGCTTGATAATAACCAACAAAAACAAATTTTAATCTAGATGTTTCAATAATACATTAAATACATGATTATGTATTATGAAATAATAAACATAGTATCAATTCATACACACTAAATATTAATTGTGCAAACATCCAATGATTCATAGGTATGTTTGATGACTATATTAAGACAAAAAAGTTCTTTCAAAGTTTGTGAATATTTGCTTTCAAATACTGTAAAAATCCAGAACAATAAAATATCATTATACAAACATTTCAGCAAGTGAAGATCTATCATAAAAAAATGATATCATGGGTTACTGTTGTAACAATAGTGTATACCAATGCTACAGTTACCATAGTTACTAGCAATTCAGCGAGGAGAGAAATTTTATATTACATGATTTTACTTCCAGAATGTATTTTTCTTTGTTACATGGTTTCTAGAGTCATTTGCTTTACTTGTGTTCTATCTTGATGAAATCTTGCCCTCATGTGACACATACATGCTCTTGAAATAGAATACTTTGGTCTGTTTGTGCTAATAAACAATGTATGCTTTAATAATTTTTATTAACTTCATAGTCACATTTTTCACAAAAGTTGTGTGTTGATTAATTTTTCATAATGAACTGATTATTTTTCACTTAACATTGCAAAAAAAGTTCTCACTTAAATTTTCCTGACAACTAGGAAGTATTTTAAAAACAATCAAATTAATTTAACAGTTTTTTGCAGATAATTACTTTTATATACATGTTGTTCATTTTGGACATTGACTGTTCCCTTTCAACACTGCCAAAGTCGTTTACATAATAAATGTATTTCGTTGAAAAGCCTTACTTTCGGATTATATAAATTCCAAAATTTGTTTATTTCTAATAAAGCACATACCATTATTAACTACAGTATATATTTTCAAAATTTCTTAATGAAAGCATATTTTATTAGGGTTTAAATGGGAACCAGTGATATGTAGGATTTTTCAGTTGTAGTTCATGTGCTTTAATATATTTTCATTTTGATAATTTCATATATATATATATGCGAAAGAAAGTATTGTGTTCTGTTTAATATATTCTCTTGCCTATATTTGATGTTTAGGATATGATGTTTTGGAATAACAATAGTTAAAAATGATTGTTAAAGTGAATTATAGAATATATGAATATATACTGTTGTACATAACAATAACAAAGGAGGCTTAAAATTGAAAAAAACAAGGAGCAGTATATGGAGGCTTTGAAGGGAGCAAAAAGAAGGGAGAAATGTAATTTTATTGTAATCTCTACACATAAGAAGTATTTTAAGATTAATATACCTATCATGTTCTCTATTATAAATAAATAAATAAAGCTTGATTACATGACCTTCAACAAAGATCATTCAATATTATTCTGCCTACATGACAATGGTCATTAAAAGAAATCTTGATAAAAATATTAGAATGGAAGTTTTATTCAGATACTGTAAATTTTAGAAAGCAGTAAAATTTTTATTTTATTTATTTTCTTTTCACTGTGACAAATACCTGATGGAAGCAACTCAGGAAACACACTTTATATTAACTTATAGTCTCAGAATATCTGAATCCATCATGATGGGATAGCTCTAGGCCGGTAATCTCTGAGTGAGGCTCTAACTTAGGTTTTATTTATTTATTTATTTATTTTTCTGGCAAAGAGCAGGAAACATTATCACTGGAGGAGGTAAGGAATACTCTTTGAAGACTCACATTTATAGGCTTTTTCCTTTATATAGGACAAAATCCTATGAAGTCAACAATCTTTAAAACAGCACCTTAAACTGATTGAAAATAATTAGAACATGAACATGTGGGATGTATTTCGAATTCAAATAATAACTATGCCATTTGCAGAAATTCTGTAAGTGAATGTTCTGTACACTCATATTTGACTGACTGATACAGCAGTCTTAGAATAGCATGCCTTAATGCCATTTTAATAAGGTAAGTATGTTATTTTAAAATCACTTCTTTGTGAAACAAATTGTAAAGTCAGTAATTCCATTCAGCTTTCATTATATGAGGGGATGAAAATAGCATCTGGTGATAAGAGGAATGTTGTCATTATTAGATAGATTTATCTATTTATTCTGATTAATGCTGAAATAGCAATGATTTTTTGGTTCCCTTATTTACTTAACTTTTGTCACACTTTTACTTACCCGCTTGAATTACAACATGAGATGATTGCAGCTACATTTTTCTTGCCTTGGGAGTTAAGACATATCAAACTTACTCACCAAGCTAATCAATTTTCACTCCTTTTGGAAGCCCTAGGCTTTGCAAATAAGCCCCAGTAAAGAGGGATTGACAGATCAAGAAATCTTTAGGAACTGTTCGCTAGGCAGGACTTTCCTCCTCTTTCTAGTTCTGTAAGAGCACATAAAAGTAATGCCCTGTTTCAAAATGGATCTGTCTTAACTGAATTTGCAAATCTTTACTGTGCAACAGATTTAAAAAAAAAAAACACCACTAAGGAAGTACCATTTTCTTTCTTAAGAGGGAACATACAATAGAGTGCTCGGGGACCTGTTAAATTAATTATTCTCTATTTTCCCATAGCCTGAAACTCCCATTCCTATTTAAAATAATTGTGTCCCAACTGAGAAGTAATGGAATGAAAGAGATGAAGTTCTGCCAATTTTTTACATGAAGTTACACTGAGGCAAATATTTCCAATTCTTTTGATAGAAAGCAGAGATGTCTTTCAAATTAGAATAGTGTGCTATTTAATCTTTATTGATTGGCGGGTTTTTTTTTTTTTCTGGAATAGAGTTTATTCATTTTATAGCACTGTTTCTATCTGTCTACAATTTTCCAATGCCACTGTTCTAGCTCTTTTTGTTTTAGATTAATTTTATATTCAC
This sequence comes from Pachyuromys duprasi, assembly GCA_028658305.1. Classification (NCBI taxonomy): domain Eukaryota; kingdom Metazoa; phylum Chordata; class Mammalia; order Rodentia; family Muridae; genus Pachyuromys; species Pachyuromys duprasi. The sequence goes on from CM053752.1 coordinate 50,008,039, forward strand.
CATCTATGTATCACACATTCAATACTATTAACTGTTTTTTCTGTGTTTTAATACTATTAAACAAAAGTTTCATGTGTTTATATGACCTATTGAAAATATACACATACTACTACTTCCCCAACTCCCACAAGCGCCACCAACCTCATCTCTACCAGATTTATATTTTAAAAGATTTTTTAAATTTATTTACCACTTTTTGTAAGTGTGTGTATGTGTATGCTCATATGTGTTTGTGTGGACAGAGGCCGTAGGAAAGCCTGGTATCCTTAGAAAATGTGCTGCAGCAGCAATATTAACATTCTTATTTGATGGGCCATCTTCTCAAGTTACAATGCCATATTATTGCTTTCTTTATCTATCTGTCTGTCTGTCTATCATCTATCTATCTGTCTACCTACCTACCTATTTGATACTGATAATCCTTCCAGTTAGCGTTGATCATATGCATATAAGTGTGTAGTCATATACTGTGACATGAACAATTATCAGTGACCACATCCCCCCAAAAAATATCACTTCCATTTCCTCAGCAGCCACTGCTAATTTCTTCTCTAAGGAGCCAGGCCTCAGGATACCCTCCCCATCAGTACTGGCTATTTTTTCTCACTTCTTCTTGTATGGGTATTGTACAGGTAAACACAGCTGTTATAAGTTCATGAAGCTAAGAGGTGAGCATTTCATGTTTTGCTTTATTATCCACCCGTTCTTATGTTCTTTCTTCTCCCTCTTCAGACAAGTTCCCAAACACTTTAATGGCAGGGTATTGATACAGATATCCATCCACAACTGAGCGTTCCACGCTATTTATACTTAGAACTTGATATTTTATGTCTCTGTGTATTAAGGATTACCAGTGTAAAAAGTGACCAAAGTTGATAACAGCACAAATCTATAAGTATAAACATACATGTTTAAAATGCTATTTGACAGCATGAGTATTTAGCAACAATTTTTCCTCCCTAGAGACATGAACTCTTGGCTTTGGATAATAGCTCATCGGGGAGAAGTTAGACCTCAAAGGCTATTAAATTTTGAAAACTCACCAAAGGCTTCCTTTCAAGTGTTTCTTTATTTTTCAGGTTAGCCAAACATTGAGCTTTGTTAACTGTGTGTTTATGAACTCTCATACATGCAAGTCATCTAAGGATCAGGCAATAACTACAGAATGCTGAGCCACATGAAGGCTACCAATCTCAATGAGACCAGGCACTTCTGCATGATCCGTTTCCTTTCTTGCTTGTATTACAACAAACTCAAAATATTTGCCTTTGCTTTTCTATTTTGTCCGACATATCATGCTTTCCTTATATCCTTTGCTTTGGTACTAAAAGAAACACATACTTTTCTTCAGTGGCATTGACCTCAGTACTTCACTACTGAACAGTTTCCATGAACCAACTTCCCAGGTTCTAAATGAAACAACTTCTGTTCAAAAAGATTCAGATGGTAAAGTTTTTACAGAAATTGCAAAGAAATGATATAGTGTCTTTCTCCATTATTTTCTTTAGGAAGCTTATCATATAATTCATCCAAATATTATTGAAATATTATTTAGCTGATCACCTTATTAATATAGTCTGCCAGATGTTTCAAATGCAAAGTTATATATTATTTGTATTCAATTAGTAAGCATCTTGGAAGAAATATATACTACATGCATATTATATTTTGCCTTAGTTCTTATTCATTAAACTTATATTTTTCCAATGACTTTTGCCTAAAGTATATAATGCTATTATAATTATAATATATAAATATTGCTTAATCTAGTCTACCAATGAGAAGATTTTGCTCTTTAATGTATAACATATGCCTTCATAATTTATGGTTTACTCTGTAACACGCAGTTAAAATTAGTTTTATTTATTTATTTATTTATCTATTTATTTATGTATTCATACTTATCTACAGCTATAGCTATATCACAATGATATAATAGTATACAAATGGAATTTTATATATCTGAATTATGAACTCTCCCTGTTATAAATTTTTCATTACAAAAAACTAAAAAGTACAAGTAATCCCAAATATGGATTTTTAAATGCAGGAATTTTTTTGATATTCATTCTTTTGAGAATAATTTCCAATGATATACATAAAACTGTTATGTGAAAAAAATTATTCCCTCCAAAAGTAGTTGGTAGAGACAATAAACCATACTCTATCCATTCTATTATTTTCATATACATAGATATGATGGTCATGAAATTCAAGTTCAAAAGATTAGAAAAGTATAAATTTGTCAAATTCAGTATCTCTGTGTACATTACTATAATTACATATTGTTATAGCAAGCAATAACCCTGTAATACAATCATTTAATGTGTTTAATTTATTTTAGATAAGTTTAATAATGAAATATTATATTGAATTCATGTGTGGAAATTAAAAATTGTTCCATATTTTCCAGAAAATATGACTTCATGTAGAAACTGTTAATAGATAAAACTGTGTGTTTAAAAATGTTTTTATATATTAAATTGTATTGAGACAGACATATTACAAAGGTGTTGAACTGTCATAAAAAGGAATAAAGGTTCAGATAATATGTTATTGGAGACAAATGAGAGTGATATTTCTGAAGACAGAAATATATTTTGAACTTCTACGTGTGCATATGGTAAGAAAAGTTAATTACATAATATCTTATTGAAGAAAAAAATCTAGATAAACTCCATTACAGAGTTCATATTTACATTGAAGAAACTGTATGTACGTATCTATCTATCAACTCTGTCTATGTAATTTCTACTGAACACGTTGTTAGTGTTGATGCTAAATTGAGATTTCCTCTAAGCATGTTTTCGTGGAGATCACTAGGAAGTACAACAGCAAGTGAACCCAATATTGTTGACTTCTTGAAAATAGGTATGAAACTGTCAAGTTTTAGAAGAGTTCAGGCAATAAGATACATAAAAAATTATGTGGATAGAACAATACATAGGACATGCTATAGGTTTTTCAAGACAGATACATTGTTATTGTGGTGATAATAAGATGGATATAAGGGATATTTCTGTTCACAGAAATAAATTTTAAATTTCTTCATGTGCGTATGGTAAGAGAAGTTAATAACTTAATATACTATTGAAGAAGAAATATAGATAAAACTACATTAATCCAATTTAATTTAAATTGAACCTTCTGTAAGTATGTATCTAGCTTATATGTCTAGGTGACCCTTTTATTTAAAATTTGTAAGAGAACAACAGGTTGTAGGTTGAGTTAAAGAACTTGTTTCAAAGGAATAAGTTGATGTGTGATAAAGCAAACTACTAGATAGTCTTCTTTCACTATTCATGCATAAAGATGTGCGAACCCACACACATGCCCATGTATCAAGTGTATTCATTCTCCACTTTTCTATCTTTCTCTGCAACATACACACAGGATAAAAAGAAAAATTTAATACAGAAATAAAATGAATGAACAAGCTAGTGAACTGATTGTTAACACTGATGTAAATGAGAATAGAATGGAAGGCATTACTGTTGAAATCAAAGGTTAATGCTATGTAAATGAGCCTCTGAAACTGCTGCTAGTAATCCTGTCTTTCTGACATGTGTAGTCTTGTTGCTATCTCCCCTGGAAAGTCAGCCAGGTTTATCCATCTCTTCCAATTTAGTAAAGTTATGTAGTGTCCCTTTTAGACTACGTCATAGAGGTAAGTCTCCCTCTGACACTTGCATGCTTATTATGCAGAAATACAGCTGAAATCTTCTAATCTGAAATGCAAAGGGTCACCTCTGACAAGAATCTATGTCGCTATGCATCAAACAGTGAGGACCTGGTCCTGCCAACAGTTATATGAGTGAGATAGAAGCTCAAGTTGAGTTTTTGTATAACAGAAAGCTGAGCAAACAACTTAATCAAAACATTCTTGGAAACTCTCACATAAAGGCACTGTAAGTGACACTCCTGTTGCTGACTCCCAGAAAATGATATGCACATCATATTTATTATATAAATGTGTTCTGAGGGTGGCTGCTATGTAGTACTATGTCATTTTCCACTCTACAACTGATTGTCATTTCAATACTCCATATTCTGGAATTCAGCTTTTGTTTTGTTTTATATCACTAATAACATAGATATTTTACATTAAATCATTGGAATATGTGCTTCCTAGATTATAAAATCAAATACAATATTTAATTTGATTTGAGTTCTTAACATTGTTCCATGTGAAACAAAGACAGTGCAAGTATCTTCAGTTATTTTCAATATATCACCTTCTGGTTTTTGTAAATACCACCAGTCAACCAATCAATAAAGTAATATAAACTGAACACCTGCTAGATTCAGTATTTGATACCACAAAATCTCTTTTTGTACCCCCAAATCAGTGTTAAACTTTTTATATTAAATTGGGATTTGAAGAAATAAGTCCTTCTCCACGTTCTATAGACAGAAAATAGCAGAAGAATGATTTGTGTCTGAGAACATCTTACTACATCTTATGAACATAACACTCTGTTCAGTAGTATCAGCTACTTCTTAACTGTGTATAAGCATCACAGAAGGAAGCTACAATATATTTATCCTGTCGTTTGTGCTTTGAGGGCAAAATATCCTGAGATGATTTATTATGGAACAAGCTTACTTTCACCTGGGGAACTACTGGACTTCCTCTTCTAAGAAAATGAAATTGTTTCTTAGTACAGTGCTATATATAATGTAAAAATAAAGAAGGCAAGCAGATAAAAATCAGATATTTCAAGCAATTTTTATCCACTCATTTATTCATACACTTGTGGAGTATAAATACTACTGACAATAATATAAAATGAAAGCAAATACATGGCACAGTTTAGGTCTATTGCTGTTGGGAGTAAAACTGAAAGAGGTCCTGGTTACTCTATTCTGGCCTATCATCTTGTACCTAGTTCATTCAAACAGATTCTACACAGCAGTGTATCAAAGCAGATACTGAGACTCATAAGCAAACTTTGGGCAGAGTGCAGGGAATCTTAGGAAAGAAGGGGAGAGGACCTGGAGAGGACAGGAGCTATACAAGGAAAGCAACACAACCAAAAACTCTGGTCACAGGGGTCTTTTATGAGACTAATACTCTAACCAAGGCCCATTCATATATCTCTAAACCAGAACCCCTGCTCAGATGTATTCCATGGCAGCTCAGTATCCAAGTGGGTACCCTAGTAAAGGGAACAGGGACTGTCTCTGACATGAACTCAGTGGCTAGCTCTTTGACAGCCTCCTCCTGATGGGGGAGCAGTCTTGCCAGGCCACAGAGGAGGAAAATGCAGCCTCTTCAAATGAGATCTGACTAACTAGGGTCAGATGGAAGGGGAGGACCTCCCCTATCTGTGGATTTGGAGAAGGGCATGAGAGAAGATGACGGAGGGAAGGTGGATTTGGGAGGGAATAAAGGAGAGGCCTACAGCTGGGTTACAAAGTGAATAAACTGTAATTAATATAAAAAAATAAAAATTTAATAAAAAAAAAAACTTCTCACACAGGGCTGGAAGCAAACAGAGAGCAGCACATTGTATTCTCAGGATCCATACATAGCAAATACAGACTATCTTGGATGGGTATTCTGATTACAGTACCCTTCGCTGGAATTTTTAGACAAGTTCCATAATCTGAGAATTAGGGTTAATTCATTTTCCTACATTCATTCAGAAAATTAAATGAGCACCATAGTCTAAGGGTCCCTTGACTTCTGACTGTCTTTACCATCAAAAGAATTGTTCTTAATAATCCTTTGCTCATCTTGTGAAATGTAAAGAGTAGATTTACAGTTCTTCAGCAATACTGAAGCACATAAAGAAGATAAATCCATATTGATAAACAATCAATTGGGGTATGATTATTCAGTTCCTCCCAGCATTGCACTAATAGAATTTGTATACATACTTTGAGGAGGTAAAGTCCTCAGAAATTACTTTCCTTTCTTCTATTTAACATAGTGCTTGCACCATGTTCTTAATAAATGCTTTGCTCATCTTGGAAGTCTTCTCAAAAATCAGTGCAAGTAATCCTAAAGACACCTTTCAGTAGGGAACGCCATTAAAATTTAATGACTCAAGCATTTGAAAGATAATATGGGGAACTACACTAATACACAGTGAAATTATCACCTACTGCTAAATGACCCCAGTTTATTTCCTGTTGAGGTACTCCAGTCCAGCTGACCCATGGTTTAACACACATGTCAAGAAGAATCAACATGTTTCATGAAAAATTTATGATTTAACTTATGAGAGATGGCATTTCCTTTGAAAACTGACGGTAAATAAACAGCATTTTATATTGTAAAGGGTAGATTTGTAGCATTTCAGCAATATGAAGCATATGAACAAGATAAGTGCATATTGATTACACAATGAAGTATGATTACTCAGTACCTCTCAGCATCGCACTAACAGCATTTGTATAGATGCTTTGAGGAGGGAGAGACCACAGAAATGACTTTCCCGTCTCCTATTTAACATAGTTCTTATACTATATTAGACGCTAAATATATTTAGGTATTGGCCTTACCTTTGTTGTATATACCAGAAAGTAGAGCTGAGTGGTGAAAGCTAAGTATAAGACAAGTTAAAGTAGAATGCTCTGAGGCAATAGGCTGGTTCAATTAAACAGCAATAGTAGGTGCTCCTCTAAAAGAGATAACCTCACTGGTCCCATATACTTGGTAAGGGATCAAATACTAAACATAATTTCCCTCTCTCCTGCAAACCCTTTCTAATTAGAGAAGTGTTGATTATTGCAGCTATTGCCTTATTAGGGTTATCATGTCATAGCAGTTGTTATGGCTCATAAGGTTAAAGTGGGCCCTTAGAAGCTACCTGTATTCCAGTAGATGGACCAGTCTACCAACTCACTTGCATGCATCACTATCTGGGCTCAGAAATAAGATAAAAGAATACATAAAGTTTGGAGAGCAAAACATTGGCGGGGGTACATAGCGGCAGTATTGAAGGGTAGGAAATGTGGGTGATTTTGAGCATATCACATTATACAGGCTTGGAAATTTGATTTAGCCATTAACAGCACTTGTTGTTCTTATAGAAGACCCAAATGCAGCTTGCAGAAGCAAAGTGATGGTGCACAGCCATGTGTAACTATAGTTCCAACAGTTTCAAAACCCTCTTCTGACCTCCATGATGTACATACTTACATTCAGACAACACTTACACAAATAAAATAATAAATAAATATATAAAAAACAAAACCACAATCTATGCATTGAGGCTTAAATTTATGAAAAACCTACTTTATATGGGGTTCTTAAATGCCTGTGCTTCCTTTCCAACACCCTGATACAAGTTAGTAGAAAAAGCAGGAATAAAGAAAAGACAGAGACCCTCTAGCTACTTTCTGCTGATTGGTTAGAGGCATTGTTTTATTTGTTTGTTTGTTTTTTTGTTTATTTTTTGTAATATCAACCTCAGTCATCAACATACCAAAAATCCACCTAAACATCAAACCAGCAATCCAGAAACTACAACAGCAACCTCAGCAGCAACCAGAGTTATCTGGAATACTTCTCTTTAGCCTTTCAAAGATCTACAAAGCAAAGAAGCAAAGAGACCCAAAGCAATGTAAAGTGATCTGTCTTTGTTTTTTGGCTATATGATACTCTTTCAGAGTGCATATAGGATGTTTTTCAGCTGAACAAAAACCACATGCCTACATAGTTCCCTGCTGACAAACATCATGTACCTTTTCAAGGGTCTGTTTTAGCAGGGATATACCAACAAAAACATGTTTACATTCACTACATGTCCCCCTCTCTGTTAAAAAATTGCTTTTTCTCAAACATTAATAAACTGTATATAATAATTATGAGAATTACTAGGTTAAAAATACATTTACAATGTCCAATCCATTTTTATTTGACAGTCTTGGAGAAAATATTCCAGTATCTATCTTATTCTCTTGAATCCCATCCTAGTGTGTAAAGTTCTATACATTAATAATGTTATCATAACTTACATTTATCAACCTAAAATATGTATTCAGATCCCAAACAACTTAAGCTTAATAATAGTCAGACTATCACTATCTAGTCTTCAGCTTCATCAGAGACTTGAAAAGGAAACTTTACCTAAAATATAGAAAGTACAGGCAAGCAGTGTTTACAAGTATAGAAATGACAAAGACTGTTGACTACCTAGACAATCACCAAAAGTCTCTCTGTGTCATTGGGGCATCCAATTGTCGGCCTATCAACCCAGAATATCTGTCAGACTTATCTGACAGACTTTTCTGTAAAACAGGAATTTTGAAACACCAGCCTACTCCGTCCTTGTAAATCTCAGCAGTCTCATCTCCTGCATCTAGTTTGTCCATTTGGGATAGTATTCTGTCTATAATTGACACAAGAGAATGTTTTCACCCAAGGGCTAGCTTTCCACTTATGAAACCTTTGATGCTCATTGAAATAGAATGATAATGCTTCCAGCAGCATACCTGTCTCATTATTGAAAAAGCCTTAAGTTAATAAAATCTTTAAATGCCATTTTCTGTAGATATCTTTCTGTCTGTCTGTCTATTTGAATCACTTGTTTCTAACTTATTTTATCTGTCAACCCAGAAAAACATTTTTGTAATTAACTGAACTAGTATCTAATATGACCATGGGTTTGGTTCCCTGACTCCTAGTATGCATTTTTAATTATACTAAACAGTTGTTAATAGAAGCTTTTAAAAACACTAGAATTTGACATTGCAGTTTTAATAATTGCATAAATACAAGACCTTAACATGTAACTGAATACAATCTTAAACTTGTGTTAATATACAAAGATCTATACCAATGTAATATTTTTGGCTAATTAATACTCTTTTGCGTAAAAGTAGATTCAATGATCTATCTTTTTTTATTATCATTCCTATTGCCAACCCCTTTAAAATGATAACAAACATCTATCACACATACAATGACCAAAAACTGTCCATCCCCTCTTGGAAGGCACATAGTTTCTTAAATTGCTACCTGCTGATTTGAGATGTAGTTTTTCTTTTGGGGAAGCCCAATAAAAATGGGATATTGTCCAGTCGTAGTAACTCTAATTATTGCTGTCTTGTCTCTGCCTGCTTAGAAAGTTCATAGCTTAACTGTAGTCTGTGATGATGGAGGATCTGCATTGTCCCAGACGCAGATCTTGGCAGAAACTGTTATTGAGGTTGTCTGTCAGAGAGAATCACTAGAATCACCTTGGCTACTTTTGGTATCTGGTCCTCTTGCTCTGTTAAAATATTGATATTCAAAAATATTATACATTTCATATTAGCATAAGTATGGTCTGCACACTGAACACAGTTCAGTTAAGGATGATTCTCTGTAAAATAAATTAGTTATGCCATTTAAAAGAATGCCATGTTAAGTCCTGAGGAATTTGTAGCCAAATATTTATTGACGATGCACAGCTGAAGTCCTGGCTGGAGACATTTTTCGTCAGTCTCAGAGCTGTTCTCCCGTAGAGGGAAAAGCAAATTATGTTACCTGTCCTGTTAAACCTTCTTGATTTCTTCTTTCTGCAGTCAAGATCTTCACAAGGTTCTCCTGCCAAATCTGATTTTTATCAGATTGGATAGAATAACTAGTTTCCTGTTGAGACAATAACTAGTTTCCTGTTGAGACAAGAGCATGTTCTCTTTCCCAACATTTCCTGTTTTTCATTTTGGAATTAGGGCCCTTTCATGTTGATGTAATTCAGAAGTCCTTTCTTAAGCCCAGTGCACCTTAGCAGGTGTGCCTCTTGTCTCATTTAAAATTTTTAAAAACAACATATCAGTATTTAAACTGTTTGGGGGAGATATAGTCCCCTTCTATTTTATGACCACCTTTTAAAAATTCTTGTTCAATCTTTTATAACAGTTTAACATATAGGATTATAAATTATATCTGTAACAGGTTTCATGTCATAATGTCTAAAAAATTGTTGTTTTCCAAAGGATATGCATACTAACGCATCATCAACCCCAGTTTACAAGGGCATCCCCAAGACAGTCACTATTTCTAACAAATGACCTTAGAGTCATGCTTTCCAGAAGTTAAGGCAAAAGCCTACTGGAATTCAGTATCAGAAATTCTGACATGGTATATTGGTTTAAGATCTCCAAACCCTGCAAAATAGAGCATAGAAGCCATCTTGTTCCAAGACAACACTAAAAAGATCTGCATTTCTCCTTTAGCATATACATCTTCATCCAGTAATTGAACCTTGACAATACTAGTATCCAGTCTGTCCGTGTTGGCCCACAGCCAAGGCCTTTCTATCTC
>CM053752.1:50018399-50029345 GCA_028658305.1 Pachyuromys duprasi
TTCTCAGTCTGTCTTTGAATCCAGCTTCCAGGGATGACATTTTTTTTCTGCCTCCAACACTGGATGTGGACCTCTACCTGACTCTGGGTAGTTATTTGGTCCAATGTTAGCTTCTCTGGCTTGCAAGATTCATCTAGCAATAGCCCCTTCTCAAAGGGGCTGCCTTGACTAAGTAAGACTGGCTTTAAGAAATTTGCTTGTGTTAAGGAGCCACTATTTTTTTTTCTTAGCAAGGGATTTCCTCTCTGGTGTTTGTATCAATTTTTGTTTTTCTGTGGGTATAGGGGTGGAGTGAGGGGAGTGTCTATATGACTGGGAAGCTGTGAAATTTCTGCCTTAAAAACTCCGTTGATAAGTAGTATCCCATTGTGTGAATGTACCATACTTTCTGTCTCCATTCCTCGGTAGAGGAACACCTAGGTTGTTTCCAGATTCTGGCTATTATGAACATAGTTGCTCAAAAGTCCTTATTGAATTGTTGGGTATCTTTTGGATATTGGCCTAGGAGTAGTATAGCTGGATCCTGAGGTAGCAGTATTCTTAATTTTATGAGGAAACAACAGGTGATTTCCAAAGTGGTTGTACAATTTTACATTCCCAACAGCAATGGAGGAGGGTTGCCCTTTCTCTACATCCTCTCTAGCATGTGTAGTCACGTCAGTTTTTGATCTGATAGCCATTATGATCGTTGTAAGTTGAAATCTCAGGGGCGTTTTGATTTGCATTTCCCTGATAACTAGTGATGTTGAGCATTTCTTTAAGCATTTCTCTGAAATTTGATATTTCTCTATTGAGAATTCTGTTTTGTTCTGTACCCCATTTTTAACTGGAATTTGTGGTTTATTGGTGTTTAACTTTGTTAGTTCTTTGTATATTCTGAATATTAGCCCCCTGTCAGACGGAGGGTTGGTGAAGACCTATTCCCACTCTGTACACTGTCATTTTATTCTGATGCCAGTTTCCTATGCTTTACAGAAGGTTTTCAGTTTAATGTGGTCCCACTTATTAATTTTTGGATTACTACTCAAGCAATTAAAAACAAGGAAATCATGAAATTTGCAGGCAAATTTTGGGAATTAGAAAGATTGCCTTGACTGAGGTAACCCAGAAGCAGAAAGACACAAGTGATATATATTCAATTATAAGTGGATGGATATTAGCCATATAATGTAGGATAAAGAAATATATAGCCCTAAAGAAGCTAAACAAGGAAGACCCTAGGGAAGATGCTTAATCTTCATTCAGAATGACAAATAGGATAGACATTGAAAGCAGGAGAGGTCAGGTTATTACCTGACAAGACAGGAGCCTTCCACAGAGGACCTCTGAAAGTCTCTACCCACTAGGGTATCAGAGGAGATACTGATACTCATGATCAAACTTTGGGCAGAGTGCCAGAATCCTTATGGAAGAAGAGGAAGATGGAAGACCTGGAGTGAACAGGAGCTCCAGAGAACAGATCCATAATACCTATGCCTGAAGTGTCCTGCAGAGACTGATACTCTAACTACAGACCATGCATGGATAGGAACTAGACCCCTTGTTCAAAGGAAGGCCACTGGCTGCTCAGTTTCCAAGTGCTTTCCCTAGTACGAGGTACAGGGGCTGTCTCTGACATGAACTCTGTGGTAGCTGTCTGATCAACTCTTCCTGGGGGGTTCAGAATTTCCAGAACATGGAGGAGGATGAAGCCAGCCTTGATGAGACCTGATAAGCTAGGGACCTATAGAAGGGGAAGAGGTCCTCCCCTATTAGGGGACTAGGGAAAGGGCATAGGGGGAGAAGACATAGGGCGAGTGGGACTGGGAGGAGACAAAAGAGGGGGCTGCAGAGGAGATATAAAGTGAATAAACTATAATAAATAAATATATGCATTAAATTTAATTTAAAAATCAAAAAAGAAATAAATAAACTGTACTTTCTCTCTTAATGAACAAAACTGAGACTCTGCTCTGTGGTTTTACTTTCTATGTAAGTTCTAGCCCACTTGTTATACCAAAATGTTACACTTACTATTTTTTAAACTGTGTTTTTTTTCTTTTCTTTTAGTTTTTCTCTTAACCTGGATATCACAGAAATAATCGAGACTCTGTTAAATTATTTTAACAATAAGGTTTACAACACAATAACTGTTATTACAGTTATTACACTGTTATTAACCTGTAATTCCACTACTCTTAAATTTCTAAGCTAATTTGGCTCTCTCCCAGTGTATATCCCAGGGATACTTTGTAGATTTTCTGCTCCAGAGCCTTCTCTTGATGTCTCTTGGACCTCTCCTGAGGCTGAATCCCCCACTTTCTCTTCCAGCTCCTCTTCCTCTATCAGGCAGAAAGTCCATCTCTACCTTCTCCCACCATATGCCATAGGTGATAAGCTGCCTTATTGGCATACCATGGGACAAGAGAACAGTGTTTACACAACATTGAGACAATAGATTCTCAGAACAAGGGTTGCATCCAGATGAGGGTGTTACACGCAGCGTTTCAATTACACAGTAATATTGTGCCTACAATTCATTATGAAATCAACAATTAATAAAAAGTTTTAATAGAATAGATCGAGAACCAAATGGATATGTACTTTTCACGTTGCCTATATTCAGTGGAGTAACGGGAGTTTCTGTCATTCTTACCACACACCTCTTCCTTTTAAATTTTCACTCAGAAAAGAGCATAAGGACATACAGAAAACAACAAGAATAATTTAAATATCAAAACATTGTTATATATTTAGGTATAACTAAAGAAGATGCAGCTTTAGTGCACACTGGCCCTTATCATTAGTTTTAAATGTCAACTTGCTATATCCTAAAACTGCTGTGTAGAGTGTTTCAATTAAAGAATTACATAGGTAGGTTCGGTGTGTAGGCATATCTGTGGGTGGTTGTCTTGTTTCTTCATGAATATAGGAAAACCTAGTCTAATTTGGATAACTCCATTCTCTTGGCATGCTAATCTGAACTATGTAATACAAGAGAATGTTAGCTAAATGAGGCAAATAAGTAAGCCAGCTGCATGAGACATTCATTTTTTGTGATCTTGTCAATTGAGCGTGAGGAGACCAGATGTCTCCAATTCTGTCACTGTACCTTCCCACATGATACTGTTCATCTGCGCTTTTAAAATGTTCTTAAAACTAATTTTTATTTTTGTTATTATTATCATTTATTACAATTTATTAAATTTTGTCCCTGCTGTGGACCCCTCCCTCATCTCCTCCCAAACCCACCCTTGATCCCTCTTCTTCCCCTATACCCAAGACCTCCCCTTCTTTTGACCCAAGTATATCAGGTCTCATCAGGACTGGTTGCATTGTCTTCCTATGTGGCCTGGAAAGGCTGCATCCCCCAGGGTAGATAATCAGAGAGCCTGCTACTAAGTTCATCCTTGAAACATTCCCTGTTCCCCTTACCAGGGACCACATTTGGAGACGGAGTCTATTGGCTACATCTGAGCAGGAGTTTTATGTCTCTTCATGTGCTCCAAAATGAGACCAACAGAGCCATAAAAATTGAGCCCTGGGGGCCCTGAAGAACAGTGCATGGAGTGGACCTAAATCCCTGGCTCAGATGTAGTTCATCTACATTTTAAAGCAAAATGAAACTTTCTGATTGTCATGTTCTTTTTTTGATGTGGTATTTATCACAGCAGTAGAAATGGAAACTAAAGAGACATCTAGGATCAGATATCCATTCTAGAATTATATAGTCAAAATTGAGTCCATCTATTCTGATAATTTCTTGTCTCATTTAAATGAAAAATGTCCAATAAAAGCAGCTTAACAAAAGAAGAGCTTTTTTTTTCCTTATTGTTCACAGAATCAGTTAAAACATGGTGGAGAGGGCACATTGGCAGCAGCAGGAACTTTCTGGTTTCATTGTCTTGCTAGACAAGAAGCTGGGAAGATTCAGAAGGCTCCATAACCTCAAGACCCATCACAGTGACAATACTATAGAAGAAATCCAAACTCTTCTTAAACAGTATTGACAAATGGCTAAGGACCAAGTGTTCAAAACTATGTTCCTATTGGGGATATTTTAAATCAAATAAGAGCACTACTAAAATGTGGAAAAATCACTAAATTATACTTTATCAAATATTTAAGTCATAGTATTTCAATTGCAAATATACCCTAAATAAAAAATTAAGAAAATAGACTAATTATGCTAAATCATGAATGAGTCAGTCCCGTTTTATTGAATCTATGTGATTTTAAGTTACATGATATTAAACAATAAGTGAAATTAAATCTGAAGGTTGAGATGTTTTTCATTTTTCTTACACTTTGTACTGATTCAAAATAACAAAGAAGAATTTTTGCTTCGAAGTTCATAATAAATCCTAACTTTCCAAAACAACACAAAATATCAAACACTTTAATTAAGAGCTGAAGTTTTTGCATGAAATATAACAGCAAAATATGAAAAGAAATAAAGGGAGTAAGCAGAGCTATAATTATATTTCTCATTTTATAATACTTGTCATAATTCTGTGATAAGTGATTCTGGGACATAATATTCTAGGTATAAAGTGTTTATCTCCACAAAATGCAGAAGTCTTAAGACATCAGGTATTAGGCCGTAAATTATAACTTTTGAGGCTCCAAATGTCAACCTACTGCTCAGGAAGAATTAATTTCAGATTTTATATATTTAGAACACACAGCTAATGTCAAATCATGAAATAATTATCACAAAATTACTTTTATTAATAATAATAGTAATATGTTTATGCTGTACTCCATAATCAGCAAGGTTATTCCAGCAAGCTACACAGCAAGAATAAGTTAAACACTTCACAGGATAATTAACTTTGTCAGGGTACTAAGCACCGTTTAACATACTGCAGTTGCTATTTAGTGGATGGCAGAGCTTCAACTAAGCCAGGAAATGTGGCTCCGCAGCTTGAACATACTGATTTTATTGTTCTCTGTATCTTTTAGTCTTTAGTGGTTCTCCCCTGGGCAATGCTCTTACACATATTTAAGAAGAATACAAATCTTTGTATTGTTGCCTATAGTGCCATGCTTTAAACTGGTAGTTTTTATAACAAATATTATGTTGAAAATTATAGGCTGTTACACCATGTGGGCTAAGTTTCTTCCTTTGAAACATTAAAAGATGGTGTTCAAATGATAAAATGGCATGACAAAACCAATTGGCAACTCATCTCAGAGTAACAGTAGATATTTATCCCAGAATGTCTTTTATTCAATTGGACTTTAAAATAATAAATTGCATTCATTAAAAAAATCTCCCTTTTTGAAAATTTCATAATTTATATAATAAAACGAATTATATCTACATTCACTAACTTCATTTTAAAAATCTTTTTTATTTTTTATTAATTACAGTTTATTCACTTTGTATCCCAGATGTAGCCCCCTCTGTCATCCCCTCCCATTCCCACCATTCTTTCCTCTTCTCCTCCCATTCCCCTTTCCAAGTCCATTGATAAGGGTGGTCCTTCTCCCTTCCCTCTGAACCTGACCTATCAGGTCTCATCAGGACTGGCTGCATTGTCTTCTGTGGCCTGGTCAGGCTGCTTCCCTCTCAGGGAGAGATGATCAAAGAGCCAGCCACTGAGTTCATGTCAGAGACATTACCTGTTCCCATTACTAGGGAACCCACTTGGAGACAGCTGCAATGGGCTATGTCTGTGCAGGGGTTCTAGGTTATTTCTATGCATGGTCCTTGGTTGAAGTATCAGTCTCAGGAAAGACAATTTTGCCCAGATTTTTTGGTTCTGTTGCTCTCCTTGTGGAGCTTCTGTCTCCACCAGATCTTTCTATCTCCCCCTTCTTTCATAAGTCTGCTTGTACTCTACCCAAAGTTCAGCTATGAGTGTCAGCATCTGCTTTGATAACCTGCAAGGTAGAGTCTTTCAGAGGCGCTCTGTGGTAGGCTCCTTTCCGGTTCCTAACATCTTTATTTGTAATAGCTAGAGGTTGGAAACAACCCATATTTCCCTCAACTGAGGAATAGATACAGAAATCGTGGTACATTTACACAATGGAATATTACTCAGCAATTAAAAACAAGGAAAGCATGAAATTTGCAGGCAAATGGTAGGAAGTAGATAAGATCATCCTGGCTGAGGTATTCCAGAGGCAGAAAGACAAGCATGGTTTATGCTTACTTATAAGTGAATATTAGACATGTAATATAGGAAAAGTATAATAAAATCTGTACACCTAAATAAGGTAAGCAAGAAGGACCCTAGGTAAGATGATCAATCCTTACTCACAGAGCCAAATGGGATGGTCATCAGAAGAGGGAGAAAACAGGGAATAGGACAGGAGTCACTAGACCCTTTTGATGCCCCAATAATATAACAGCACCTGAAATCAGAAGGAAAACTTGTTTCAGCTTTATCTTCACTGACCCCAATTAAAAATAACATCGTCCTGTTTCATTTTTCTTTTGTTCTATAAAAAGAAATGAGATGGGATTTGTTTTTCATTTATTTAGATAAATCTGTACTAAACTCATGTTTTCTAAAGAAAGGTATTCATTATTATTTCCTAAGAATGAATATAAATAAGAACAATTTTGCATATATTTTGATATTATTGAAATATGTTCTTTGTTCCTTAGGAAATGCTTTTTAGTTATCCCCTTCCGGAAGATGACTTCATGTTTCTTCAACCTTGTCCCACCAATTTTATTTTTTACCTTCTGTCATTGTAGCATTGTGACTTATCATTCAAGTTTTCTGGGCATTGAAATAAATGATTATTGGTTGCTCAATGTCGCAATACAAGCAATGTATATTGTGATTGATTTGCGATCATTATTTGTTATGAAAATATATGTAGTGATTGGTGACAGTGGAAATTACCATGATCACAATACATCATGCTGATTTATAACATGAAAATATTTAAGATTACACCTAATAATTTTGTTATGTTAAAAACAAAAAAATGACAGGGACATTATGTTAGAAAAACATTTAAACTAGTATTTTGAAATAATAATATAAGCCAGTAGTAAAATACCTAATTTGGGAAATCTGTAATATGTTTAAAGAAGGTCTTTGAAACCTTTAATTTTTTTCTTTGTTATTATTATGATTTATTAAAATTTATTCATTTTGTAACCCAGCTGTAACCCCATCTGTCATCTCCTCATGGCCCTACCCTCCTTCCCACTTCCCCCACTGTGTCCCTTCTCTAATCCACTGACAGGGGAGGTCCTCCTCCCCTGCCATCTGACCCTAGCCTATCAGGCCTCATCATGAATGCCTGGATCCTCTTTCTCATTGGCTGAATAAGGCTGTCTCACCAGAGGGAGATGATAAGAGAATAGACATCTGAGTTCATGCCAGAGACTGGACCTGCTTCCCTTACTAGTGAACTCCCTTGCAGACTGAGCTGCCCATAGTTTACATCTGAGCCAGAGGTTTCTATATTTTTTCATCTGCTGTAGGAAGAAAAGTTTCTTTGTTGGTGGCTATGTATACAGCATAATGTTATTATGAGTCATTTAAATGCTGCATTATTTTAATAGGATGATAGTATTTGGTTTTACCCTAGGTCACTGAAATATTTAGTCTTAGATTCCTAGTCATCACAGAAGTGTCAGGAATGGGTTTCATCATGTAGACTGAGCCATAAATTAAATCAGATATTGATTGAGTACCTCCATCAGTTTTGGTGCTGGCTGGGGTTTACATTCTCAGTACAGAAAGTTTCATTTGATGACAAGGTATGCCCAGTTGAGACTCTGTCTCTCCACTATTTGTCAATTATATTTAGATTGCCTTCAAATATGTATACCTTTTACAAAGCTTTCACTGTATTAGGTTTCCATACTATACCTCAAATGGCCCTTAACTTTGGCTTTCACTTCATGGATTCCAGTCCTAGTTCCTGTTTTCCCTTTCCATTCTGAACTGATTGTCACATTCCAGTTCACTCATTGAATCCATAAACATCCATCCTATTTCCCTTTCCTAAAAAGATCTATATCTTCTCCCAGTCCCTTACTATATACATAACCGTGCCTTTACAGCTAGTAGGTGGTTTAGTATTTATTCAACAATAATATCTACAAATAAGCAAACATATACCATATCTTTTTCTGGGTCTTGGTTACTTTACTTGTGTTGATTCTGTGCATTCTCAATAGAGCAGCAATGAACATAGTACAGTAAATGTTCCTGTGGTAGGATGAAGCATATGTTAGGTTTATGCTGAAGTGGTAAAGCTGGATCTTGAAGAGGTCCATTCCCATCTTACTAAGGAAGAGCCACAGTGTGACTAAAACTGTAGTAGTGTCTTTGTTTTGATTTTCATTGATTGTTTTGTTTTGATTTTTATTTTTTTTAAATAAACTTGGGTTCTCTTATGTTTGGTGAAATTCTGATTTTCTAATTATTTCAGCATAAATTATAATAAGGTATTAATTAAGAAACTCTACTTTGAAAGTGCATGTCTGCAAAACATAAGTTATTTGAATAACCTAATGGAATGCTCTGAACACTATAACAATTGCAGCACTGTCAATGTCTCTGCAGTGTTGAATATAATAGAGGAGCTTACAATTCTTAAAGGCTTATAACTGACAGTTTACATACCTCCAAATTTGTAGCTAAAATTCTCCTCACTCAAATAAATATATTAGGAACTTTGTTCTTTCTGTGGTGATTTTTTTCCATAAGGGTTTAAACACTGGAATCAATTCTCTTTTAGGAGAAGGAAGCTTGCCTTCTTGCTTCCAGCATATGAGGTTTCAGTGAAGGCCATATTGGTTTAGGACGTACAGCTTCATCAGGCATCAAATCTGCTGTAATCTTAGACATTCTTGCCCTACCCCTGCCAGAAGAGCAAAAAGTAAACTTTTACTGCTATACTCCACTTAATTTATGTTGTTGTTTATGACAAACTAGAAAAAAAGTTTGTCAAGCAAAGTATATTGATATTCTGTAGCACATACAAAATAGCAAGCAAACAATAAAACTAGTATAATTAGAGAGTGTAAAATTCCATTTGGACATTACAATGTGAGTGATTCACTCTCAGTTGAGATTGTCCTTTCCTTCTGCTAGGTTTTCTCCAGAATTATTTTGGGATAGAATTATTTTTAGTATCCTTTTTCTTTCAGAGTCATCTGCTTAAAAGGCAGGGAAGGCTTCTCTGTATTATCTGATACTTTCCCATTAGCCATTCATTATACATGGCTGAATTTTCAGGGATCATTTCCTGAAGCAGAAATATTTGTCTTATGGATCATCAGTATAAACTTAGCTGAACATGTCAGAATATACCTGCAACCTTGAAAGTCCTGATGCCATAAGAATTATAAGTGTGGAGAAAATTTTGGATATATCATAAGAATATGTCTACAAAACTAAAAACAGATCTTAGAAAATAAATATTTAAAACTATATGTATCCTTGTTTGTATACATACATATGTACACATTTACCTCAATGAATCACATTAATTTGTATTATAACATTTCTCTATTAGTATATATACTGGGTCTATAGATTGGACAAAGGACTGAGTATTTGTACCATTCAATTACTTTCTTTGCCTTTCACTTTGAGTTAATAACTTTTCTTGCTTCAAATTCTAAGACTTTTTCTCAAGACAATAAAACTTAAGTCCTTCTTAGAACATTTTAGTCGTCATTGTCACTTCAATATTTTCTAGAAAATAAAAACACAGAATGTCACAAATGGAATTAATTTTACCATTTTAACTGCACATTCTTCATCAAATAACTATTCAGGGGGTTCTCATATCTACAAATATTAACCATTATTAACCTATTTATAAATGGAAGAAATTTGTAAAATTTATTTTTTTAATTTTATTTTTTTAAACATTATTAATTTATATTAATCACAGGTTATGTACTTTGTATCCCAGCCGTAGCTCCCTCCTGCATTGCCTCCCTATCCTCTCCATCCCTCCCTCATCTCCTCCCTGCCCTTTCCATGTCCACTGATAGGGGAGGACCTCCTCCTCTTCCATATAACACTAGCTTATCAGATCTCTTCAGGACTGGCTGCAATGTCCTCTTCTGTGGCCTAGCAAGGTTGTTCTTCCCTTCAGGGGCAGGGGGGTCAAAGAGCCAGCCATTGAGTTCATGTACAAAATAGTTCCTGTTCCCCTTACTAGGGTACCCACTTGGATATTGTGCTACCGTTTGCTACATTGAAGCATGGGTTCTAGGTTATATCCACACCTGGTCCTTGATTGGAGAAACAGTCTCATAAAATAACCCTGAGTCCTGATATATTTGGTCCTTGTGGAACTCCTGTCCTCTGCAGGTCATAATAAGTCCCCCTTTTTTCATATGATTCCCTGCACTCTCCAAAAAGGTTGGTTGTGTGTTTTAATATTTGCTTTGATACACTGCTAGGCAGAATCTTTCCGAGGCCCTCTGTGGTAGGCTCTAGTCCTGCTACTTGTTTTCTCCTACATCCAATGTCCACCCGATTTGTCTTTCTAAGTGAGGATTGATCCTCTTACCCCAGGTCCTCTTTCTTGTTTATCTTCTTTAGGTGTGTAGATTTCAGTATGTTTATCCTATCTTATAGGTCTATATAAGTGAGTATATACCATGTGTGTCTTTCTGCTTTTCAGATACCTCACTCAGGATGATCGTTTCAAGGTCCCACCATTTGCCTGCAAATTTCATGCTTTCCTTGTTTTTAATTGCTGAGTGGTATTCCATCTTGTAAAAGTAGCACAATTTTTGTATCCATTCCTCAACTGAGGAACATCTGGGTTGTTTCCAGGTTCTGGCTATTACGAATAATGCAGCTATGAACATAGTTGAACATTGTTGTGTACTTGAGCATCTTTTGGATATATGCCTAGGAGTGGTATAGCTGGGTCTTGAGGAAGCACTACTCTTAATTGTCAAAGAAAGCACCAAATTGATTTTCAGAGTGGTTTTACAAGTTTATATTCCAACCAGCAATGGA
>CM053752.1:50029845-50046331 GCA_028658305.1 Pachyuromys duprasi
TGTTTATATGGTGGATCACATTGTTGGATTTCCATTTATTGGACCACCCCTGCATGCCTGGGATGAAGCCTACATGGTCATGGTGGATGATATCTTTTATGTGTTCTTGGATTCGGTTTACAAGGATTTTGTTGAGTATTTTTGCATCAATGTTCATAAGAGAGATAGGTCTGAAATTCTCTTTTCTGTTGGATCTTTGTGTGGTTTAGGTATCAAGGTGAATGTGTCTTCATAGAATGAGTTTGGTAATGTTCCTACTGTTTGTATTTTGTGGAATAGTTTAGAGAGAATTGGATTTAGCACTTCTTTGATGATGTGGTAGAATTCTGCACTGAATCCATCTGTCCTAGGGCTCTTTTTGTAAGGGAGGCTGTTGGTGACTTCTTCTATTTCCTTGGGGGATATAGGTCTATTCAATCTTTCTACCTGATCTCGACTTAATTTAGGTAGATGGAATCTATAAAAAAGCATCCATTTCATTTAGATTTTCAAATTTTGTGGCATATATTCTGTTGTGGTAAGACCTAATGATTGGATTTCTTCAGTGTCTGTTGTTATGTCCCCGTTTTCATTTCTGATTTTGCTGATTTGAATTGTTTCTCTGTGCCTTTCTCTGTGCCTTAGTTTGGCTAAGGTCTTGTCTATTTTGTTGATTTTCTCAAAGAACCAGCTCATGGTTTCACTGATTCTTTGAATAGTTTTATTTGTTGCTAATTGATTGATTTTACCCCTTAGTTTGATTATTTCCAGCTGTCTGCTCCTCTTGGGTGTGTTTGCTTCTCTTTTTTTTTCCCTAGGGCTTTCATTTGGGCCATTAAGTTGCTTTATGAGATGTCACAAATTTCTTCTTGAAGGCACTTAGTGCTATGAACTTTCCTCTTAACACTGTCTTAATTGTGTCTCATAGATTTGGGTATGTTGTGCTTTCATTTTCATTGGATTCTAGAAAATCTTTAATTTCTTTCTTTATTTCTTTCCTAACCAAGCTGTCATGGAGTAGCAAGTTGTTCAGTTTCCATTTCTATGCAGAATTTTTGCTGTTTCTGTTGTTGTTGAGGTCCAGCTTTAGACCATGATGGTCAGATAGGATACAAGGGACTATTTCAATTTTCTTGTATCTGCTGAGGTTTGCTTTGTGACCAACTATATGGTCTATTTTGGAGAAGGTTCCATGAGGTGCTGAAAAGAAGGTATACTCTTTTGATTTTGGATGAAAGGTTTTGTAGACATCTACTAGGTCCATTTGATTTCGGGTCTCTGTGAGTGTCCTTGTTACCCTATTTTGCTTTCTGACTGGATGATCTGTCCCTTGGTGTGAGTGGAGTGTTGATGTCTCCCACTGTTAAGGTGTTGGGATCTATGTGAGATTTCAGCTTTAATAATGGTTCCTTTACAAATGTAGGTGGTCTTGTATTTGGGGAATAGATGTTCAAAACTGTGATGTCCTCTTGTTGGAATTTTCCTTTGATGAGAAGGAAGTGACCCTCCTCATCCTTTTTTGGTTAGTTTTGGTTGAAAGTCTGTTTTATTAGATTCTAGGATCGCTACCCCAGCTTGTTTTCTGTGTTCATTTGCTTGAAACACATTTTTCCAGCCCTTTACTCTGAGGTAGTATTTATCTTTGTTGCATAGATGTGTTTCTTGGCTGCAGCAGAATGTTGGATCCTGTTTCTGCAACCATTCTGTTAGTCTGTGTCTTTTTATTGGAGAGTTGAGTCCATTGATGTTGATGGATAATAGTGACCCATGACTGTTATTTCCTTTTATTGTGGAGTTGGTGGTCTTCATTGCTTTTTTTTTTCTCCTCTTTTAATTTTTGTTGGGAAATTCTGTATCCTATATTTTCTTCGGTGTAGTTGTTTTCATTTGATTGGAATTTTCCTTCTAGTGTTTTCTGTAGAGCTGGGTTGCAGGGTAGATATTGATTAAATTTTGTTTTGTCAGGGAAAATTTTGTTTTCTCCATGTTTGTTGATTGAGATTTTCTGGGTATAGTAGTCTTGGTTAGAATCTATGTTCCCTTAAAGACTGCACGACCTCTGTCCAGTCTCTTCTAACTTTCACAGTTTCTGATGAGAAGTCTGGTGTGATTCTGATATGTCTCTCTTCATATGTTACTTGACCCTTTTCCCTTGCTGCCCTTAATATTTTTTATTTGTTTTGTAGGTTTAGTGTTTTGACTATGATGTGACATGATGTATTTCTTTTCTGGTCTAGTCTATTTTGTGTTCTGTAGGCTTCTTGATGTTTATGGACATCTCTTTCTTTAAGTTAGGGAAATTTTCTTGTATGATTTTCTTAAAAATATTTTCTGGTCCTTGGAGCCTGGATTCTTCTTTTTCATCTATTCCTATTATTCTTAGGTTTCTTCATTTCATGGCATCCTTGATTTCTTGAATGTTTTGTGTTTGGGACTTTCCTGATTTTAGGTTTTCTTTGAATGAGGAATCAATTTCAGCAAGTGTATCTTCAGCTCCTGAGATTCTCTCTTCCATCTCTTGTATTGTATTGGTGATGTTTACCTTTGTGTTTCCCGATCTTTTCTCTAAGTTCTCCAGTACCAGGTTTTTCTCTGTTTGTGTTTTCTTTATAGATTCTACTTCTGCTTTCATGCTTTGCATCATTTCCTTCATCTGATTGAAGGTGGCTCCTATTTTTGTATTTGTTTCCTTTTTATATGTTTCTAATTGTTCCTCTACGTGAGCCATTATATTCTTTTGCATTTCTTTGAGGGCTCTGTTCGTTTCCTCTTTTTGTTCCTGAATTAACTGGATAATCATAGCTTTAAATTCATTTTCCTAAGTTTCTGCTGAATTAAAATATCCATTAGTTTTCGGTGTTTCTGGTGGTACCATGGTGTCCTTATTTTTGTTGGGTGAGTTCTTAAGTCGACCTTTGGCCATTGCTTATATATAATCTTTGCTGTTTCTTCTTCAAATCTGACCTTTGGACTGGAACCTTCTTACTCTGGTTTCTGTAGAATTCTTCAAGTAGATCAGTGGGGAGCAGCGGTTTGAGAGTGTGTTTTTGCTTCAGTTGTTCCTGGAAAACAGGATTATTGTTGTTTTAGGGCCTACAGTTCAGTCCCTTGGTTGCTGTACTGAAAATGTTGTTCTGCAGCTCAGAAGCAGCATCTCCCTGGCACCACCATCTTGTCATAAAGTTTATTTTTAATTTATATATTCACTATGGATCTTGATCATAGCCTCCTCCCTCCTCTCTTCCCAGTCCCACCATCCCACCCTCTTCTCTTTACCCACCCTACCCTTATTCTCAGAAAAGTGTTGCCCCACACTAACCCAGCCTGGCATATCAAGTCTCATCAGGAATGAGATGATTCTCATTCACTGAGGATAGGTGAGGAAACGCCTTTAGGGAGAATTGACCAAAAAGCAGCCAACAGAGTCCATGTCATAGACATCCCCTGCTCTACTTACTTGGAGACCCACAAGAAGATCAAGCTGTAGGTTAAAAATGTTAGGGAGCCTAGTTCCAGTCCATTCATGCTCTTTGGTTGGTGCTTCCATCTCTGTATGCCCCCATGCTCCTAGGTTAGTTGACTCTATTGCTTTGTTTTTCTTGTCCCCTTGGGTCCTTTAATCCTTCGACCCACACTTCTACAAAACTTCCTGAGCTCCATGCAATGCTGGCTGTGAGTCTCAGCATCTGATATGATCAGCTGCGTGGTGAAGTCCCTCAGAGGACAGTGATGTTCTCTGTATTTGCAAGCGTAGCAAAGAGTTGTTGCTAGTGTCAGGGGTTGGCTCTTTCCCATGAGGTATGTCTGAGGTTGGATATTGACACTGGTTGGACATTCCCTCTGTCTCGGCTCTATCTTTATCTCTGCACGTCTTGTAGGCAGGGTAAAAGGATTACCATGAAGGCATAACCAGAAAACATAATATGTAGTCACTTATTAGCATATATTATCCGTATATTACAGGATAACCCTACAACAATTCACAAACCCACAAAAGCTAAGTAACAAGCGGAGCCAAGGGAGGCCCTCCTTGGATCTCATTCAGATGGAGAAAGAGAAAAGACATCAGAAGTTGATGAAGTAGGGGAACTGCATAGGAGAAGGAGTGGGAAGGGAAACAAGGAAGGGTGGTTATCAGATGTGGCGAGAGTCAGGAGGGAGGTGAGAGGGGTTGGAGATAAAATGGAAATTGGCCAAGAGTAGGGTCATCTCTGAGGCAAGCTGGGGACAGGTGACAGGGTAGGCTTCAGGGAGGATATGGCGATAACTCTAGATGAGCCTCCTAGAGGCAGAGCATATGGAGACTAAGGACGCCACCTTCTAGCCAGGTAGGATATATAGTGGTGGCAGGGAAACACCAATTTACCTACAAAGCCTTGGAACCAAAATTTACCCTGACTACAAGATATGGATGGTAGAACTGGAAATGAATTCTTATCGCTAAAAAGTCTTGGTAAGAAGATTTTTTTTTGTCTGATGAGAACCTATTTCAGAATCACAATTAAAAATTGATATCAGCTTCTTTAGATTTGGCAAAGCAGACCAAGCATATTAGGAATAAGTGATGTTGCCTGTTCTGTCTTTTTGAAAGTAAAAACAAATTTTTTTTGAAAATTATTAGAAATTAGAAGTCATGGTATGTTACTTGGCTTTTCTAATATGTTTATGAAGGAAATGTGATGGGAGCTAGGGTTCAGATACCAAAGTGGTAAGACAACCTGCATAAAAAAATGAACAAAATTTTAAAAATGCTCAAAATAATCTTCAGAAAAACCATCCATTTATTATGATTTATTTAATTCATGCTTTCATGGATGAGTTGGGTGTTTTCATTAACATTATACAATTACCCAAATTCCCAACTCACATGACCTTTACTCTCAGTGCTGCATATTGTAATGTAGTCATGCAGTGGTATCTAGCTAGCACTGAGGTACCAGAGAAACACTCCTCTGAAGCTACAGTCCCTGCATTTTTCCTCTCCTTCTGACTTCTCTCTCAAGCTCAGTATCAACTGGCTGTTTTTCCTGTCCCCAGAGTTCTGCGTTGTCAGCAAATTCATTCAGTATGAAAAAAGTTTTCAGATTTTTCTTGTTTTCGTTTGTATTTGAGGTACCTCCTATCTTTTTATGACTTGATCATATATTTTTTTAGCATTCAATTTACCAGTTTATTTTATCTGTAAACCTTCTAAAGAGGTTGCTGAATTACGTTGCTGAATGACACATTTGGTAATAATGAAGAGTATCTACAGGCAGGTTTTTTTGTGTGCATAAATATTTTCTGCTAATTTGGGTAAATAATGCAGTGTGATTATATTGGACTTAAAATAAATATCTGTGTAGTTTTGATGGAAGCCTTCAAACACAAAATTTCTTACATAATGCCTATACTCTATATATCTCTACTGTGAGCAAACTATGGATATCTTTTAATAATTATCTTCCTTCACATGAAGCTAGATATGCACAGATTTTAATAAAAACATCTTCCAGAATTCCATGATAATGATTTATTCACACATGACTGAACGTCTTTACTCTCTTCTTTTCCCTTTTTTTAATTTTTGTTTTAACTATATAAATTCCTAAAGTTATCATTTTGGGAATAGGAGTGCAATGGTTATCCATAACATAAAATAAGGCAATGAACTGTAAACTAATAAATTAGAATATAATACCTTAATCAACTATTGGAATCATTCCAGGATTGGTGTTCTGTAATGCTTGAGTAATTTTCTTGTGTTGTGAATAAATTGATATCTTTAATCTCTTTCATGAGATCCATATTCTCTATTAAACCAGCTTTCAACACAAAGTTAACGTGGGAGAAATTCTTAGAGAAATGACTAATGAAAAGGATTTCAAGTAGCCAACTTCTTGCTTACTTTGAGATGCATTACACAGTCTGGACATAGATAAATAGCCTGCTCATAGTATTTTTTCTTTAGAAAAAGAGTTCCTCAAATTCATAAAGTCCACAGTAGCAATTAATAAAATGTTTAAAGAGATGGATTGAATTTCAGAAAGAGTTAAACTCTAAGAATCAACTATATCCAGGTCAAAAGTCCTGACAGACTATCAATTTGCACAGTAAAAGTTCTGGGATAAGAGCCAAGAGATATCAAACACAGATAAAGAACTGTAAATCTTAAGAATGATGTTCTTTCTGATTCTACAGGACCTCCTTACTTATCTCACTCTTTTCAACTGAAGGAAAACTTTCTCAGATTCTTAGAGGACTATGAAACAGAGTTTTCAAGTGTAAAGACAGCAAGCGTTAGTCCTTGCTATTATGCTCATTAGAATCAGAAATATATGCACAGATTCTAAAGTATATGTTATAATCTAGTGATTGTGTGTAAAGAAACAATGTATTTTATGTAATTTGCAACACAAAACTACTGAATTTTGATAAAATGAAAGTATGAATATGAGGTTGCTAGGTTGCTGACTGAAAGTTCTGTGTTAACTTATACAGATGCTACAGATAAAATGTCTAATCATGACTAATTGGAGGGCACAAAGTAAAGGTCAAGCAAATTGGACATTCTAAATGACATGTCAAGACAGAGTAATGTTTAGCAAAATTATAATTTTCAATCAAATAATATTGAGCACAAGTTACTGAAAATAAAATTGAACTATTTCACAAGTTTTGATAGAAATATGAGAGACATAAATTCCCATTTATTATTTGATACTGTTTAGATGACACATTGCAACTATCTCTGGACATTATTTGCTTAAAAATGTGTCATCTACATATCTACCAACATGAAATATATTTTGAAATAAATTTTTTCATTATATTTTATGTGATGCAGAGATCCACATTAATTTGTAAAGTTAAGTGAGAATTTTCCCTTTGTGATTGTTTGTTTGCTATTGGTTTACATTATATAGAGTGAAGGAGATATAATTTACAAAATATACAAAGTTGAAATATTGTTCATTTACAACAAAGATTTCAGCTAATAAAATTGAGAGTTATGAGTAAGGAGATCATTCCCATTTAATCCATATTTTAAAAAGTTACTCTAGGAGGAGTCTTACCAGGTCACAGAGTAAGACAAAGCATCCATTCCAGATAAGACCTGATAGGCTAGGGTCAGAGGAAAGAGGAGGAGGACCTCCCATTCATGGACTTGGAGAGGGGTATAGGAGAAGATGAGAAAGGAAGAATGGGATTGGGAGGGAAAGAGGGATGGGGCTACAGGTGGGATACAATGTGAATAAAGTATAATTAATATAAAACATTAAAATAAAAAATTATCATTTTACTACGTCTTATTAGATTAATAATGGATAATTGTGTAAATGTAATTTTAGACAATAAAGATTTCTTTAGTTACAAGAAACTAGAAAGATAATTAGTTAATATATTTCAACTGCAATTTTCTTAATGGCTAGGAAAAATAAATAATTATTTATGTAAATGTATGATGCATAATGTAATATATAAATAGTTATAAAATTTATATTTATATATAAAATATATGTCCTCAAATAAATATTTTCAGTATTTAGAAACATTGGAGGTGTTTCTATTTAATTTTCATTTATTTAATATTTATTACAATTTATTCACTTTGGGGGAAGAGCATTGAACACAGTGGCACAGGAGACCACTTCCTGAACAGAACACCAACATCACAGGCTCTAAGATTAACAATCAATAACTGGGAACTCATGAAACTGCAAAGATTCTGTAAAGCAAAGGACACTGCAATCAGAACAAAAATGACAGCCTACAGACTGGGAAAAGATCTTCATCAACCGTATATCTGACAAAGGGTTAATATCCAGATTATAAAGAGAACTTAAGAAGTTAAACACCAACAAACCAAGTAATCAAATGGTGGGATCTAGAAAAGATCATCTTGAGTGAGGTATCCCAGAAGCAGAATGACACACATGATATATACTCACTTTTAAGTGGATACTAGACATACAATATACACAAGTCTGTACACATAAAGAAACCAAGCGAGAAGTAGGACCCTGGGTAAGACAATCAACCATCACTCAGAAAGACAAACAGGATGTGCCTTAGAAGAAGGAGAAAACAAGAAACAGGACAGGAGCCTAAACAGAGGACCTCTGAAAGACTCTACCCCCAGTGTATCAAAGCAGATGCCAAGACTCATAACCAAACTTTTGGAAGAGTGCAGGGAATCTTATGAAAGAAGGAGGTAGAAAAACCTGGATAGGATAGAAGTTCCACAAAGAGAGCAACAGTACCAAAATATCTGGGCACAGGTGTCTTTTCTGAGACTGATACTCCAACAAAGGACCATTCATGGATATTACCTAGAACCCCTGTGCAGATGCAGCAGATGGCAGCTCAGTATCCAAATAAGTTCCCTAATAATGCAAACAGGGACTGTTCCTGACATGAACTCAGTGGCTGCCTCCTTGACCACCTCTCCCTGAAGGGGAACAGCATTGCCAGGCCTCAGAGGAGGACTTTGCAGCCTGTCCTGATGAAACCTGATAAGCGAGGGTCAGATGGAAGGGGAGGAGACCTCCCCTATCAGTGGACTAGGAGAGGAGCATAGGAGGAGATGAGGGAAGGAGCATGGGATTGGGAGGGAATGAGAGAGGGAGCTACAGCTGTGATACAAAGCAAATAAACTGCAATTAACATAAACAATAAATTAAAAAAAAAACTGAGGTACAGAGTTAAACAGAAAATTCTCAATAGAGGAACACTGAATGACAGAGAAACACTTAAAGAAATGTTCAGCATTCTTAGTAATCAGGGAAATGCAAATCAAAACATCCCTGAGATTTCAGCATAGCCATCATTAGAATGGCTAAGATAAAAAACTCAAGAGACAACACATTCTGGAGAGGTTGTGGATCCTCCATTGCTGGTGGGAACATAGTCTTGTACAACCACCTGGGAAATCAATCTGGCCCTTTCTCAGACAATTAGGAATAGTGTTTCCTCAAGATCCAGCTATAGCACTTCTAGGCATATATCCAAAATATGCTTAAGTATGTAACAAGGACATTTGCTCAACTGTGTCCATGTAGCTTTATTTGTAATAGCCAGAATCCAAAAACAACCCAGATGTTCCTCAACTTTGGGAATGGATACAGAAATTTTGGCACATTTACACAACGGAATAATACTCAGCAATTAAAAACAAGGAAATCATGAAATTTATAGGCAAATGGTGGAAAATAGAAAAAATAATCCTGAGTGAGGTATCCCAGAAGCAGAAAGACACACATGGTATATACTCACTTATAAGTGGATATTAGACATGTGATATGGGATAAACATGCTAAAATCTGTGCACCTAAAGAAGTTAAGCAAGAAGGAGGACCCAGGGTAAGTGGATAAATGCTCATTCAGAAATACAAATGGGACCAGATATAGGAAGAGGGAGAATACAGGAAACTGGACAGGAGCCTACAACAGAGGGTCTTTGAAATGACTCTACCCAGTAAGGTATCAAAGCAGATGCTGAGACTCATAAACAAACTTTGGGCAGAGCACAGGGAATCCTATGAAAGAAGGTTGCACCTGTCCCCTTCAGATCTTTCTATCTTCCCCTTCTACCGTTAGATTCCCTGCCCTCCACCCAAAATTTGGCTATGAGTCTCAACATCTGCTTTGATACCCTGATGGGTAGAGTCTTTCAGAGGCCCTTTGTGGAAGTTTCCTTTCCTTTTCGCTGTCCTCTCCTCCTTCTTTCCTTACTTATTAGGGAATTACAAATCAAAATGACCCTGAGATATCACCTTACACCCATCACAATGACTAAGATCAAAAACTCAAGTGACAACACATGTTGGAGAGGATGAAGAGAAAGGGGAACCCTTTTCCATTGCTGGTGGGAATGTAAAATTGTACAATCAGTTTGGAAATCAATTTTACTTTCTCTCTCTCTCTCTCTCTCTCTCTCTCTCTCTCTCTCTCTCTCTCTCTCTCTCTCTCTCTCTCTCTCTCTCTCTCTCTCTCGCACAGATTTTTCTCAGAATTCTGTTTAATATCTGTCGAGGTACAATGCAAAAAAATGATATTGAGTTTTCCTTCTTTTCTTCTTTTCAATATCATTGAGCTAAGGTTAAAAGAAAAAGTAAGCAAACAAAAACATTTCTAAAATATACTCTAATACAGATGAGTATTAAACATACCATTTCAAAACAATATATCTACAAAGAATCCATCATTTGATTCCTTCAGTTGATAATTACATTAATACCAGTGCAAAGATTAAAGTTGAGCTGATGGAGAGGCAATGGTAAAACATTGGTGGAAGGTGAGGCCCGGCACTTTTTCATTCACATAAAACACTTGAAGCAATAGTATTTTGGATAGTAGTATAATTTTGTATCACTGCCAGGAACTTATGAAGTGTTATTTTTCTATTTGTCCCCTATTTGCAGTTTCTAACATTATATTCCATAGTATATGGCTATGAAATATTAGCAATATTAGCAATTATGTGATATGTTCATTTTAACCCTTCTCCTACCATGTACACACCAAAAACAAGAGTTTGTGCTTCTCTACCTTATAGTGGAATGGTAAAACTCAATAATTGTTATCTTGGACATGCTATCCAATGATAGATTTATCTCAATGCATGCTTACCCAAAAGCACTGGAAGTCTGCTTTTTCTGACTAATGAGGAATGCCCATGATTCTTTGTAAGGTTTACCTTGTTCCTCCTGAGTTTATGTTTTCAGTTGAATATAAGTAGATTACTAGTCATTTCTTGTTCAGTGAGAGAATTAATGCACTATTGTCTGTATAGTAGAATCACTGTGATTGTTTTGTAGAACTCCGAAGTATTATGGAAAAGAGAACAAGGTAAGAACATGATTCTAGATTTTAGGTACTATTCACAAACAGTGATTTTATTTTGATTTCTTTTCTTTTAGAAACAAATAGGAATCTATTAAGTTACACTTTACTGTGATTAACTACTAAACTACATAGTATGAGCCCTTTAACTATTATATAAAGTAATTATAACTATACAATAAGAAGAGAGAAACACAATTTTTTCTTCTAAGAACTCTGGTGCCAAGAGAGTTCTGAGAGATTCTTTACCAAGTAGCAGAAAAGTCCCAGAGAAACCAATACCCATTAGTGTGTGGGACCATAATGGCCGACAATTAAGGAGGAAGGGTCAAGGAGAGCTTTAAACCCTGAGGTAGGAAGGAGTTGACTCCCTCCCCTCTCCCAACCTGGTGCCCCAGAGTCATTTCCTGCCTCACTGCTAATCCTAGTAAGAATTTATTACCTAGACAGTTATTAGGCATCTCTCCTTGTTTGACCTCCCACCCCAAGCCTACAAACCCTGAGTATGCAGAGGAAATATCTTCCAATACCCCTTCCTTGGCCAACTTCATACAGCACAGAAACCTTGCCCTATATTCCTGACATCCATAGAGGCATAAACACCCAATTCTCCCCCCCAATTAAATGAGCTATCTCACTGAAGCTATCTCCCAAGAAGTCTGTTTCTTGCATACTCACTCCAGATAGTGATTCTGCATTGGGTCCACCTACCTCAGTCAAATCTCTATATCCCAGGTGAATCCTGCTCTCTCATTCCCTCCCAACCCCACCCTACCTCCCTCCTCTACTCCTTGCC
The DNA here is from genome assembly GCA_028658305.1 of Pachyuromys duprasi. Taxonomy (NCBI): domain Eukaryota; kingdom Metazoa; phylum Chordata; class Mammalia; order Rodentia; family Muridae; genus Pachyuromys; species Pachyuromys duprasi. The sequence continues at coordinate 50,041,445 of CM053752.1, forward strand.
CCTTTCCAAGTCCACTGATAGGGGAGGACCTCCTCCCCTTTCATCTGACCCTGGTTTATCAGGTATCTTCAGGACTGGCTGCAAAGTCCTCCTCTGTGGCCTAGGAGGGATGCTCCTCCCTTGCAGGGTGGGGAGTTCAAAGAGTCGGCCATTAAGTTCAGGCCAGAAATAGAACCTATTACCCTTACTAGGGTACCCACTTGGATACTGAGCTACCATGAGCTACAGGTAAGCAGAGGTTCTAGGTTTTATCCACACATGGTCCTTGGTTGGAAAAACAGTATCATATAAGACCCCTGTGCCCAGATATATTTGGTCCTTGTGGAGCTCCTATCCTCTCCAGGTGATATTAACTTCCCCTTCTTTCATATGATTCCCTGCACTCTACCGAAGTTGGTTATGAATCTCAGTTTCTGCTTTGACTGCTAGGTAGAGTCTTTCATTGGCCCTCTGTGGCAGGACCCTGTCCTGTTACTTCTTTTCTCCTACATCCCATTTGTCTTTCTAAATGAGGATTAATCATCTTACCCCGGGTCCTCTTTTTTGTTTATCCCCTTTAGATATATAGATTTCAGTATGTTTGTCATATCTTATAGGTCTAAATAAGTTAGTATATACCATATGTGTCTTTCTCCTTCTGAGATACCTCAGTCAGAATGATGTTTTCTAGATCCCACCATTTGCCTGCAAATTTCATGATTTCTTCGTTTTTAATTGCTGAGTAGTTTCCGTTGTATAAAAATACCACAATTTCTGTATCCATTCCTCAACTGAGGGACATCTGGGTTGTTTCCAGGTTCTGGCTATTATAAATATGTATTTAATTTATTTTTATTTTATGTGCATTGGTATCTAGCCTGCATATATGTTTCTGAGGGTGTCTACTTTTGGATTTATAGACAGTTGTGATCTGCCATGTGGGTGCTGGGAATTGAACCCAGGTCCTCTGGAAGAGCAGTCAATGCTCTTTAACCGCTGAACCATCTCTCCAGCACAAGAATATTTTAATGTGTAAACCACTATCTATTTTGCTTATATATATATTCAATTCTTTAATTCTGAAGCAAAATATGACTTTTCTGCATCAAGGTTCAAGATGAAAGAAATAACATTTTTAAAAAAAAACTTTACTATCCTTTTCAGAAGGATATGGGAATTTCTATTGTACAGTCAGGGATTTAAACTACTGATCCTGAAGTGATACAGAAGCTTCTGTACAACTTCAAGCTTCATATATTGAAAAAGAAGGACAATTTAATTTCAATTATGTGAAAACTTTTCTTTTAGAGTTGTCCTTAAAGTTTTCATCATCTCTGGAAAGTAAATTAAGCTTTTTGAAATATAACAATAACTCAGAGAAGTAGATCTACACCTCTCTTAAAAGATAGATGCTTTTGTTTGTTTGTTTTCCTAGTGAAAGGGTCATTGTCCCATCCCTATTATTCAATTTTACCTTTATCTTCAAAGTCATAAAGATAAAACAGCATGAACATATCCTTTCCTCTTGAGGCAGAAACTTACTTCAACTATTCTCATGGCTATTAAGCTCCTCTGTCATCAGTGACATTTACAAGAGTGGTTGGCACACTAAGGCCTTATAGTGGCTCTGTAAAGATGACAAAATTTACATGACCTAATAAGAGATTTTCAGGGAGGGGTTTCTTAGATCAGCTTGGCCTATTGGCAGGCCTCTTGGTGATTATGTTAATTGTTTTACTTGAGGTGGAAACACATATCTGCTGTGGGCAACACAATTCTCTTAGGCATGTGATCCTGAAATGTGTCAGAAGACAGAATGCAGGCAGAACAGGAAGCATATATTCATTAAGTATCTCTCTACTCTTGACTGTGGTTGTGAATAAATGTTTTAAAATCCTGCATTCATTTCACTACAGAGAAAGAAATATAAGTTAAAATATAAACAGATGAAGATGGCGGCGAGCACACACAGTCTCTGAGTTGCAGAGGAGCTGTTGCGCTGGAATTGGTGAGTAGAAGGACAACTGAAGCCAGGGAAATGACGGTGAGACTTTCTAAATGGGAGGGATCATTGCAGGAGGCTAGAACTTTGGTCTCCTGTCACCCGTGGACTTCTTTGGGGAAGGAGAGACGATCATTTGATCTCCCTGAGCTCCCCTTTTTTGGACGTCCCTTCCCTTCTGCACAGCCTGCTCACCAAGATTCTCAGCTCACAGCTCACTGCCTGGGGACAGCAGCAGCTGAGGCAGAGCTACTGGCCCCTCAGCCAGATGCACCAGCTGTACCTCCTTTGGTGTCCCTGAACCTCAGCACCATCCTCCCTGTGTCCCAGGTCTGCTGGCAGCCATAAGGACTCTGCAGGAGCTTCCAGCCACTAACTATACAGGCCCTCCCAAACCCTCTGTGACAGATAGTAGCCACCAAAGTCCAGCAGACCGGCCAACAAAGCTACACACAGCAGTGCCAGGCCTCCCAGTTCTGGAGAATACAGTGGAGGGCCTCCCAGGACTTCCCAGAAGGCATCTGGAATGGCATCCCAGTTCCCAGCTGCAGCTGGACTTCCTAACATGGCAGCTGCATCAGCACTGAGCTGGCAGAGCACGTCAGTCATCCTAAGCAGGGCCAAACCAGAATGCTGAGAGCCCAGATACCCCATCCTTACAGATATGACCTGCTTGAGAATGAGTGCGCCCTTGAGTGTCTGCAGAGTCCCAGATCCAGGGTCCTTCTAAATTGACAGCCGGACCATCAAACTCCTTCCACCCATTGACATACTGTGGGAAACAGAGGCTCTCTTGGGATATTGAAGCCCCTGTTCTGCTAGCCCAAGAGTGGAGTTAAGGTGGATAATGCCAGAAATTGCACCGCGACTGCTACATCTAATGCACAAGCACAAGTAAACCACCTGGAAGCCTCTAAGGCAGAGCCCCTCCCACACACTCAGTCTGTCTCTTAAGGCACATTTCCACGCACATCTCCCTTCTGTGCCCTCATTTGCCCTTTTGTGCCTGTATATGCCCACTTGCACCTGCAGAATTTGCTCCCACATGTCCAGCTGAAGCACCAACGCACACGTTGAGGCCGCAGGACCTCTCTTAGCTTTCTGAAGAACTCTCCACCTGCCAGAGAGAGACAGTGCCAGCCTGAACTGCAAAATATAGAAGCAAACAGGGAAGGTTAAAGATAAGCCAATGGCATGGGGTCGGTGAAAGAACACATCCAACATAAGTCAAAATATTATGGCTACACCAGAAACCCCCAAAACTGATGGATACACCAATTCATTGGAATCACAGGAAAATGAATTTAAAACTATGCTTACCCAATTACTTGAGGCACATAAAGAGGAAATAACCAAATCTCTCAAAGCAATAACTACACAAATACAGGCAGTTAAAGAGGAAATGAAAAAATCTATCAATGATTTGGCCAATCAAATAGAAGCTAAGAAAGAGGAAATGAACAAAATCCTTAAGGAAACACAGGCAAATATAGCCAAACAAATAGAGGTACAAGTAGAGATATCCCTAAATATAAAAGAGGCCTACAGAACACCAAACAGACTACCAGAAAAGAAACACATCATGTCACATCATAGTCAAAACACTAAATCTACAGAACAAATAAAAGATATTAAAAGCAGCAAGGGAAAAAGGTCAAGGAACATATAAAGGGAGACCTATCAGTATCACACTTGACTTCTCATCAAAAACTATGAAAGCCAGAAGAGCCTGGGCAGGTGTCATGCAAACTCTAAGAACCACAGATGCCAACCCAGACTACTATAACCTGCAAAGCTCTCAATCAACATAGATGGAGAAAACAAAATACTCCATGACAAAATTAAATTTATGCAATATCTACAGAGCAAACCAGCCCTACAGAAGATATTAGAAGGAAAACTCCAATCCAATGAAACAACTTCACCCAAGAAAACATAGCATACAGATAATATCCCAACAAAAATTAAAAGAAAACAAGCAATGAATCACAGTAACACCACCAACTACACAATAAAAAGAACTAATCTTCATTGGTCACTTTTACCTATCAATATCAATGGACTCAACTCTCCAATGAAAAGCCACAGACTAACAACTGGTGCAGACAAAGGATCCAACATTCTGCTGTATCCAAGAAACACACCTCTGCAACAAAGATAAACACTGCTTCAGAGTAAAGCACTGGAAAATGTTTTTCAAGCAAATGGACCCAGAAAACAAGCTGGGGTAGCTATCCTAATATCTAATAAAATAGACTTTCAACCAAAAGTAATCAAAAAAGATGAGGATGGACAGTACATTCTCATCAAAGGAAAAATCCACCAAAAGGACATCACAATTCTGAACATCTATGCCCCAAATAGAAGAGCACCAATATTCACAAATGAAACATTTTAAAAACAAATCACACATCGATCCCAACACCTTAATAGTGGGAGATTTCAACACCCCACTTTCACGATGGGGCAGATCATTTAGGCAGAAGCAAAATAGGGAAACAAAGGCACTTACAGAGGTCCTAAATCAAATGGACCTAATAGATTTCTACAGGACTTTTCACCCAAACTCAAAAGAGTATAACTTCCTTTCAGCACCTCATGGAACCTTCTCCCCCACCCCCCAAAACAAAAAACAAAAAACATAGAGTTGGTCACAAAGCAAGTCTCAACAGATACAGGAGAAGTGAAATAATCCCCTGTATTCTATCTGACCAGCGTGAACTAAAGCTGGACCTCAACAACAATGGAATCAGCGAAAATCTACATGCACATGGAAACTTAACAACTTGCTGCTCAATGACAGCTGGGTTAAGGAAGAAATAAAGAAATAAAAGACTTCGTAGAATTCAATGAATATGAAGGAAAAACATAGCCTAATTCATGGGACACATTGAAAGCAGTGCTCA